>OX596287.1:8604230-9168918 GCA_951394225.1 Harpalus rufipes | reverse complement strand
ATACGTAATTAATCCAATAATATAATAATAAATAACAATTAACAATTAATCGTTTAATTAAACAGACCAAATGATGTTAACATGTTAACATATAAATATCAAATACAAAATTAAAATTTTCAGAAATATTTCATAACCTCAAAATAATAATTTTTGTATTAAATGTTACAAGCACCTTAGAATCAAATACATATATTCCAATAAATAAATGAATTATCTAAATTTTGCTTGATTTGAAAAACAATGGTTATAAAAGCTTATTTCACGAATTCTTGATACACAATATTGTTCTCTATACTTATTATTTATCTTAAAAGCTGCATTTAACACAATAAATTTATCATTCAAGCATGTGATATAATATTAGTATGTACTTACATATGTTAATAACTCGAGCAGCTTCATAAAAAATTAATAATTTGCCAAATACAATGGTTTGTGTAATGTAAGATGTTGAACGTTTGGAAAACTAATGGCGGATTCTGTCACAACCAATAGAAACTGAGACCACTGTATGGCCACACTGTGATCGTATAAAGTCACTGTAATGGCCATACTCTGTACCCTAGATCTATGCTAAGCGTTTCTCTATCTAGCGGAATAAAATGAAACTAACTAATTAAATGTTATTTTGCTGAAATTTTTTGTTCATTAATTAATATAATTTCAATTTTAAAATGAGTAATGTTTATTGTTCTGTAGCTGGTTACAATTCTATGCATACGTTCCCAAAGAAAGGTTAAGTCATGGTTACATATGTTAAATTTTGAAATGTTATACAAGTTAGAAGATATTCGTAAATGAAAATGGAATAAATTACAAACAATATAAACTTTTTTACATAGTTAATTACTAATAAGTGAACATTGCAAATTCTATTTGTTGGTATGTTGAAAAATATGCATGTTAGTTTCATAAATTATGTAATTTTTTGAAACATAACCTATGTTTATTTTGATTTCAGAATGCATTCAAAAATAAGGTTAAAAAAATCATACATATATTGTGAAGGGAAGCAACAATCATATTAAAAAATTAACATTGTATTTCCTATATAGCACACAAATTCACCACTCGATACAATAATAAAATATAATTTGGAAAACAAATGCGAATTTAAATTTTGTTGTAATAAAGCCTTGGAAAACAAAAATGTTTTCAATAAAATTTAAATGTCAAAGTAAGTACAAGGTATATTTAAAATATTAATTATATATAATTTATTTCTTGTATTTTTCAGAAATGGCTGAACAAATTGATGAAAATAGTAAGTAAAATACATATTTAAGACATACATAAAATCACGCGTGTCCCACTTAGAGGGTTCGCACAAATCCGATAACAATAAGAACAACATCATACAACAAATCCTTACTCTTAAACATTTTAAAGTGACCGATTATCAGTAGCGAAATACCGCATCCGGATCACAATAATAGTTAGGAAACAAACATCCTTCGCCCATATATTCCTATCTAAGCAGACATATTTCACATCGGCCACACTCATAATCCTTACTCTTAAACATATTATGACATTATTTACAATTAATTAATTTTCAAGAAATGGAAGTGGAGGGGGCGGCGGGGGAAAAGGCGGAGGATAAGGTGGGGGGGGATCAGGTGGCGGATGTGGTTAAGGTAAGTAAGTACAAGAAAAATTCAAGACATCTAAATATAATTAGTATTATTTCACTATGTATAGAACCGGAAGGGACTGATAAAAACACCGTCAGCGAGGGAGGAAGTGATGGCGGTAGGAGAGGGGGAGGCAGAGGATGGGGCGCGGGCGCGGTCGACAAAGGGGGAGAAGAGGAGGCTATAGGCGAGGGCGAAGAGTAAGAAATATGTTCACATAAATTAAAAACAAACACTATATTTAAAAAAAATGTTTCTAGAGTCAGTGGTGGGCCCTCGCCAATATGCTGGGCAAATTAATTAATGAATATAAAAAATAAAAAATATTTTCAAATTTTTGTGTATATATTTTATTATTATGATACTGTGATCAGTTTTCATTTCTCTTAGTATTTTAGGTGGATAGCTTGCGTACAAATCAGTGATCTTGTAAAGGGCTGTCAGGTATCAGTGTCAAAATTTTGACAGGTCGATCGGCTTTTGTTTGAAATTTGTACAAATGAAAATGTTAGCGTTAGTATTTCACGTTTAAACTATGCCTAGACGGATTGGATGTACGTATAGACTATCATACACAGAAAATAAATTTTCGGAGGGATTATATTCGGAGTATATTAGCATTCAATAAGTGTTAATGTTAACTACAATAAGTGTCAAATTGACATATTTTTCGAAATGAATTAACGAAAATATATGGAGTTAAATTTTTTTAACAAATTTATGTAGTTGAACAACTAAATTACTACATATACAAAGAGTTACATAAATATAAACTGAAAATAAAATGAATTAATCTTCTGAAATGAAGGAATGTTTCCTTTAACGGAGGAAATATTTTCCGTAGGTATGAAACCAACGAAAGTTTTATGTTTCTGTTACATATCTGGTAGTTAAAGTAGTAAAACACATATTTAGGATGTAGTTTGATACCACACAAATAATAATTTCGTTATTTTATGGAGGTCTGTTACACCTTTTGTTATAATTTTTCCTCTTTTGTTTGTTTTTATCACCCTAAATTAGTTGGTCTTAACAAGTTCAAACCAGTTTATTGCGCACTGTAATTCCCCTTTTACATCTTTGAGTGAGTAGCAGTGATCATTTTGCTATTTGATGTGGAAGAAGTGCGACATATAGGCTGAGTGTTATACACGAAGGTAAATATAAATCTGGAAATAAATTGTACGGTTGTGTTAGTAAAATGGAGCAGCCCACTAGCTTGTATGTTAGAATAAAATACAAAGGATCAAAAAAATGGGTAAAAATAACAGGATACAATAACATTACAGTAGACAACATAAATGCTGCTGGTAAATGTATAATAAATAATATAACATCATAAGCGCCAATTTTAGGGACCGAATACCTTTGCCCCCTCGCCCAATTATTATTTATAGAGGAGAGCCCGGCCAGCTAATAATCTGACTAAAAATTAATTAAAATATAATAATAATTGTTCAGGTTCAAATTATACTAACTAAATGTGTTTTCTTAGCTTTTATTTGTTGTATCCTGTCTCTGAACACCGATTTTACGCGTGTTATGACCCGATTCATGAGATATTACATGTAAGAATTTCATACATTTGCGAGAATTTTTTCTTTGATAAACATACTCCTGTCCATATTGAATTTAAATAAATATTTTTCAGTACAAAATTTATATATTATATTATTTGTATATGATCGTAATGCAAAACTTGGAATTAATTAATTAGAAACCAATCATTTCTTCAAGTTACAAGTTGGGGCTTGTGAATAATGTATTGTAACGTTTTTATTTATATGGGTGAAGTGTAAAACATAGACAAATATTATTAACAAAAGAATACGTTTATTAAACGGTAAATGATTAAGGATTAAATATTAAAAGAATGATAAAAACAACTAACACTATGATTAAATAATTATAAACACTAAGAATATTATTAAATGCTTAAACACTACGATTATTTATCTAACTAACATTTATATCACTGCACTTATTTATATAACTACATTTATTTATGTTGACAACTGTTAAACTGTTTATTTATATCACCGAGTTCATATCTGGTTACTGGTATATATGAGACTGTCCTCCCGCTGTTCTCCCGACGGTATTTATACAGCCCCTATCATTCTAGAACTCTTCTGAAGAGACAATGACCCGTATACAAAGGAATGAGGTCACGGCGCAATTAACCTGTCTCAGCGCGTCGGGGATTGTATTAATCGCTCTGGCACGTTCTTTCAAAGGGATTACGTCATTGTTCGCGAACATGCTAACAGTAGCGGCGCATGCATACTTTTCTCTCAGGGGCGCACGTCACACTGCCCCCTCCTTAAGACTGTTTCGTCCCGGAACAGTTCTCGATGGCAATATCTGCACGTATTACCCTTGGTACATTTGGTACACGTGGTACACCAACCGGCATACACACTCTTTGACTAAGGTTTCAGCGACCGTGATGGCTTCCTGGTTGGATAATATATAGGCTTCAACCTACTTGGTGAAGTAGTCCATGATAACCACGATGTATTTATTTCCGCCTTCTCTTTCTGGAAATGGTCCGGCCACGTCAGTCGCAATGCGCTCTTCGCCGTTCATGCGGACTGTTGCTTCCAGCGCAAACCACACATTTCTTCCACCAGTCTTTAACATCTTTCTTGCACTTAACCCAGTAAAATCGCTGACGCAATCTTTCTAATGTTTTGTTGACTCCCAAATGGCCACCGCCAGATCCATCATGGATCTCTTTTAACACGTCTGGTATTCTACTCTTAGGAATAACCAACTGAGTTCTCTTCTCAGTTCCATGGCATTCTCAACCACACGCTTTAACAGGCCATCACTCACCATGGAGTCACATTGCACCCAGTACGATTTTACCATATGTGACTGTGATGCAACATCTTCCCATATTGGTTTGCTCTCATCGCTTTCCATTCCAGTACTGTAAGTCGGGTCCTTGCGTCCATCGGGTTTCCAACTATCGTCGACTACTGTTATCAATGGTGGAATGTTTTTCTTCTAGTCTACTACCATATTTGCCTCCCTTAGCATGGCCTTCTGAACAATGCGTCGACGTTACTTCACTTTCTTCAAGAGAACTATTCATTTCAGGTTGGCTTTCCTCTACTACTGGAATTTCTTCCTAGATTTCTTCTTTAATTTCTAATTTCTTGCTGAGCACGCTCTCTTTCTCTCATGCGTTCTCTTCCTTTTTTTTCGCTTCCGTCTTCTTTCTTCATATCCATCAGTGACATCAACGAATTCTTCCATTACATTTTTTTTTTAATTTCTTGCTGAGCATGCTCTCTTTCTCTTTCGCGGTCTCTTTCTTTTCGCTTCCGTCTTCTTTCTTCATATCCATCCTTGACATCAACGGAATCTTCCATTACAATTTTTTTAATTTCTTGCTGAGCATGCTCTCTTTCTCTCTCGCGATCTCTTTCTTTTTCGCTTCCGTCTTCTTTTATAACAGCGGAGTTCCTTTCTTCTAGCAAACACTTCGTTTATAATTCGTCGCACTTTTTCACCTATGCCTTCGGTGTTTACATTTCCCTCAGCATAATTATTACGCACTCGCGATTGGTTACGTGAAATTTGTTTGGCAGTTTCATGATCTGATATATATGAGAGTGCATTAACCATAGTTCTTGGGCGGCATAATTGCTGTACTTGCTGAGTATTGCTGTCTCGAACTCCGGAGATGAGTCCCTGAATGGCTAGGTATTTCAAATCGCTGTCAGAAGCCGTAGAATGTGCGAGACGACCCAAACGACTCACGTTGGCCCCAAACTCCAGAAGGCTTTCTTCAATTTTTCTAGAAGTCTTCTCCCATCCTTGTTTCAATATTTGTTCCAGAAATCCAGAATTCTCCAATTTCCGTTCCAACATCTGCTCCGTATTTCCAGAATTCTCCTTCAATTTCCTCTCCAACATTTGCCCCATGATTCCAGAATTCTCCTCTACTCTTCCAGAATTACCCTTAAATTCCTCTTCCAATTTCTGCTCCAGAATTTCATAATTCTCCTCTACTCTTCCAGAATTCGCCTCCAATTCGTCTTCCAATTTCTGCTCAAAAATTCCAGAACCTTCTTCGGCTTTTCTAGAACTCTCATTCAATTCACGTTCCATTGTTTCAGAATGTTCCATTAATTCTTCGTTCAGTACTCCGGAATTTTCCTCCACTTTTCTAGAACTTTCATGCAATTCCCTTTCCAATGTTCTAGAATATTCCTTTAATTCTTCTCCGGAATTTACTTCCACTTTTCCAGCACTTTCATGCAATTCTCTTTCCAATGTTCTAGAATGTTCCAATAATTCTTCTTCCAGTGCTCTGGAATTTTCCTTCACTTTTCCAGAACTTTCATGCAATTCTCTTTCCAATGTTCTAGAATGTTCCAATAATTCTTCTCTGGAATTTACTGCCACTTTTCCAGAACTTTCATGCAATTCTCTTTCCAATGTTCTAGAATGTTCCTTTAATTCTTCTTCCAGTGCTCCGGAATTTTCCTCCACTTCTGTAGAACTTTCCGCCAATCTCCGCTCAGAACTTCTAGAACGTTCTTGTAATTTTTCAGCGAATAATTTGCAATTATCGAATAAGTCACACCAAACTTCGAATAAGTAATCGTCAGGATTTTCACCAGCTTCGATTAAAGCTTGCCGCAGTTTTTCTCGAAGCTCTGTTTTCCCTCCGGTTGCATCCAAATCCAGTTCTTCCACTTCCGTCCTGAGATCACGTACTTTCAATTCACTTAATTTTAATAGTTTAGGCATTTTATTTATTTTATTTACACTTCACAGTTATGAACAACCCCACACCTGACACCAATTGTAACGTTTTTATTTATATGGGTGAAGTGTAAAACATAGACAAATATTATTAACAAAAGAATACGTTTATTAAACGGTAAATGATTAAGGATTAAATATTAAATAATTATAAACACTAAGAATATTATTAAATGCTTAAACACTACGATTATTTATCTAACTAACATTTATATCACTGCACTTATTTATATAACTACATTTATTTATGTTGACAACTGTTAAACTGTTTATTTATATCACCGAGTTCATATCTGGTTACTGGTATATATGAGACTGTCCTCCCGCTGTTCTCCCGACGGTATTTATACAGCCCCTATCATTCTAGAACTCTTCTGAAGAGACAATGACCCGTATACAAAGGAATGAGGTCACGGCGCAATTAACCTGTCTCAGCGCGTCGGGGATTGTATTAATCGCTCTGGCACGTTCTTTCAAAGGGATTACGTCATTGTTCGCGAACATGCTAACAGTAGCGGCGCATGCATACTTTTCTCTCAGGGGCGCACGTCACAGTATGTACATTAATAACATGTTTTGGTAAGAGGGTAGAACAAATAGCAACGTTATCTTTGTTACTGTGAACTTTATTTTGTATTTATGTATCTGTATTTAAGCTATGTATGTATTTATTTTAGTATTTTACTAAATAACTTTAATAATGACAATAATTATAAACGTGATTTTCATTTACAAAAGTTCACTGGAAAAGAATAAAATAAAATATTTGTAATTGTTCTACACTTGAGCCATCTTTTTTATTAAAACAGAACTGTATTTTGTACATTTTTTATGTATTTTCAGTCCGCCAATATTTTAATATAGATGCTACAGCTGTTATCCAATATTTTGATGAACACAAATATGAAATTAACAATGACATGTTAGTTGATTTTATATGGTTTAGCCCTAGAGGTGTGACAATCAACATAAAACTAGAAACCGAAGAATTTGAAAATCTTTCAAATATATCAGAATCGTCAACTTTAACAGTTACTTCTGATTTACCTTCTGACTTTTTTGCCGAATCAATTTCTTCAACTCCCAGAAGTACACCCTCATCATTAAGAGAACAGGTATTAATGGTTTCACCTTTAAATTTTTGACCTTTATTTTTTGATCACTCTGTATAAATATATTTCAGGATTTTGAAGAAATTTTAAAAGGTAGTGCTGACGGGCGAGAAATTTTAAAAGAATATGCACAAACGAAACAAATTTCCACGACAAACAGAAAAAAGTTAACAAATATCACAGTTGCTAACATAATTGAAAATTATGGAAATTATCCCAAAAAGGAAATTAAGTTAAAATATGCCAAAGATATTGTGAATCTATTTAAATGTTATCAAGACGAAGAAGGCAGGGGACATGTGAGTGATTTATATATGTATTTAGTTGTAATGGGGTCCTGCACTCTGATTTTTTTATTATTTTAATTGAAAGTCCTTTTAATTTTGAAACAATTCGTAGTATTAAAAAGTCATATTTGTTTTTAGTTTAACTGCATTTGATTTTTAAAGTCAACGTGACGTCACAGTGACACCTATAGCTATATCTTTCTCTCGTACAAGCTCTATGGTAGGCAGCGAGAGAAAGGTAGCACTAATGTGACGTCACAGTGACACTGACAATAAACCTCAAATATCTCGCAAAGTAATTATTAAATAATTTTTTTTTTCATCTTAATCCCTATGTATTGAGTAATACTTGAATTATAAAGTGCACATTTTATTATTTTTTGTTTAGAGTGCAGGACTCCATTCATTTTTATAATGATAATTTATTTCAGGAGTTATTTTTTGATCCTGAAACAAGAACAGGATTTCTTGAAACAAGGTTTCGTACAATCAATAGGAACTCGGGAAGCGAAAAAAAGAAAGAGGACAATAAAAGTAAAGCGGAAGCTGTTACTTCCGAAACTGTTAATTTCACCGAGAATGAAAATGATGAATTTCAAAATTCAATAAATTTTTTAAAAACAGCGTGTGTAAAATCCCAAAAAAAGGAAATATTTGAACATATGTCGAAAACATTTCTTCACCGAAAGAAAATAAATAACATATTAGAAACATATCCTAGATTTAAAGATACTCCCGGACTTGTAAGTAAAAAAAAAAGAAATTTAATATTTTATTTTCGATTTTTGGTTTTAGGTAATACAAGATTTTTATTTATTATACCCTAGAGCTAATTCAATTGCCACAACATTTCCGCTTTTTAAAGAAAATTTTTTAAAAGTATATACCAGGGAAATATCTAAAAATTTACCCTCAGGTGAGAATACCCACATTGTATTATTCGGTAATGAATGTTTTATTATTTATTCAATTGTAGAGTGGGATGATGACACTAACACTTTATTAGCGTTGTTACATTTATTTCCACCAACAGCTAGAGGTCGGGGTGGAGTCAAAAAGGAGTCAGTGACTGCAGCAATTGATAAATTAATTCTTCATCATGAAGTACGTAGTTTTGTTTGTTTTTGATTAAAAATATTACTAATATTTGTTTCTTTTTAAACAGATTGCAGGTCCCCTACAAGATTGCCAAAATTTAAAGAAAACAAACCAACCCTGCCTAGTAGCCGTTGGCCCGGACAAAACAACTATAGTAGATTATTACATAATGATAGATGGAATATTAATACCGTGCCAAGCGAAAGAACCACTTCAAGCATTTGACGAGCTGTTCCAATCTCATTTTGTATTTAAAACTGAATATGATATGCATTTAAAGTCATTTTGGTTTTTCATACAAGAAATGTTTTATGGCATTGATTTAGAAATCAATTATACTCCTCGAGAAAGAGAAATAAAATCTAAAATTTTAAGTGCATAAATAAAATTAAGTTTTAAAATGTTTGCTTGCTTCAAATGTAGACATCAATTTTTTTCAGTTCCAAAATTAATCAAGCATTTAAGACTAACACACGCATTAACTGATTCTTGTGATTTAAATTTGACATGCAGTTTTGAAAAATGCCTAAAGTCATTTCGGTCCTTTAGTGGTTTTCGTAGACATTTATATAAATGTCAAGCAATATCAATATATCAAGCGTCCGCAAAAGTAACAGCTTCCAATATTCCGGTTCAGGAAAAGAAAGGTAATACTAATTATTTTAATCAGAATATTTTACCTGTGAATGAAAATCAAAATAATGTAACATTAGATGAAAATAATGATGATAATTTATCCATTCAGAGCTCAGATGAATATGATTCAGTACATGAGAATTTCGATTTACGCAATTTGAGTTTTGAGTTTGTAAGAGATTTAAATCATTTAAATTTACCAAGTAAAACTGTGCAGTATATAATTAATTCTGTTGGTGATTATACAAATTCTTTAGTGTCTAGTATAATAAATAAATTAGAATTTAATAAAGTTTCTATTTGTAAAGATTTAGAAGATCATTTAGTAAATATAAGACAAATTTTTGATGAATATAACACGGAATATAAGCGTAGTAAAAGTTACAGAAAATTTATAGAGCCTGTGGAATTAACAGTTGGGTCACGAACAGATATAAAATGGGATAAAAATTTAAACTGTTTTAAAGAAACTGTTGTACCAACAACATTTATGTATATACCAATTCTAAAAACTCTACAATTTCTGTTAGACAACAAGTCATTTCGAAGTTTTTTAAATAAAGCAGAAACTAATAATAATATTAATAATTTATTTCAAAATCTTTCAGACGGATCTTACTATAGAAATAATGATTTTTTTCTAACTCACAGTAATGCATTACAAATTCAGATTTACTTTGATGAATTTGAAACTGTTAATCCTTTGGGAACTAAAACCGGTGCTCATAAAATTGGCGCTCTTTATTTCATTATTAGAAATTTGCCTCCGTATATGAATTCAACATTAGAAAATATACATCTTTTAGCTTTATTTTATTCATACGATTTGAAATCTGTTGGTTTTAATGCTATATTGGAACCTATTGTGAGAGATATACAAATATTAGAAAAAACTGGAATTCGGGTTGGAAATGAAATATTTTACGGGACGATAGTAGCATTATGTCATGATAATTTAGGCGGTAATATGTTATTTGGCTTAGTGGAATCATTTTCTGCTCAGTATTATTGTAGACTATGTTTGGTGTCAAAAAATGAATCGAAGCATTTAACATCTGAATGTTTACTTAAATTAAGAAACAACGAAAATTATGAACATTATTGCAGCCAATTGCAAAATGATAATATTATTTATGGAATCAAAAGTAGGTCCGCATTGAATGATTAACAATACTTCAAACTTTGTGAAAGTGCGACTGTAGATATAATGCACGATATTTTAGAAGGCGTAGCTCAATTAGAAATAAAACTTTTTTTGAAATATTATGTTAAATATGGTGATATCTCACTTGATGATTTAAATAAACGAATTGAAATATTTAATTATGGTATTTTAGATAGATCTAATAAACCAAGTCGAATTGTATTAGATAAACCTGGAATTTCTATTAATCAGCGAGCAGCACAGACCGAATGTTTACTTCGTTATTTCCCCTTTTTTTAGGTACACTTTCAGATGTTCACATAGAAAAATACAATATTATTCTCTTAGTAAAAAAATGTGTAAATATAATTTTTGCTCCTATAATTTCGTACGGCATGGTTTTAGAATTAAAGCATTTAATTCAGGAACACCATGAAATTTTTTTGGAGCAGTATGAAGCGACTTTAATACCGAAACATCATTTAATGTTACATTATTCTAGAGTGATTTCACTGATGGGACCTTTAGTTCATTTGTGGTCTATGAGATTTGAAGGCAAGCATTCATTTTTTAAAAACATTGCTAGTACAAACAAATGTTTCAAAAACATTTGCAAAACATTAAGTTATCGTCATCAAATATACTGGTACAGTAAATGGAAAAATAAAGTTATATGCGAAAATGTAATTTCAATAGGGCCCGTAGAAAAATCTTGCGTCCATGCATCTTTTGTCACAGACTGGTTAACGAAATACATGGGCCTGCAGTTTGTGAATACGACTGAAGTAACATTTACTAAATGGGCACATTGTAATTATTTATATAGAAAAAATTTCTTTTTTATTTTAGAAATCAATGAAAACGGTTTTCCTCAATTTGGAAATATAAGACATATTTTTATGTTTAACAATAAATTATATTTTATTTATAAAACATGGAATACCATTGAATATGATGATTATTTTCAGGCATATAAAAAAAGTTATTTATCAGATGAGAATATAAATATTGTTCAGCAACAAAAATTAAAAAATATTATGCCTTTTGAGTATCACTCCCCTTATGGAAATAGTGCTGAATTTTACATAACTTTAAAGCACTCAGTATTTTAATTTTTGCATTTGATGATGATATCTGCCATGTATAATATTGTTTTTTTTTCTTATATTGTTATCATTGCTTTTTGTTTCATTATAAGTTGAATTTGTTGAAGAATCATTGTACATACCACAAGTATAAATATTTATGTTAAATGTTAAAACTGTATTTAAATAAATAAAAATAAATATTATGTATTATACATTTTTATATTATTTTTATCCCGTACCTACATATCGGAGATCAATAACATCTATAAAGTAGTTAAATAACTCTTTATTATTATTATTTTAACTCCGAATATAATATATTTTTGCTCTATATCGGAGTATAATACCTACTAAAGATTAGTTAATAAACTCTGTGTAGATATTATTTTAACTACCAGCACAGAGGACATTAACTAAAAACAATGATATAATAATAAAGTAGTTAAAAATGAGTTAATTTTAACTCCCTTTTTATTTCTGTGTAAAACACTATCGGCGGAGCCCTAGGGAGAGCTCGGCGGAACGCCGAGCTTTCGCTAGTATAATTACTAAAAGTAAATATTATCAAAAACCTTCTTATGAAAATGTTTTTCAGTGTTTAGTAAATTTAAAAGAATTATGCATAGAAAATAATATAGAAAATTTATCTATGCCGAAAATTGCTTGCGGGTTAGATTCATTAAATTAGGAAATTATATTACCAATGATAAAATTTATTTATTATTTGAGGATGATATTATTAACACTTTTAATTCAGTAGAAAATTTGGCATTACCTGTTTGGGATAAACAAATAATACAAAAAGAACAACAAAATGATGTTTTCTGTCAAAATATTATTAATCAAATTTTAACTAAACACAATGATGATGACTTATATTTTTTGGACAGTGAAAATATCTTATATAAATTAAATAATCATAATCAAAAAGAACAGTTAGTAGTACCAAAAACACTAATTTCAAAAGTTCTACATGATTTTCATAATTTACCATTCTCTGGACATATGGGTCAGCAAAAAACTTATTTATTGATATGTACTAGGTTCTATTGGCCAAATATGAAAAATGATGTTTTAGAGTATGTATCTAAATGCCACTCTTGTAATAGTAGGAAAACAAGTCCACACTTGAAACATTCATTTATGCAGCAATTTTCTGAAATTTATGAACTATTCGAAAGAACTTCCATGGATATTGTATGTAGGACCATTCGTAACAACAAATAAAGGAAATAAATATTTATTAACTTTTCAAGATCATTTTTCAAGATATCCTGAAGCCATTCCAATTCCAAATCAAAAAGCTGAAACTATTGCCCGAGCATTTGTAGATAATATAGTAACTCGTCATGGCACACCTAAACAGTTAATATCAGATCAGGGTGCTAATTTTTTATCAGAAGTTATGAAAGAAACATGTAAATTATTACAAATTGAAAAAATTCAGACAACCCCATATAGACCACAATCTACCTGTGTACTGGAACGTAGTCATCGAGTCCTAAAAGATATATTATCTCATTATATTCAAAAATATCAACAAGATTGGGATGAGTGGATACCTTTAGTATTAATGGCTTATCGTACACATATTCATAGTTCTACAGGATATAGTCCTTATTATATTATACATGGTAGAGACCCAGTATTACCAATTGATGAATTCATAAAACCAATTCGTGTAAAATACGATATTGATCAAAATTATGTTTCAGAATTAGCGGCAAAGTTATCTATTGTATTTAATCATGTTAAGGAAAATCTGGCTAACTCAGGGGAATGTAGAGCAAAAGAATACAATAAAAAAGCAAAAGATCGAAATTTTTTGATTGGAGATTTAGTGTATTTATAGAGTTATAGAAAAAAAGGGCTAGTAACCTATAAAATTGGAGAAGTCGGGAAAATATTTAATTGTCCATGTAGATCGTTTAAAACATTATTATGGATATCCAAATTTATATTACTCTGATGAGCCAAATCAAAATCAAACTTCAAGTAATGAAGAAATTAATGAGGAAACCGATAATCCAGATTATCTAAACGAAAATAGTTTAAATTTGATGTTAATGTCAAACTATCAAAATTTTACACCCACTCTTGCCTCTACTGAAGAACCACAGGAACTACAACCGATATTACAGCCCCTAAGGCGTTCTGAAAGGATCAGGAGACAACCTGATCGTTTAAGATACGAAGTATATCGATCGGATACTATTCTTTTATGGATTTGCTGTGTTTGCTATTGAGTAATGTACAAGAATCTCGTCTAGATGATGAATTCCTGGTTGCACACTGGCAGTCACATCAGGTTCATGTTTTACATTATGTATCATCCGATCGAGGATTTATTTTTGAAAATGTATCAACGAAGGCTCGGTTCCACTGGTTGAGTTACACTATTCGTCAAATCAATACGAGTAGCTCAACTGGATACTTTTGCTTAATTTAGTCGGGGAGGTTAGTGACTCACCTTACGCCCTTTGGAAAATTACATCTAAATTAGTGAACCTAATTGAGCCCCTTTGGAATACGAGCGGGCATGGCCCTTTCACATGGAAGCCTTCTGGAGGAAGGAGGCCTAAATGTTAAAATCAGCGTAATCTTTTTTCTATTGAGAAAAGTGTACCTTTTTTAATACATAGTATAAGTTAATAAAAAAATATAAATATAAATCAATGTAAATTCTTAACCTTTTGTTGAAACCCTGAAAGTTTATTTAAATCAATTAATTTAGTAAACTTAAACAAAAATAGGAAATTTTAGATTACATGGTCTCAGCAATGGGTTAACCCTAATACTGTTAGCTTAAGTAAAATTAAGTATAAGTTACTGTTGATAATTATTTTGCAGATAACATAATGATTGCTAAAGCAATCATATTTTTAATCGTAATAACACTTTCCTGGGGCTTTATTGCATATGACTGGGAAGGACCTATTCTTAACATGACCACCATATCTTTAAAAGATGTAAAAGAATGACCTCAGCCAGATTCCGACTACAAAGGAATGAAGTAAAATTAGTACCAGTCCAAACTTGTTTGGTGGAAATTACAAGAATTATATATTATTGTGGAATGCATAGTCATACATCCGCCGTAATAAATAGAAGAGCCAAGCTACATTCAGAAAATTGGAGCCGAAGAATGTAAAAATCTTCATAGAACTAAAACATTACAAATTTATCAAGTAATTGGAAGAATAAATATGAACGGCACAATTTCTGCCTCGTTAGTAGCGTATGATAGTTTGAAATCAGATGGTACATGTGTAGGGACCACCTATCATGAAAACGGTTACTCCTGGGAGAATGTCGTAATTACTGTAGCAATAAAAATTCAAACTAGTGATAAATCTTCAAGGAGGTTTAGTATGTTCTTATCTTGATGGTTACTGTTTACATTCCACTTACGGTGAAACCGTTTGTAATTATATTCCCGATGCAAGTTGCGATGCTGGCCTCAGTTTGCTGTATGCTGGAACAGCGCAGATAATCACAACGAAGGATGACCAGAAGTACTTAGTCGTCGAACAAGGTGGAAAAATATTCACAGTCACTCTATTGAAAACTTTTTTTTATGTTCTTATGAAATTTGGCAAACTGAACACCCAAAATTAATCGTTTTATTAGGAAAATCTAGTCATATATTTCCAACAATGCCTTTGCTCGTCCAAAATACGGATATGATGATGTATGTAAATAGTAAATTTCTTTACGTTGCACAAAGCTTCAAGAGATCTTTTGAAAATTTGTATATTGATACAGTTTATCGGCGCTGTTTACTACACAGAGAACTTTTAAAAAATCGTTTCATTTTGGCGCAAATCTTTCGGGATGCTGTTAGTCCATTGCTAAGTCCAGGAGTAGTAGGACGAATTTTAGGCGAAGTAATTCATATTATACAATGTACTCCGAAAATTGTTCAAATTAGAAGAACCGATAGATGTTATAATCAATTACCTATTGAAATCGAAACTCAAAAATTATTTGTTTCTCCGAATTCAATAACAAGCTGAGGAAGTATATTGTAATATAATGACACCGCCCATTTTCAATATTGATAATCAGTGGATAGAATTTATTCCACAACCCGTTCTCAAAACCACTCCAGAAGTTCTACGTGTTGAAGAATAACCAAAATTACAATTCTCTCCAATTCGAGCAATAGGATCAGAAGGTGTATATACTCTAGAATAAATTAATATAGTGCAGCGAAACTTATTGTTTGGCATGGAAAGGAAAAATATTGAAAACATAATAAGCCGAAAAATAGCAGGGCATGACACTGATAACCAAAATTATACTACCTTAAATCTTTTCGATAAATAAGAATTAAAGAATATGGCTAGATCTACGTTTCGACAATTATGGGTATGGTTTACAGATATTGGCATATTTATAAGCGGAATAATTGGATTTTATATGTTATACTTCTTATAAAATATATATGCGGGGTAGGGCTTCGAGCTGTTACCATTTATCAAACCATTGGATGTGGCTGGTACCTCATCACAAGTATGTGGGGTACTTTAACAACTTGACTCCTCCAGCGAAACTTTTTGAAGGAACAGAAGATGACCAATTCTTCAGCCAACAACGTAGAGACGGCAACAGCCCCCGGAAACCCTAGTAATATTTACCCCGAAATTAGAGGTGCAACCCATTGGACAGAAAATAACCCAGGAAATTCATAAGTTATGTACATTCATATTTTATTTCATTTTTATAAATATATGTATTTTAGAACTATTTTGTTTAAAAAAGTAAAACTATGTTTCAGATGATGTAGACCACCTCACCTTCCACAAGTGTTGAGTGCACAGGGACTTAAGTTTGGAACATCTTTTTCTAGCTCCCGCTTCAAACCTTTTATAAGCGCATCACCAGCGCTCATAAAAAGATTCGCATCATATACTCTTTCAGTAATCCTATTTAAATTTTATTTTAAAAATTCTCCAGTGCCAGTCCTATGCAAAACAACTACCTTAATTGTAAGTAATTTTAAATTTATTTTGTTATACTAATTAATGTAGAAAGTGTTGAGTGTGAGAATAAATCTTAGTGTGTAAGATTAAACGTCTTTGCAATAAAACTCCGGGCTACGAACCCATAGTCCGATTAAAACTTCTTAATATTTTATAATCAAATATTTTCATTATAAATTCAAAATTTTAATTTAATTTAAAAAAAAAACTTAACACAGTTTGATTCTCTATTCTATTACATTGGTGACACCGGTAGGAATCTATTTGATTTCACTGGCACTATTAGGGTTGATAGAAAAGAAAATCCAGTTGAAGTTAAAAATGCTAAGTTAAAAAAAAGGAGAAACCATTGCACGTTATTCAAATGGAGTGATGATTGCAAAATGGAAGGACAAGAGGGATGTGTTCTACATATCTACGGAGTTTGGTAATAATTTGCAGAAGTACTACAACAAGAGGCAGCAAGAAAAGGAGAAACCTAAAGCAATTTGCCAATATAATAGTTTTATGGGAGGAGTAGATAAAAAAGATCAAATGATGGCATATTACCCCTGCGAAAACCTAATCCAACCGAAAAAAAAAAACTCAAACATATCAGAATCATGTTCCAGAAAAAAATCCTCCAACAGGAACAAGAAAGAAACATGCACATAGAAGATGTACTTATTGTAATAAGAAGAAAGTAAGAAAAGAGACTGTCTGCCATTGTCTTACTTGTCCTGGGCAAGCCGGCCTTGTGTTTTGAATCATGCTTTTCTAAGTTTCATAAAAATTTGTAAACTTCTGTTAAGAAAGTCATTCGTATGTGACAATATAATGTATTAATAATCCTGACGTCTTTGATACGTAATATAATAAATAAAATATAAACAAAATATTAAATTTTGTTCTATACTGCCCCCTTCCCCCTATATCTTTTCTAGTTGAGCTTTGATGGCTATGCCATCTTAACCTTCGCCTTACGAAACCGGGTCAACATTAACCCAAACTTTAGTTTTTTCTTTGTAACTTGTTAAATAAATTTTATATATTTTTTCTTTTTGTGAATTCTCCTAAAATACTGTATTGAAATATCAGCAATAATAACAACGAAAATCAACACAGTTCAGAAATAATTTGCACATTGTTGCTCTGGGTCAGCTGTGACCCGATTTTGGTACGTTGTGTTTTAATATTTTTTTTTTCTAACTATCTTATTTTCATGCAAGTTGAGACGTGTTCATTCCTGTTCACGGGTGCAATTACGATGTTTATCAGTTCAGTTTACTTTGATACGTGTTAGTGTAATATAGTGTCTGTGGTTCATCGTTGCAAATTTATTATAATGGCATCTAAATGGGGGTTTTCTGACGAAGAACTTTTTGCAATTCTTATGAATGATTGGAAGACGAAAATGAAAGTGAACTGATTATTGGGAAATCATTTAGTGATAGTTCTGAAGATGTAGAAGATGTTATAGAGGAAAATAAAATTAGTTTTGATGACGACAATGTATCATCTAGTGAGGAAAATGATAATATCGATGAATTTGAGGAAAAATTGGAACGTAATATTGAAATTGCTGGTCGCACATGGAAATATATAGCTCCTAAAAAAGGTAAAACAAGAACATTTTAAGATTCGTAAGATTTTATTCGTAAAGAAAAAGGTTTGACAGAGAAAAGCAAGGATATCAAATCAATTTTGGATTGTTTCTTTTTATTTATATCAGAGGAAATTTTAGAAATTATAGTAAAATTTACTAATCAAAGAGCAAAAGAAATTATATGTAAACAAAATGAGACTCGTGAAGACAATTTATGCGAATCATGGAGAGACGTAGATGATACGAAAATACGTGCTTTTTGCGCATTACTAATTTTATCAGGAATATTTAGAGAAGCAAAAGAAAGCCCAGTTAATTTGTGGTTTTCAAAAAATAAATCTTTAACGAAGCCAATATACCAAGCTTGTATGAGCCGAAATAGATATTGCGATATTTTACGCTTCCTTCGTTTTGTCGATATTTCTACAAGACCAGAGAGAAAAGGTCTTGACAAACTTGCTCCTATTCGTGAAGTTGTTGATATTTTTACAAAAAACTGCAGAGATTCATATTGTCCATCAGCATATGGAACGATAGATGAGCAGTTGGTAAGTTTTAGAGGTCGCTGTCTCTTTAAGGTTTATATACCCAGTAAGCCCGGCAAATATGGGATAAAAATTTGGGCATTATGTGATGCAACAACATACTACTGCTGTAATTTTGAAGTTTACCTAGGAAAAGAGGGAGAAACAGCTGAAAGAAATCTAGGACCGCGTGTTGTAAATACTTTATCAAATCATTGGTATGGAAGTGGCCGCAATATAACGACAGATATTTTTACTGATTTTACTCTTGCGGAAGATCTTCTAAAAGAAAAACTCACATTAATTAGAACTATGCGCAAAAATAGAAAGGAGTTACCAAAGAGTCTTTTGGATATAAAATCACTTGCAGTATATTCGTCTCATTTTCTCTTTACTAGAGATTTAACATTAGTGTCCTATGTTACTAAACCAAAAAAGTTTGTGATATTACTTTCCTCTACTCATCATGAACATGACATTGCTGATGAAAACGAAAAATTTAAACCTGATATCATTCTGGCATACAATAAAACAAAAAGTGGCGTCGATGTATTGGACAAACTTGTGCGTGAGTATTCATGCAAAAGAAACACAAGAAGATGGCCACTTAGACTATTTTTTAATTTGATTGACATAGCATGTTACAATGCTTTTGTTTTATGGATAATAAAAAATCCAGAATGGCACAACGACTCATCCATAAAATATCAAAGAAAAATATTTCTTCGAGATATGGGGATGGAACTTGCTAAGCCACATATTGATAGAAGAGCAAAGAAAAATGAAGAAGATGGTCGGGGTTTTACAAAGATGGTGACTACAGCTACTGGAAGAGAAATAAGGAAAACTTGTGAAGATAATAACGCTACCCAAGTTACTAAAAGAGGACGTTGTCGCATATGTCGTGGAAACGATAATAAATATTCTGAACGATGCGACAAATGCAATAAATTTGTATGCGCTCAACACAGCAAATCTATTACCGTAAAACAGACAACTTGCACCTACTGCGCAAAAGACGAGGATGGGGAACCATCTTAAGGTACACAAACATTATAATAATTATAGTTACAGATAACTTAAGACATATTTTTTTTTGTTTCCAAGTCTCACCTAACGAAGAATAATATTTTTTTTTATTTATAAGAATATATTTGATTTCATTTTTGTGGTGTTAGCTGTATAAATAATAATTATTCAATAAAAAATATTGAAATAAATGAGTAAACTCAGTGTTTTATTTAAAAATTCATAAGATATTATAATAACACCAAAATATGTATATTTCATGATATTTTATACAGGCTGTTAATACTAAGTCGTTACACCTGAAAATGGTAGATAGAACTCATTAAAACAAACAACTTTTCTTTGCTCAAATTTTTGATTTGGAGCCCCAGTTCATAGTTATTGGCGTTCTATTGTTTTACGAAAAATCGTCATAACTCCCTTATTTTAAGGACAAAAACTTTCAGCATTTGCTTTCGGTTCTCTAAAACACTTGTATTTAAAATTATTTTCTATTTCATCAAATAACAAAATGGCGATCAATCAAAAATTTCAAAACAAGATATTTTGAAACCCATCGATTTTCGAAAATAAAACATTTTTAAAATCCTTAAACTTTCTATTACAATATTTGTCTGAAACATTTTTTTCTGTCCAAAAAAAAAAGTTTTTATTCACTTACTTGGCTTGCATAAGTATTAACAAACTAAAAAAATCTGATGTGGCCAGCACAATACCTTCCGTCAATCCTGTGTATTATGTATAAATTCCATACATAAATTTTCTTGCAAAAGATTATAAATTTCCAGTAATATTATTTCATGCAAATGGCACTTGACACTGGCATCTTCTTCTTCTTTAGCTTTTCCCATTCGTTAGGAGTCGCTATTTTTTATTTTCTTCTTCCATTCATTTCTGTTTTGCGGGTCATCCTCACGTCAAAATTTTTCATTCAAAATTTATTTTTTTAGTATTTTATGATTCCTTTTCTCGGCAACTGAATTCCACACGCCTGATAATAAATAAACCACATGAAATAATAAAATCATGAAATTTTGAATGAAAAATTATGACATTTGTCAGTTATGGACGTAATTATTAGCTGTCATTTTGACTCGAGTCCACATTCGTATCTGCTTGCCAAAGTCAGTACAGTCACGTCACTGCACGCGCCCTACACATAAAAGATCCTATATTTCCAGTTAAATTATTTAATAAAACTATGCGAATTGCACTTGACACTAACATCTTCTTCTTTAGTTTTTCCCATTTGTTCGGGCATCGCTATTTTTTATTTTCTTTTTCTACTAATTTTTGTTTTGCGTGTCGTCCTCATTCAGTTCCTTTTCACTTCTTTCATCTTATATTTGGTCTTTCTATGTTTCTTCCACCTTCTGTTATAAGCTATTCATTCTTCCAATATACTCATCTCTCCTCACGACATGTTCAAACCAATGTAATCTTCTCTCTTATATCTTTCTAGAAACGTTCAACACTACAGTTATTTCCCTTGCTCTTTCATACATTTACTATTTATTGATACTGACATCTGTCAATTTGAATTACCTGAATATATTAGCAGTTTCCATGGTTAAGTTAGCATAGCTGGCTGAATTATAAAATTTATTATCTTTATAATTCTTTAACTCTATATCTGTTGAATATGAAATGCAATCAAATCGTATAGAGAATAATATATTTTTTAAGTTATAATAACATTTAACTGAGTTTTTCAGGAAAAACTGTTAAAATCTTCAAATGAGGGTACTTCCGGTTGACCAATTATAACCAAAATCTAATCAAGTCTGCATATGGTTGTAAGGAAGAGGAATACGCAAGAATTGTAATTTTTGGAATTCTAGTATTGGAGATATCGTGCACGAAAAGCGGTTAAATAGAAAATACCCGAATAAGTAGATTGGGAGGAGAGGTCCAGTTGCGTGGCCAGCCCGGAGCCCCGACCTAACTCCACTAGATTTCTTTTTTTGGGGTCAGATGAAGACCTCTGTTTACGAGACACCGGTGAACACAGAGATAGAACTAGTGGCTAGAATCGTGGCTGCAGCAGAAGATATAAAAGAGAAGCAGGCAGTCCTTGCGAAGGTCTCCACCAACATCAAAGCACGCTGCCGGGCTTGCGTTGCTGCGAATGGTGGCCACTTTGAAAATCATATTTACTCCCACCCTTGTTGTTTCATTGTTTATTGTTTTATTTTTCTTGTTTGTTTCTTGTTTTTCTTGTTTAATGGCAGCAAGCCTACTTTGTTTTAAATGATTGTTGCAGTTTGTTAAAATTTATCTTGCAATTCAATTTGAATAAAAACTTTTTTTGGCCAGATAGAAAAAAATGTTTCAGACAAATATTGTAGTAGAAAGTTTATGGATTTTATAAATGTTTTATTTTCGAAAATCGATGGGGTGGTTTTCATAATATCTTGTTTTGAAATTTTTGATTGGTCGCCATTTTGTTATTTGATGAAATAGAAAATAATTGTAAATACAAGTGTTTTAGAGAACCGAAAGCAAATGCTGAAAGTTTTTGTATTTTTTAAATATTCCTTAAAATAAGGGAGTTATGACGATTTTTCGAAAAACAAGAGAACGCCAATAACTATGAACTGGGGCTCCAAATCAAAAATTTGAGCTAAGAAAAGTTGTTTGTTTTAATGAGTTCTATCTACCATTTTCGGGTGTAACGACTTAGTATTAACACCCTGTATACGATTAAACAATAAATGAGAGTGGGTCTTAGTTGACCCTATTTTGGTAAAAAAAGTTTTTTAATTATTTTAATCATGTAAAGGTTAAGAGAGCTGCTACGAGGCTCATTTCATAAATATTGTAAAAAATTGTTAGTTTATTCAATTGTTTATCTCTTTACAATCCTTCAATATAGTCTCCCTGATTCTCAATGACCGAGTCCCAACGTCTGGGAAGCTTTAGTATTCCATCCAAGACAGCATCTTCGTTCATCTGTCGAATGGCTTGGGTAACGGCAACGTGAAGCTCTTGCAAAGAAGGAAAACGTTGACCACGCATAGGATGTTTTAGCTTTGAGAATTAGGTCGAAGTCTGGTGGACTCATGCCCGGACTGTAGGGAGGTAACACTTCCCAATCGTATTTTCAATTACAACATTTCCGATGTGGGGGGCGAGCATTGTCATGGAGAATGAGTGGCCCAATCTCGAGCAACTGAGGTCGGGTTTAATGCAATTATCTGCGCAGGTTTTTCATGAAGGCCCGATAATAAACTGCTGTGACACTTGTTCTACATGAAATTCAGTCCGTCATGATGATTTAAAAGTTTCAATTTAATAATTATTTTAACCCGTGTGAAAACAGCAACGGCAACGGGCAAAAAAGTGCAGCAACGAGTAATCATAAGTGCACCGTTACAATAAGTCGTGCGTAGTCCCAGAAACGCCAGCAACGGAAAGAAGTATTGATAACATACATTTGAAAATTACTAAAACAACATTATTTATATATGTTTAGTAGTACATAAGCAATAACATAATGTAACCCTTATAAGGTTACATGCCGTAGGGGGTGTGAAAATGAATTTATTAGTTGAAAGTTGCTAGACTCCTATAATTATTAATTAAATTTTATATAACTACACAAATATAAAGTGATCAGTACTCCGTAAGAAATAATACAAAGCCAACCTTATAGGGTTACATGCCGTAGGGGGTGTGAAAATGAATTTAATAGTTGAAAGTTGCTAAACTCATATAATTATTCACTAAATTATATATAACTACACAAATATAAAGTGTACCAACCCCAAAATTGGTACATTTGATCAGTACTCCGTAAGAAATAATACAAAGCCAACCTTATAGGATTACATGCCGTAGGGGGTGTGAAAATTAATTTATTAGTTGAAAGTTGCTAAACTCCTATAATTATTAATTAAATTTTATATAACTACACAAATATAAAGTGTACCAACCCCAAAATTGGTACATATGTTCAGTACTCCGTAATAAATAATACAAAGCCAACCTTATAGGGTTACATGCCGTAGGGGATGTGAAAATGAATTTATTAGTTGAAAGTTGCTAAACTCCTATAATTATTCATTAAATTTTATATAACTACACAAATATAAAGTGTACCAACCCCAAAATTGGTACATATGTTCAGTACTCCGTAATAAATAATACAAAGCCAACCTTATAGGGTTACATGCCGTAGGGGGTGTGAAAATGAATTTATTATTTGAAAGTTGCTAGACTCCTATAATTATTCATTAAATTTTATATAACTACACAAATATAAAGTGTACCAACCCCAAAATTGGTACATATGTTCAGTACTCCGTAAGACATAATACAAAGCCAACCTTATAGGGTTACATGCCGTAGGGGGTGTGGAAATGAATTTATTAGTTGAAAGTTGCTAGACTGGATTGCCAGATTTGGTGTACCGCTGAGAATAACGTCAATTTGAGTCACGATTATTTAAGGAACTAAATCAACTGCTAGGCATAATTCATTGGCGAACGACTGCTCACCATCCAGCAGCAAATGGATTGGTGGAAAGATTCCATCGACAGCTAAAATCTGCCATTAAATGTCACGAAACGCAAGCATGGGTGAATATTCTACCCATTGTTTTGTTAGGTATGCGAACAGCGTTTAAAGAGGATTTGAACGCAACAACGGCTGGCTTAGTTTATGGTTCCACCATAAGACTGCCAGGCGAGTATTTTGAATTCCAATCTAACATTTAACTACTGATTTCATGCAATGAGACCTACGGCAGCATCACGTCACGGTATCAAGAAAACCTTCATTTTTAAAGATATTCTCTCCACACAGTACGTCTTCGTTCGTCATGAAGCTGTTCGCAGTCCACTACAACCAGCGTACGACGGACCTTATGAAATTATTAAACGAAAATCAAAGTACTTTGTTTTACGTATCAACGATAAAACAGTACATGTTTCAATAGATCGTTTAAAGCCTGCATACGTACGCACGGAAGATGTAACTCCGACGAGATTGAAAAGCGAGGATAGCGCCAAGACAACCAGCACAAAAACAAATCGCACTGGCAGACACGTGACGTTTGTAGACCAACTTCAACGTTCCAGCACAAAAACAAATCGCACTGGCAGACACGTGACGTTTGTAGACCAACTTCAACGTTCAACATTATCACTGGTGCGTGAGTGATATAGCAACCACATCAAGATTTGTTTACGTCACGTTTAGGTATAGCTGGCTTAGATGGTTGTCACAAAAATAATATATATATATATATATATATATATACTAATATAATAAAAAAATTATTGAATTTTAACTTGTCATTGATTATTTATTTCGACCCAAATACCTACAATATATATACAGGGTGGAAACGAACTTTATGTCATAAATTTAATGGTGAGTAGTATGACATGTGTAGATTACGAAACTGAAAGATTTTTTTTTTAAATTCGAAAAACGAAAATTCGACTTTTCTTAAGGAAACTTTTTTTTACTGCTGTTTTAATTCATATTTCATTAGAAATATGGTTATCAAAAATACATTCAAAATTAGTTGTATAAGGTATTATTCTTAATAATAAAATTAAATAGCATTTTTAACGAAAATAATTGTGTAATAGATAAAATAATTCAAATGCGTTGCCAGTGGTCCAGTGGTACCCAAAATGTTGGTTTCATGAAAACTACCCTTAAATATGCGAATTTTAAAAAAAATATTTCTGTTTCGTAATCTACATATGTCATACTACTCACCCTTAAATTTATGACATTAAGTTAGTTTCCACCCTGTATATATATATAAGGTCCGTCGTCAGTTGTGCTCAACTCGTCGACCGCATCACATCGCGCTCAGTCAGTCGTCGAAACCCCCACTCCACGTGTGTGCTTTAAAAGCGGGTGTTCATCCCTTCGTTGCGTTCACTCCGGTCAGTGCAGCCAAAGGGACAGGTAGTCCGATGGATCCCTGTCGTGTCCCCGACACAGGGACATGCACTGGCTAGTTCGCGCGCAGTCTTTGGCTAGACGGCTAAGGGGGAGGGACACAAGAGATCTGAGGCACCAGCAACACTTACAATTGCCGCCAAACCATCCTACACGCACCACAGCGACTCGGACAGTACCTCTGCTTCATCCAGGTCTTCGAAATCCAAGCGCTCTTCCAAGCACGGAGCGTCCAGTAGAAAACCTGTTAGAAAACCAACAAGCCAGACTGCTATTGCCAGTCTTCAACAGCATACGGAGAACCCTGACGCTCGCCCCGCCAATGACGCTACCCGCAGCGAACTTCCACCACCCGGGAGCGCTGGATTCACGCGTCGCAGATCGGCAACGCCTACCGAGCCATCACCCGCTGCTACACCAGAAGCACAGCAAAAGAAATTTGTTACAATTAGTAATGTACCCCAGGAAATGATGAACCCGAAAACTATGGCTACTACAATAAAGAAAGCTGCTCCACATGCAGTAATAGACGAGCTCATTGTACGTCGCAATGACGTGCTTGTCATCAGCTCAGATGAAGCAATCCTGGAGAAACTGCAAGATCTGAAGAAAACAATATGAAAAGACGTATACATCCAGCAATCGAGCGCGTCGAAGCTCAGCAATAGGTACCAGAAAAAGCCGACATTCAGCGTGGTGATCACCGGCGTTCCACTGTCCGTGACGGAGGCGGATGTCGCGGAGCATCTTGATGACAACCAATTCGACTTTATCAGGGTTTGGAGAATCAAATCTCGACAAACCAACAAGCCCACCAAGCTCATGCGGGTGATTACCCACCGACAAGCCACCATCGACCGATTGCTGATCGAAGGAATTCACATATTCTTCCGGACGCACAGCTGCGAGCCGTCGCGCCCACCAGAACCTCAATCAGCACGTTGTCGCCTCTGCCAGGGCTACCACGACCCGGACCCCTGCCGGGGACCCGCCAAGTGCCGTTTCTGTGCTGGAAACCATTTAAGCCATTTATGTGAAGAACCAAAGGAGAAAACTAAGTGCGCCAACTGCGGCGGCCCTCACCTGACCGGCAGTCACCTGTGCCTACAGCCGCCTCCGCCAAAGTCTGCTCAGGCAACGGCACCACTCCGCTGCGTGCAGCAGGAGAGCTTAGAGGAGAGCCGCCCTACCACCATCAACGAACTCATCCGTCTCGTGACTGTGGTGGCACTCAACCTGGCTCCACAACAACAGGTCCGAATGACTAATATCATAGATCAATTCTGCCAGACCAACTTCAATACGAAAGTAACTCCCATACTCTGGGACCAACAACTTACGCTGATTCACTTCGCCATGGCGGGAACCAACCCGAGAATAGGAACGGTGAACATTAAGGGACCAGAAAAAGCGGATATTGGTGTAATTCCTCTTGAAAGAAGAAAATGTATTAGTGCTCGCGGTAACTGAAACCCTAGCTTCCGCAAAACATAAAATTACAGCTATCGGATACAATACTTTCCACTGAGACAAAGATGTGGACAACGTGGGAGGCGTGGCTCTCCTTATTTTCTCGCTTTTATGAACTTAGTATGCATTCTGATCAATCAAAGGGCGAATTTATTTCCCTATCTAAACCAACGCTATTTTCTACGTGAATTGAACTATAGTTATATTATAAAAAAAAAACAATTTTGTATAAAAAGTTAATATTGTTCATTATTATTATTATAAAAGACGTATTTGCATTATAATCGTATGTACAAATTAATGTAAATAAATTTTGTAACATATGGAAAGATTTATTTTGAATAAATAAATAATGAACTTATATCAACTATAAAATATAATTCACTTACCAAAGTAATCATCTGGCCACCATGTTTTGAATGGTAGGATACGTTTTAATTCTTCAGCTGGATTTTTTATTTTGTTCACGCACATTACAACAAGCGGAAATATCATATAGAATGTTGTAGCCATAGATGCAAATACATTCTCTAGTATAACACATAGATGAGAAAATCGTGCATATTTTAAAATAACGTTGCGTTCCTCTTCAGAACTTTTGGATTTCTCATCCCAAAACTCATCTTGTACTATATTCATTAAACTTTTTATTTCTTTCTGGTTTTTCTAAAATATGAATAAACCATTAATCTCGTACACACTATCAGTTTACTTAGTGACTAAATAAAAAAAAAACTCGTTTGATTGTTGCATAAATTTATACTACGTTGTACATTTAAAGATGTTCATTTTTCTGGATGGTAAAACAAATAAAGTTTGCAGTAAATTCACAGCTTTTGAAAAAAAAAAACGAGGAAAAAAATAATAAACTAAAACGGTGAATTTTTTATGTATATATTTTTTAATTTGCTTCTATTTATTTTTTTATTTATTTATTAATAAATCATTCCAACAGGATACAAGATCCCAATTACAGGACGATCATACGATATACAAATATAAAAACGAATGTGTTGAAACAGTAAGTACATTAATTAATTGATAAACATATAAGAAATTTAACAAGTAACTTAATCCGAAAAATATTTTGTTAATATACTCTTAAATTTAGATAAGGAGTCGCCAAATATGTCAATGTCAATAGTACATCATGCACTATTATATGCTACACAGAGTTGTCTTATTGGAGATTTCAATTCATAATAATTATTAGTCCTAGTTGTTTTACAATAAAATGGTACTTTATTTCTTGAAGTGACTCGTGCACCGTGAAATCGGAGAAACTCAATTAATTAATTAATTACATGGGTCATCAATACAATTATTAATTAATCTGTATAAGTAGAGAGATAATTGTAAATTTCTTCTGCTACTTAATGGCACCAAGTTCACTTCAAGCAATAAAACAGAATAATCATGGGTAAAGTTAGGATATTGTCCATATATTTTAAAATAAAAATATTTGAAGAATTTATGCTGGACAGACTCAGTCATATATTTATATATTGAATCCAAACTTGTAGACAGGTCCGTGAAGTTGGCCCCTCAAAACCATCATTTTTAAAGTAAATATACATCAAAATATTGTACTTATTATGTACAATTATGTGCAATAAAAATTTAATTTTGTACGTTTCTAGTTAGCGTATAATTAATTTATGTCAAAATGGAGGGCCAACTTCACGTAGCCCTTCATTAACAAATGAGATCAATTTTATGTAACCAATAATATTGTACATATTATGTACAATTATGTACGCGTTAAACGAAATTTTGTACTATATTCATAATCCTGTAATTAAAAATTAAATATATGGCGGGCCAACTTCACGCAGCCCTTCATTATGGCATGAGATAAGTTTTATATAGCGCATAATATTGTACATATAACGTACAATTATGTACGCATTATACGAAATTTTGTACTACATTCATAATCCTATAATTAATAATTAAATATATGGAGGGCCAACTTCTCGTAGCCCTTCTTTAGCAAATAATGTCAATTTTATAGAGCGCACAATGTTGTACATATATAAAATATTGTACATATTAAAGAAAATTTTGTGCTATATTCATAACCCACTAATTAATTATTAATACATTATTAAGTATAAAGTATATAATAGGGAACGGCAGTGTGATTAGAATGTCAGCTTTGTGATCGGCATGTCCGAGCGGTTACACAGCAGCGATATGTTGGATGGGTGAACTTTCAGCGACAAAAAAAAATCACACTGCGGCTCGGTGCGCCCAGCACCCTTACACCGAAAGGTACAAAAAAGGGTTACAGATTATGTATGTATGTATGTATGTATATATTATCATTTTTATATGTAATATTTATAGAAATATATACCTACATTGATATTTACAGGGTACGTATTACTCGTATTTGGTATTATAATCTAAATCATGTTTCCTGCTATTTTTAAGTTCCACGGGAAACCTGATACGCTGGAAATTCGGTTTTGATAAAAAGTCAAGGGAATGTAAACTAAGTCATATTTATTTTTATTTCTAAACCAAGTTTTGGATTCATTTATGTATTCATTCAGTTACGGACGCAAACTCACACACCGAATTTTTTTTTTGTAGGAATGTATATCAATTGTTTTACTGTTTTAATAGTTAGCATTTCAATTTTACTATTTAGTTCAAATTAATTTCTGTACCTACTTACTTTTTATGGTTAAAGGTCGTATTTCTTGTACTTTTAAATTTGATTTAGCATCGATTTTAAGGCTTTGTATATTTGATCAATTTTTCAATTCAATTTATTATTTATTATTATTTAATGAATGAATTCTCAAAAATGTAAATTGTTGCTATATTTTCTCGTGCCATTGAAATCATTGTAACAGTGTTTCTATGTTGGGAGTAGTACTAGATGACACCTTTCCCGCCGTGGAATGCAGACTAATTAGTGGGGGTAATTAAAAACTCATTAACTGGCGCCAGTGACCTCTCTGGAATGCAGACTAATTGCTTTTTAATGACTTTTTAATTGCTTTTTAATGACTTCCTGGAATTTGTGGTGACGTATGTTTGCTTTCTAATGACCTTGGAATTTGTGGTGACGTATGTTTGCTTTCTATTGACCTGTTTTAATGACTTTTTAATTGCTTTTTAATGACTTCCTGGAATTTGTGGTGACGTATGTTTGCTTTCTCTGGGTTTTTTTTGTTTTCATTTGGAAGATATTTGTTTGATTTGATATATGCTTGCAGTAACAAGAACAACTAGGTAAGGTTATATTTAAATTAATTAATTATGCGCACTCTCCACGCTAGCAATGAGTGTCCGTGAGGTGACGCCTGGTAAGCGCTCGCACGGTACAAATATTCCATCATTACCGATATCTGAGTATGAATTTAAAAAATATATCGGGAAATATGCTCATAGTATAATAATTAGTCACATTGTGTCGGAAATGATAGAAAAATTTGGCATAGCTTCACCTCCATACTTATTTGTAACATGGAATAATCCAAAAGAGAAATAAATACTTTTAAATAATGTTTATACCATCAGTCTTTATCAAAACTAGCAGACCGATATATACAAGGAGAAACAATTTGTGACAACTACTTAAATAATAAAATTAATATTATAGAGTTTCTAATAAAGTAAAACTATAGAACTATAAATTGGATATCGAAGCTAGTAAATTCTTCGAAGAAGAAATCAAATTTAGATAAACAATCGAAACAGAACGAAAATATTAGTAATCGGGTAAGTTTTTTTCATTTCTGTTTTCCAATTTGTTAATTTTTATTTTATTCTTTTCAGGACGACACTATTTCAAGGCAAAATGACTCAGCAAGAAGTAATAATAAACAATAAATCTCGCTTACTTAATCAACACTTGTTTACTATAGATGACAAAAATATATTAGCAGTGGGTATAAGTCCACTGAATTTAGAAATTGTTATTAAATTTGTACGTCAAACATCACAAAATAATATTACATTTAATATAGCAGAATGGAATAATTTTGTAAAATACATAAAAAGTATTGTAAATAGTGCTAATAATATACATCACATAGAATTTCATTCTTTTAGATTAGAATATAAAGTTTATATACAATGGCTACAAAATGAAATTTCTTTAGATGTATTGTCACTGAATGTAATCTGTGAGATATGTGATTTTGTAACTGTATTAACGAATTATTTAAAAGCCATTAATTTTGAAGAATATTACAGAGATATAAATACCCAAGCATATTTTACATCTGGAGATTCTATAACTAATGTTAAAAAATTGATATCTAAAAAAAATAATATTCAATCAATCATATACAAAGAAATGTTAATATTTTATCCTAATTTAATTAAGAATGATTTAATATCAAATATGTATTATGTACCTAGTAATTATAATAAATTTAAACATTTGTTAGAAACTGATAATGTACCGAAATAAAGTATAATATATTTATTTATAATCCTGCTTTGTTCTTCCCTAGTTTATATCATTCCTTCTGTTCAGTACGTAGAATAGAAGAAGTCACGTGATATTTCTGTACAGAGTATGGCGGCATCAAGGTTTCGCGCTGTTTGAAAACCACTAGATTTTGTAAATTCGTCACAGTTTATATAACCGCGTCATCTGTATGACCTGATTGCCGTGCCAGTGTTTATAAAATATGGAAGAGTTTATTATTGATATACAAGGATTTAGAATCGATAATAATCGATTTATTATGAAAGAAATAGCAATTTTGACAAGAAATGATACGAAATTATTTCACATGTTGATTCAACCTCCATGTTCATGGAACGGTGTCAGTTTTTCACTTCGGAAACAAATACGATGGTTAGAACGTTCGTACCATGGCTTATCATGGGATGACGGGCATATACCTTATTATACAGGCCCAAATATAATAAAGAATATATTATCCTGTGAATGTATAATATATTTAAAGGGAAATGAGAAAAGAAAACTAATGGAGAAACTACTTAAAGATGATAAAATATGTACTATAGTTGATCTGTCAGAAAGTATAGATGACTTTGAGGAGAAGCCGCCATCACTACGTACAAAGAATGAATATACTTCGATTTATTCGTGCTTTTATCATAAAAAAATTTCAACAAGAAGAGATTTCGCGGCATGTGCTCTAAAAAACGTATTTACAATTCACGCATGGCTGACAAGGAAAAAAGATGTTCTATTATAAATTTATTTCTACCTATATGCTTCAATATGTATTTTACTTCTTATTCTCAATCATGTTGTAAAATGTACTTGCACTTATTAATATTGTATTTAAGAATAGTTAAAATAAAATTTGTAAATTGCATTTTGTAGTTATATTACTTACCTTGTGATACACTTTTTTTAGGCTATTGATACTACGTACTGAACAAAAGGCACAAGTTCTTATAAATAAGCGTATATAGCATGATGTGTAAAATTTGAATATAAATATATTTACTTATCTGCGAAAAGCAAACTCACCAAAAATTTTCAATTTTAAAATGAATCCGAGTATACATTCGTGGATTCATCAATTTCTACTTTAAAATGAACCGACTATATTGTTTGTTGTCGGTATGCTTGTTAAGAATGTATGATGCCTAAATCTGCAAAGTAACAGAGACTCAGTTTTCTCCAAGTATTCATATTCTTGTATCGTCTGAAATTACAAATATTAAGATACAATTTTTGATTTTTAATTCGAAAATTTTAATACACGTAATATTCTTTCTTGGCACTATTTTCTTGAATATTAAACAAATTTCAAAAAACTTAAGTATTTCGAAAATATATTTTTAGAAGATTATTACTTTTTTCATAATTTTTCTGAAATACTTGACAGTCGTTTAGAAATTTATACAAATACAAAACGTACTTTGTATTATTTTCGGGAATGTGTAACTTTCTACTTGTGATAAATAAATATTTGTTTTAAAATAGATCGGGAAATATGCCCATAATATAATGTTTATACCATCAGTCTTTATCAAAAAACTAGCAGTCCGATATATACAAGGAGAAACAATTTGTGACAACTATTTAAATAATAAAATTAATATTATAGAGTTTCTTATGAAAATAAAAACTATTCAACTATAAATTGGATAGCGAAGCTAATAAATTCTTCGAAGAAGTTATTCAATTTTTTTTTCGACTTCTTGGTGTGTCAATACTTAAATTGTTACAAGATATAAGGTCGTGATAGAAGCCAAATATTTGAAGATATAAGAAGCTGACAACTATAAATAACTGAAATTTTATCAATAATATAAATTTTAAATATGAATATTTATAAATTATTTTAATTACTTAACTTGTATTCTGTCGTGAATTAACATAGTATCAAAAATATTACAAAATAAATCTGTAATTTTATCAGAGTGTGTCAGTATTTTGAGAAACATTCATTCTTTTGAAAGATTATCGTTTAAACGGTTTTAAACAAATGCTATGTTTGGCACAAGAAAATCATAATAATAAAAATGCAGAACAGTTTTAAATGTTATTTTGCGTGATTAAACTGCAAAGATAATTATTACAAAAATTTTGGCCTCAGGAAGTAAATTTCAACTTTTAAATGAATGCTAGTACATCCAATTTTCCAAATTTGCATGATATTCTGTTGTAAATTAACATAGGATCAAAAATATTACAAAATAAATCTGTAATTTTATCAGATTGTGACAAATTTTGAGAAACAGTCATTCTTTTTGAGAAACAGTCATTCTTTTTGAAAGATTATCGTTTAAACGATTTTAAACAAATGTTATGTTTGGCACAAGAAAATCATAATAATAAAAATGCAATACAGTTTTAAATGATATTTTCGCGTGTTTAAACTGCAAAGGTAATTATTACAAAATTCTTTGTCTCCGGAAATAAATTTCAACTTTTAAATGAATGCTAGTATATCCAATTTTCAGATTTAAAATGAGCAGACATTTCTAAATATCAAATTACTACGCCGCTGATTACAAAGTCAGCGTCGATATGACAACTGTCAAATATTGCTTTAGGAGCAATTTGATTTTTAGATTTAAATATCAGTAATTTTGTGAATATGAACTCGTAAATATGATTATTCAAATACATTCCAAATATAGGTATAAATAAATTTTACTAATATTAATTGATTTTTTAATTACTTAACTTGAATGTATATAAACAGTTCTGAAGTGTTTGTCACTGTCCAATCCAAGTTTATGCTATTCACATAACCCAGCAATATTTTCAAACATGCCGCTGGCAAGTTTCCAAAAATTACTTCGTACAATCATCTGAGTGTTGGGATGATGAAGGTTCTTCCACTTATAATTCGGAAATCGGAAAATATACCTATAATATAATAATTAGTCACATTGTGCCGGATGTGAAAGAAAATAATATAACAACGCGTCAGGTTAAATATGTTGAAAGTTTTGAAAATAATCCATGTTTTAGTTTTCTAATATTTCAGAAATAGCTACATACCCAATCGGTTATTAATGACCAAATTTTTCATGTTTATTATATTTTCACTTATTTTTGGGAAATTTAAAAATGTTTATTAATAATTTGTAACAGAACTAATAAATTACGTGCAAGTTTAATAATAAAAATGTATTTAAAAATAATTACATTAGTATACTTTACCAACATACTGTTCCTAAAATAAATGAATCCGAGTATACATTCGTGGAATCATCATTTTGTACTTTAAATTGATTCGACTATATTGTTTGCTATCGGTGAATGTGTGACGCATAATGTTTTGTCTGAAATTAAAAAATATTAAGATACAATTTTATAAAATAATATTCAATCAATCATATATAAAGAAATGTTAATATTTTATCCTAATTTAATTAAGAATGATTTAATATCAAATATGTATTATGTACCTAGTAATGGGGTTATTTCACATTTCCTCTTGAAAGAATAGATCAAATTAAATATGTAGGTGTATGTTTACACTTTACAAGTATTTAGAATCAGAGATATGATTTTAAAAGTTGTTTTAAATATTTGAACGCTGACGTCACGGCTATACGTCACACTGTGTCGAATACGGGTAGCAGCGCTCTAGCGGATGTATTTTGAACTACGAGTGTTTGAGTTCTCACGTGTCAGCTTGATTTGCCGACATCAACATATTGTTAACAAAAAACATATTTTATACAACTTTTGCTATTTATTTTAATAAATATTTATTTACATACCTTAACTCTGCTGTCACATGTCACAATTTTAGGGGTATATTGTTTATTACAACAACAAACGGATATCACGTGGACTGTTGTGTTCGTGTGTGAGAGGAATGCTAAATAGCTACGTATAACTTATCCATGCTAATGTCGTTTTAATGTGTTTCAGTACTTAGACTGTTACAAAATATAAGGTCGTAACAGAAGCCGAATATTTATTTTGTCGCTTGTTTTGCTGTATGTAAAAATATGGCGCACAAATTCAAATATCATTTGTAATATTTGAATATATTTTCAATGAAAATTAATGAATTACGTAAAAATAACATAAAATATTTGTACTTGAGTTCACTTGCGTGGAGTATCGTACTAAAATTAAATTATGTATGTAATTAATACCATTGAGAGTTTATTTTCTATTTATTATTTATCTGACACTGCATTCAATATATCAGTATAATATAAAATAATAATAATAATATATAATAATTAATATCCTTATTACTTTCTGTACATTCACATTTATTAATTTTACAGTAAGTTTTTATACAAAGCAAAACTTTTTGCAATTAGGTTAGGTTTGGTTAGGTTAGGTTAGGCTAATTGCAGCTTTTATATTATAAGTTTTGCAATTAGGTTAGGGTAGGTTAGGTTAATTGCAGTTAGGTTAGGTTAGTCTAATTTCGGTAGGTTAGGTTAGGCTAATTGCAGTTAGGTTAGGTAGATCGGGAAATAGAAGGGCGCGAAAATTAGACTAACCTAACCTAACTGCAATTAGCCTAACCTAACCTACCGCAATTAGACTAACCTAACCTAACTGCAATTAACCTAACCTACCCTAACCTAATTGCAAAACTTATAATATAAAAGCTGCAATTAGCCTAACCTAACCTAACCAAACCTAACCTAATTGCAAAAAGTTTTGCTTTGTATAAAAACTTACTGTAAAATTAATAAATGTGAATGTACAGAAAGTAATAAGGATATTAATTATTATATATTATTATTATTATTTTATATTATACTGATATATTGAATGCAGTGTCAGATAAATAATAAATAGAAAATAAACTCTCAATGGTATTAATTACATACATAATTTAATTTTAGTACGATACTCCACGCAAGTGAACTCAAGTACAAATATTTTATGTTATTTTTACGTAATTCATTAATTTTCATTGAAAATATATTCAAATATTACAAATGATATTTGAATTTGTGCGCCATATTTTTACATACAGCAAAACAAGCGACAAAATAAATATTCGGCTTCTGTTACGACCTTATATTTTGTAACAGTCTAAGTACTGAAACACATTAAAACGACATTAGCATGGATAAGTTATACGTAGCTATTTAGCATTCCTCTCACACACGAACACAACAGTCCACGTGATATCCGTTTGTTGTTGTAATAAACAATATACCCCTAAAATTGTGACATGTGACAGCAGAGTTAAGGTATGTAAATAAATATTTATTAAAATAAATAGCAAAAGTTGTATAAAATATGTTTTTTGTTAACAATATGTTGATGTCGGCAAATCAAGCTGACACGTGAGAACTCAAACACTCGTAGTTCAAAATACATCCGCTAGAGCGCTGCTACCCGTATTCGACACAGTGTGACGTATAGCCGTGACGTCAGCGTTCAAATATTTAAAACAACTTTTAAAATCATATCTCTGATTCTAAATACTTGTAAAGTGTAAACATACACCTACATATTTAATTTGATCTATTCTTTCAAGAGGAAATGTGAAATAACCCCATTACTAGGTACATAATACATATTTGATATTAAATCATTCTTAATTAAATTAGGATAAAATATTAACATTTCTTTATATATGATTGATTGAATATTATTTTATAAAATTGTATCTTAATATTTTTTAATTTCAGACAAAACATTATGCGTCACACATTCACCGATAGCAAACAATATAGTCGAATCAATTTAAAGTACAAAATGATGATTCCACGAATGTATACTCGGATTCATTTATTTTAGGAACAGTATGTTGGTAAAGTATACTAATGTAATTATTTTTAAATACATTTTTATTATTAAACTTGCACGTAATTTATTAGTTCTGTTACAAATTATTAATAAACATTTTTAAATTTCCCAAAAATAAGTGAAAATATAATAAACATGAAAAATTTGGTCATTAATAACCGATTGGGTATGTAGCTATTTCTGAAATATTAGAAAACTAAAACATGGATTATTTTCAAAACTTTCAACATATTTAACCTGACGCGTTGTTATATTATTTTCTTTCACATCCGGCACAATGTGACTAATTATTATATTATAGGTATATTTTCCGATTTCCGAATTATAAGTGGAAGAACCTTCATCATCCCAACACTCAGATGATTGTACGAAGTAATTTTTGGAAACTTGCCAGCGGCATGTTTGAAAATATTGCTGGGTTATGTGAATAGCATAAACTTGGATTGGACAGTGACAAACACTTCAGAACTGTTTATATACATTCAAGTTAAGTAATTAAAAAATCAATTAATATTAGTAAAATTTATTTATACCTATATTTGGAATGTATTTGAATAATCATATTTACGAGTTCATATTCACAAAATTACTGATATTTAAATCTAAAAATCAAATTGCTCCTAAAGCAATATTTGACAGTTGTCATATCGACGCTGACTTTGTAATCAGCGGCGTAGTAATTTGATATTTAGAAATGTCTGCTCATTTTAAATCTGAAAATTGGATATACTAGCATTCATTTAAAAGTTGAAATTTATTTCCGGAGACAAAGAATTTTGTAATAATTACCTTTGCAGTTTAAACACGCGAAAATATCATTTAAAACTGTATTGCATTTTTATTATTATGATTTTCTTGTGCCAAACATAACATTTGTTTAAAATCGTTTAAACGATAATCTTTCAAAAAGAATGACTGTTTCTCAAAAAGAATGACTGTTTCTCAAAATTTGTCACAATCTGATAAAATTACAGATTTATTTTGTAATATTTTTGATCCTATGTTAATTTACAACAGAATATCATGCAAATTTGGAAAATTGGATGTACTAGCATTCATTTAAAAGTTGAAATTTACTTCCTGAGGCCAAAATTTTTGTAATAATTATCTTTGCAGTTTAATCACGCAAAATAACATTTAAAACTGTTCTGCATTTTTATTATTATGATTTTCTTGTGCCAAACATAGCATTTGTTTAAAACCGTTTAAACGATAATCTTTCAAAAGAATGAATGTTTCTCAAAATACTGACACACTCTGATAAAATTACAGATTTATTTTGTAATATTTTTGATACTATGTTAATTCACGACAGAATACAAGTTAAGTAATTAAAATAATTTATAAATATTCATATTTAAAATTTATATTATTGATAAAATTTCAGTTATTTATAGTTGTCAGCTTCTTATATCTTCAAATATTTGGCTTCTATCACGACCTTATATCTTGTAACAATTTAAGTATTGACACACCAAGAAGTCGAAAAAAAAATTGAATAACTTCTTCGAAGAATTTATTAGCTTCGCTATCCAATTTATAGTTGAATAGTTTTTATTTTCATAAGAAACTCTATAATATTAATTTTATTATTTAAATAGTTGTCACAAATTGTTTCTCCTTGTATATATCGGACTGCTAGTTTTTTGATAAAGACTGATGGTATAAACATTATATTATGGGCATATTTCCCGATCTATTTTAAAACAAATATTTATTTATCACAAGTAGAAAGTTACACATTCCCGAAAATAATACAAAGTACGTTTTGTATTTGTATAAATTTCTAAACGACTGTCAAGTATTTCAGAAAAATTATGAAAAAAGTAATAATCTTCTAAAAATATATTTTCGAAATACTTAAGTTTTTTGAAATTTGTTTAATATTCAAGAAAATAGTGCCAAGAAAGAATATTACGTGTATTAAAATTTTCGAATTAAAAATCAAAAATTGTATCTTAATATTTGTAATTTCAGACGATACAAGAATATGAATACTTGGAGAAAACTGAGTCTCTGTTACTTTGCAGATTTAGGCATCATACATTCTTAACAAGCATACCGACAACAAACAATATAGTCGGTTCATTTTAAAGTAGAAATTGATGAATCCACGAATGTATACTCGGATTCATTTTAAAATTGAAAATTTTTGGTGAGTTTGCTTTTCGCAGATAAGTAAATATATTTATATTCAAATTTTACACATCATGCTATATACGCTTATTTATAAGAACTTGTGCCTTTTGTTCAGTACGTAGTATCAATAGCCTAAAAAAAGTGTATCACAAGGTAAGTAATATAACTACAAAATGCAATTTACAAATTTTATTTTAACTATTCTTAAATACAATATTAATAAGTGCAAGTACATTTTACAACATGATTGAGAATAAGAAGTAAAATACATATTGAAGCATATAGGTAGAAATAAATTTATAATAGAACATCTTTTTTCCTTGTCAGCCATGCGTGAATTGTAAATACGTTTTTTAGAGCACATGCCGCGAAATCTCTTCTTGTTGAAATTTTTTTATGATAAAAGCACGAATAAATCGAAGTATATTCATTCTTTGTACGTAGTGATGGCGGCTTCTCCTCAAAGTCATCTATACTTTCTGACAGATCAACTATAGTACATATTTTATCATCTTTAAGTAGTTTCTCCATTAGTTTTCTTTTCTCATTTCCCTTTAAATATATTATACATTCACAGGATAATATATTCTTTATTATATTTGGGCCTGTATAATAAGGTATATGCCCGTCATCCCATGATAAGCCATGGTACGAACGTTCTAACCATCGTATTTGTTTCCGAAGTGAAAAACTGACACCGTTCCATGAACATGGAGGTTGAATCAACATGTGAAATAATTTCGTATCATTTCTTGTCAAAATTGCTATTTCTTTCATAATAAATCGATTATTATCGATTCTAAATCCTTGTATATCAATAATAAACTCTTCCATATTTTATAAACACTGGCACGGCAATCAGGTCATACAGATGACGCGGTTATATAAACTGTGACGAATTTACAAAATCTAGTGGTTTTCAAACAGCGCGAAACCTTGATGCCGCCATACTCTGTACAGAAATATCACGTGACTTCTTCTATTCTACGTACTGAACAGAAGGAATGATATAAACTAGGGAAGAACAAAGCAGGATTATAAATAAATATATTATACTTTATTTCGGTACATTATCAGTTTCTAACAAATGTTTAAATTTATTATAATTACTAGGTACATAATACATATTTGATATTAAATCATTCTTAATTAAATTAGGATAAAATATTAACATTTCTTTGTATATGATTGATTGAATATTATTTTTTTTAGATATCAATTTTTTAACATTAGTTATAGAATCTCCAGATGTAAAATATGCTTGGGTATTTATATCTCTGTAATATTCTTCAAAATTAATGGCTTTTAAATAATTCGTTAATACAGTTACAAAATCACATATCTCACAGATTACATTCAGTGACAATACATCTAAAGAAATTTCATTTTGTAGCCATTGTATATAAACTTTATATTCTAATCTAAAAGAATGAAATTCTATGTGATGTATATTATTAGCACTATTTACAATACTTTTTATGTATTTTACAAAATTATTCCATTCTGCTATATTAAATGTAATATTATTTTGTGATGTTTGACGTACAAATTTAATAACAATTTCTAAATTCAGTGGACTTATACCCACTGCTAATATATTTTTGTCATCTATAGTAAACAAGTGTTGATTAAGTAAGCGAGATTTATTGTTTATTATTACTTCTTGCTGAGTCATTTTGCCTTGAAATAGTGTCGTCCTGAAAAGAATAAAATAAAAATTAACAAATTGGAAAACAGAAATGAAAAAAACTTACCCGATTACTAATATTTTCGTTCTGTTTCGATTGTTTATCTAAATTTGATTTCTTCTTCGAAGAATTTACTAGCTTCGATATCCAATTTATAGTTCTATAGTTTTACTTTATTAGAAACTCTATAATATTAATTTTATTATTTAAGTAGTTGTCACAAATTGTTTCTCCTTGTATATATCGGTCTGCTAGTTTTGATAAAGACTGATGGTATAAACATTATTTAAAAGTATTTATTTCTCTTTTGGATTATTCCATGTTACAAATAAGTATGGAGGTGAAGCTATGCCAAATTTTTCTATCATTTCCGACACAATGTGACTAATTATTATACTATGAGCATATTTCCCGATATATTTTTTAAATTCATACTCAGATATCGGTAATGATGGAATATTTGTACCGTGCGAGCGCTTACCAGGCGTCACCTCACGGACACTCATTGCTAGCGTGGAGAGTGCGCATAATTAATTAATTTAAATATAACCTTACCTAGTTGTTCTTGTTACTGCAAGCATATATCAAATCAAACAAATATCTTCCAAATGAAAACAAAAAAAACCCAGAGAAAGCAAACATACGTCACCACAAATTCCAGGAAGTCATTAAAAAGCAATTAAAAAGTCATTAAAACAGGTCAATAGAAAGCAAACATACGTCACCACAAATTCCAAGGTCATTAGAAAGCAAACATACGTCACCACAAATTCCAGGAAGTCATTAAAAAGCAATTAAAAAGTCATTAAAAAGCAATTAGTCTGCATTCCAGAGAGGTCACTGGCGCCAGTTAATGAGTTTTTAATTACCCCCACTAATTAGTCTGCATTCCACGGCGGGAAAGGTGTCATCTAGTACTACTGTTGGGTGTGCCTAATTAAAGAAATCTGATGTTGCCAGCACATGACCTCCTGTTACTTCCGGTTAATCATTTGTATCCAAAATATGGTTCCCCTACATATATAAAAGTCCTTAGTATATAGTTTAGATTGTATTTTATCACAGTTTTTACGAAAATCTGTTTAGAGCTTTATCTAAAGTATCACTTCCGCTTAATCAAATGTACCCACAATTTATTACGTTATTTCCGTTGGTATAGAAGTCTCAAATACTAGTGGTGGGATCCGGATCCGGATAGTTTCGGTTTCGGATCCAAAATTATCCGGATATCCGGATAATTGAATATTGAACTATCCGGATCTCGGATCCAAATCTCAGTATCGGATTTTGGATCCGGATCTGAGTATCGGATTTTGGATCCGGATCTGAGTATCGGATTTTGGATCCGGGTCTCAGTATTGGATTTTGAATTCGAATCTGAGTATTGGAGTTTGGATCCGAATCTGAGTATCGGATCTTGAATCCGGATCCGAATATCGAATCATGGAAACGGATTTGAGTATCGGATCTTAGATTCGAATATGAGTATGAGATATGGAATTCCAGTATCCGGATCGGCTCTCGTATTCGAATATTCTCAGTATTGAACCTTACATTTCAATATTAGCATCGGGTCTCATCAAAACCAAATAAATCTGATGACAGTCCACAATACATTTTTGTTTGATGTAGTTAATTAATAGTTGGCAGATATAAATTTCTGTTGGACAACTTTTAGCATCCGCTAAGAAGGAAATTCGTCGATTCCACAGAACTATAAGTAACAAAAACAACCCCTTTTATGTGAAACACATGCACGATAGGTATTTCGCTACCTGCAACGAACTTATGGCCATTGTTTCTCAAATTTCTTTTTTCTTTACATTTGCACATACTACCTGGTTATTTTAGAGGAGTATTATAAAATGTATTACTGTTTGTGTACTGGTGTTTACAGACCGCTGTAAAGATAAACACATTTTTTACGAAAATCTGTTTAGAGCTTTATCTAAAGTATCACTTCCGGTTAATCAAATGTACCCACAATTTATTACGTTATTACCGTTGGTATAGAAGTCTCTAATACCAAATATGGTGAAAATGATTAGGCAGAAGATTCACGTCATCAACCTGAAAAAAACCTTATAAAAAAATATAACTTGTAGAAATCATTAGTTATTTATTTTTTGAAAAAGAAATATCACCAAAAATCGTTTAAGAATGAAGCTCCTTCCAACATCAATATGCCTGCTAGAATGTGACATTCCAAATCCGAAATAGAGAAACTATGTAGGTACTATTGTAGTAAAAATATAAATAATGCGGATCTCACTTTCACAAAAAACTTATTTCATACAGTTGATAGTTTATGAAAAATATATGCAACTTTACACACCGAGATTTGCAATTATCTGCTTTTCTATGAATTTTTTAGGAGTAGGTCATTAAAACTTCTTTGTTCCTTTGCATTTTTTTTGCTACTTTTCTAGTTTTAGGGTCTAAGTGATATGTTTATCATTTATACGTAAAAATAATGTCACATGTTAAATTTATAAAGGGTATATTTTTAGTACCGGTGGAGTAGCGCTTATTAAAATCTTCATATTAACATAAATTATCAAAATTACATTAAATTATGCTCAAATTAATTATTATAGTATAATACACGCACCGAAAGAAGGTAAGGGGAGTTGGGTTACCAAAATAACCATAGGCTCCGTAAATTAAATTTCTTGTGGGGTAAGAATATACATATTCCCAAAAATATTACCTAAATACTGTCAAATGGCATATCTAATATTTGATATACATACTTGTGCAACTTTGTCTTAAGGACGAAAATATGGGCAAATATGATGCAAATAGAATAATGAAACTGATTAGGAAGAAGACTCACGTTATCAACCTGAAAAAACCTTATAAAATGAAACATAACTTGTAGAAATTTTTGGGTGTTACTTATTTTTAGAAGAAGAAGAAAAAAGTACTAGTATTTAAGTAATGTATATATACAATTATTTCTAAGTCAATCGTTATTCCTTTTACGGAGTATAAAATTATTTGAAATAATTGTAGTTTGTTTTCGTACCATAAGTTAGCACTACTGAGAATGATCATGTTGTGTCAAATAATTTTATATTCCGTAAAAGGATTGACTTAGAAATAATTGTAAATTCATTAATATATACGTTTCTTTATTACTAGTATATTTTTCTTCTTTTTTAAAACATAAATAACTAATGATTTCTACAAGTTATATTTTTTTATAAGGTTTTTTTCAGGTTGATGACGTGAATCTTCAGCCTAATCATTTTCACCATATTTGGTATTAGATAGTGCTGTGAGGATTCGACAAAACTTGGATCCGAGAACCCGGATTTCAAAATATCCGGATCCTCGGATATCCGACCTTCGGATATTGAAGCGAATATCCGAAAATTTAATTCAAATTTGGATCCGGATCCTGATTTGGATCCGGATCCTGATATGGATCCGGATTCGAAATTTTGTTTACGGATCCGAATTCGATGTTTTGTTTGCGGATGCGGATCCAAATTTTAATTCTGTATCCGATTTTTCATTTTGAATGTGAAGTCTAACATCTGGAATTGTGTTCAAATTCAAACCGTTAAAGTGGGCCTGTTTATCTTAACAGCGGTCTGTAAACACTAGTATACAAACAGTAATATATTTTATAATACTCCTCTAAAATAACCAGGTAGTATGTGCAAATGTAAAGAAAAAAGAAATTTGAGAAACAATGGCCATAAGTTCTTTGCAGGTAGCGAAATACCTATCGTGCATGTGTTTCACATAAAAGGGGTTGTTTTTGTTACTTATAGTTCTGTGGAATCGAATTTCCTTCTTAGCGGATGCTAAAAGTTGTCCAACAGAAATTTATATCTGCCAACTATTAATTAACTACATCAAACAAAAATGTATTGTGGACTGTCATCAGATTTATTTGGTTTTGATGAGACCCGATGCTAATATTGAAATGTAAGGTTCAATACTGAGAATATTCGAATACGAGAGCCGATCCGGATACTGGAATTCCATATCTCATACTCATATTCGAATCTAAGATCCGATACTCAAATCCGTTTCCAAGATTCGATATTCGGATCCGGATTCAAGATCCGATACTCAGATTCGGATCCAAACTCCAATACTCAGATTCGAATCCAAAATCCAATACTGAGACCTGGATCCAAAATCCGATACTCAGATCCGGATCCAAAATCCGACACTCAGATCCGGATCCAAAATCCGATACTGAGATTTGGATCCGAGATCCGGATAGTTCAATATTCAATTATCCGGATATCCGGATAATTTTGGATCCGAAACCGAAACTATCCGGATCCGGATCCCACCACTAGTATTAGAGACTTCTATACCAACGGAAATAACGTAATAAATTGTGGGTACATTTGATTAACCGGAAGTGATACTTTAGATAAAGCTCTAAACAGATTTTCGTAAAAACTGTGATAAAATACAATCTAAACTATATACTAAGGACTTTTATATATGTAGGGGAACCGTATTTTGGATACAAATGATTAACCGGAAGTAACAGGAGGTCATGTGCTGGCAACATCAGATTTCTTTAATTAGGCACACCCAACATAGAAACACTGTTACAATGATTTAAATGGCATGAGAAAATATAGCAACAATTTACATTTTTGAGAATTCATTCATTAAATAATAATAAATAATAAATTGAATTGAAAAATTGATCAAATATACAAAGCCTTAAAATCGATGCTAAATCAAATTTAAAAGTACAAGAAATACGACCTTTAACCATAAAAAGTAAGTAGGTACAGAAATTAATTTGAACTAAATAGTAAAATTGAAATGCTAACTATTAAAACAGTAAAACAATTGATATACATTCCTACAAAAAAAAAATTCGGTGTGTGAGTTTGCGTCCGTAACTGAATGAATACATAAATGAATCCAAAACTTGGTTTAGAAATAAAAATAAATATGACTTAGTTTACATTCCCTTGACTTTTTATCAAAACCGAATTTCCAGCGTATCAGGTTTCCCGTGGAACTTAAAAATAGCAGGAAACATGATTTAGATTATAATACCAAATACGAGTAATACGTACCCTGTAAACATCAATGTAGGTATATATTTCTATAAATATTACATATAAAAATGATAATATATACATACATACATACATACATACATACATACATACATACATACATACATACATAATCTGTAACCCTTTTTTGTACCTTTCGGTGTAAGGGTGCTGGGCGCACCGAGCCGCAGTGTGAGTTTTTTTTTTGTCGCTGAACGTTCACCCATCCAACATATCGCTGCTGTGTAACCGCTCGGACATGCCGATCACAAAGCTGACATTCTAATCACACTGCCGTTCCCTATTATATACTTTATACTGAATAATGTATTAATAATTAATTAGTGGGTTATGAATATAGCACAAAATTTTCTTTAATATGTACAATATTTTATATATGTACAACATTGTGCGCTCTATAAAATTGACATTATTTGCTAAAGAAGGGCTACGAGAAGTTGGCCCTCCATATATTTAATTATAGGATTATGAATGTAGTACAAAATTTCGTATAATGCGTACATAATTGTACGTAATATGTGCAATATTATGCGCTATATAAAACTTATCTCATGCCATAATGAAGGGCTGCGTGAAGTTGGCCCGCCATATATTTAATTTTTAATTACAGGATTATGAATATAGTACAAAATTTCGTTTAACGCGTACATAATTGTACATAATATGTACAATATTATTGGTTACATAAAATTGATCTCATTTGTTAATGAAGGGCTACGTGAAGTTGGCCCTCCATTTTGACATAAATTAATTATACGCTAACTAGAAACGTACAAAATTAAATTTTTATTGCACATAATTGTACATAATAAGTACAATATTTTGATGTATATTTACTTTAAAAATAATGGTTTTGAGGGGCCAACTTCACGGACCTCTTGTAGACAGTATTCTAGCTTAGAGCGGATAAATGCACAATACAAGCATTTTAGTGTAGTTGTTTTTATTTATTTATATATACGGTAAACCAACAGTACAAAAATGACCAATAATAGGTTCACACAACTTAATTACAAACATATATACAAAGTATAAGATGAAAAAAAAATTATAATAATTATTCTAAGACATTTATAACAGCACTTTTGAATTGTTTTAGTGAGAGATGAAATATATCAATGTTTCCACATCTAAGGTTGTATGTATTCATTATTCTATTAATTGGTGAGTTAATATGGTTATTAGTATTACAAAAGGGTATCTGAAATAAATTATTTGATCGCGTGTTTCTGTTTGAAGTGTAAATATTGAAATATGGAATAATACTAATCGAAAACAGTTGATTATTAAATATTTTATGCAGAGTTAGCATGTCAATGACAATTCTTCTATTTTCTAAGGAAGTCATATTGAAATATTTCAGTCTCATCAAATAACTAGAATGATCTACATTGAATTTTTTACATAAAATATGCACATACTTTCTTTGTACGCTTTCAATTAATTTTACATTTTTTGTATACATAGGACTCCAAATAGTGGAAATATATTCCAATTTGGAACGAACTAATGAATTAAATAAACATATCAACCTCTCAGAATCATTAAAATGTTTACAGCTTCGTAATATAAAACCTAATGACTTACACGATTGTTTTACTATAATTTCAGTATGAGGATTAAAATTCAATTTACTATCATATGTGATACCTAAATCTTTGGTAACATATTTGTTCTCTAAAATTACATCACGTATATTATATGGAAAATGAAATGATTCTGCTTTTCTTGCAAAATTTACTACATGACATTTTGAAACATTGAGTGATAAATAGTTGTTAGTACAATACGTCTGCAACTCGTTCAAATCATTTTGTAACTTCAAGGAATCGGATTCTGCTCTGATAATGTGGTAAAATTTTAAATCATCGGCGTATAATAAAATAAAAGAATTCTTAAAACATGATTTGATGTCGTTAATGAATAGATTAAATAATAAAGGTCCAAGGTGTGATCCTTGAGGAACACCAGATGTTACATTTATTAATCGTGATTTAAATCCGTTGCAAGATACTAACTGTGTTCTGTTAGATATGTACGACTGAATCCATCTTAGTAATGAGCCATGTATACCCAATAACTGAAGCTTATGAATTAGGGTGGGATGGTGGACCCGATCAAAGGCCTTACTGAAGTCCGTATATATTACATCAATTTGCAATTTTTTGTCCATATGTGAGCTAAGAAATTCTGTAAATGGAATTAAGTTTGAACTGACAATTTTTTTTTAACAGAAACCATGTTGCTCTTCAATTATTACACTTTCTAAGGATATTCTGAGTTTTTTGCTTACCAGAGCCTCGAAATTTTTTCCAAACGTTGATAATATTGAGATAGGTCTGTAGTTGGTAACATTGTTAATATCTCCTGATTTGTGAATAGGCGTAATGAATGATAGTTTCCATTCATCTGTAGCTGTTCGTAACGACTGATTAAATAAAATATGTAACGGTTCAGTTAGATAGACCGAGCATGTTCTTATAAATTTGGCAGGTATTTGATCAGGTCCGCAACCCTTGTTTACATTAATTGATTGCAAAAATTCAAAAATTTCATTATAATTTAAATATACATTGCTTAAATTTAAATGATTGGGATTGTGGTTTTCATTCTTATTGATAATATTGTTATTATTTTTAATAAAAACTGATTCAAAGAATTTTGCAAAAAGGTTACAAATTTCAGAACCATTTTAGCCTCATGCTCATTATAGTAAACAATATTGGGTATCCCAGTTTTTTTTTTTGAGAGTCTTTGCGTTACACTCCAAAATGTTTTAGGATCTTTTTTAATATTCTTTTCTATAGTGTTGGTATAAATTTTGAAATCCTCTTTCATTTTACTTTTTATTTCATTTCGTAATTTAGAAAATATAGAATAGTCCGAAAGATTCCCGTAAGTTTTCCATTTACGATGATATTTATGTTTATTTTTGATTAACTTAATTAAAGATTTAGTAAACCATCTCGGATGACTGTTTTTATTTATGTTTTTTATTAGAACAAATTCGTTCATTAAAGTATACAAAATGCTATAGAAAGTATCTATATTTACATTTATATCAGAATCAGCAAGTTTCATACTCCATTTAATATTTGATAGTTTATAAATTAAATCCTCATAATTACAATGATAAAAATTATATTTGACAATGTTATCACAAGAAAGTGGTTTATAATTTTGTAGCTCATAATTAATTTCAAGTGGTGGATGATATTTGTCTATAGTACTTATGCGTGAATGATTCAAATTAACTTCAAAAACTTTGGAACATAGCACTAAATCTAAAATTTTATTATTACTATTTTTGATACCATTAATCTGAAACAAATTACATAGATTAATGGTATTTATAAATTCAAAATATATGTCGTTTCTTATGGTGTTAAATGGCTCAAAATAATTGTGTTTAGGGATCCAGTCTATGTGGGGCAGATTATAATCACCAGCTATTAGGAAATTATTGTTGGGATATTTTGAAACTATTTCACAAATTTTATTGAGATGATCTGTGTAGATATCCGGAGCAGAAGTTGGCGCGATATACACACAACAACGTGAAGTTTGGTATTTGGAAGATGAATAGTAACCCAAATATCCTCCGCAGCTGAACTGAAAGTCACTTCAAATTTGGATTTAATTTTTTTAGTCACTAATATGAGTACACCACCACCTTGAGTTTTATAAGAGTCAGCTCGATCACATAGGAATATTAAATATTTGTCGGAGTCACAAAATTTACTATCAAGTACAGTATTATTTAACCACGTTTCAGTTAGTAGAATAATGTCATAATTGTTGCTCGAAATTTCATTATATATATATATCAATTAGTTTTGTTTTCATTCCTCTAATATTCTGATAATAAACGTTTAGCTCCATTGTTAATTTAGGATTTAAGTTTCGGTATTAATTGAAGACTTTAAAGTTACACTATTTTAACGAGATCTTTTTCTGAGTTAATGAGTATTATTGGAGATGATTCTGTTTTGCGCACGAATATTTTAAACGATTTTACCCAGACAAATTTGTACTTTTTTTCGTAGGATTTGGTTTTGACATTTTTTAAGAGAAGCTTTTTTTCTGGAGTAAGATGATCGTTAACAAATATAATATTACTTTCCGAAAAGTTTAACTGACTGGTATTAATGTTTTTATTAAGCGTGAACTGGCAATATATTTATCTCTTTTTAATCTCGACGTGAAACGCACAATAATGGTTTTCGATTTATTGCTATTATGGTGAAATGGTGCAACACGGTGGACAGCATCAATGTCATTTTCGGAAATAGGGCAGCTAACTAATTTTCCTAGATTGCTGACTACATTGATTAAATTTTCATTTGGCTTTTCGGGAATGCCAACTATTTCTAGGTTGTTTAATCTAGATCTTTGCTCTAATTCTGCAACTTCAGCTCTTAGTACACCGCATTCTGCTTCTAGTTTGTCAACTATGGTTAATTTTTCGTTTATTAATTTTAGTTTTTGTTCTTGATCATCGAGTTTATTACAGACGTAATCGACAGATTTCCTTAAGTCGGCCAGATAGTTCATAATACCAGACATTGTTGGTTGATTAGTAACGGTAGAATGTTTGTTGGGTGATCCAACTATTTCACATTTCTTACATGTCCACTTTAACCTTTAACCGACGGAGTGGGGTAACTTAGTGACCCCAGCTGTACATTTTACTTGATATTTCTTTGAGATTTTTTTTTCTTGTGTTGAAGTTTCATGTAATCGTTCCTCATGCCACCAGCTCTCAGGTAACTTATCCATTAACTAATAAAAAAGTAATGCACATAGTAAAATAGTAATATATAGGTGGGGGGTCATTGAGTTACCCCACTTAGTAGGTTATGCACAAAAGCACACTCAGTTTCAGAACGGGCATGGTCGGTGCAGAAGCATACCATAACCTTACTTTTTCGTAGTTTAGTGTTTATTTATTTGTGCCTTTATACATAAGTGCTAATATGTGTCGCCGTGGATTATCCGATGCGGCATTAGAACGTTTATTATACGAAAATGACTCTGAAATTGACATGGAAGATGATCTCGAGAGAGATCCAAGTGTTGTAATAGTACAGAGCGAAGCTTCAGAATCTGAAGATAATATTGAAAAAGTATCGGAAGAAAGTGAAAATGAAACTGAAGATCAGACAGATTTAGACAACCAGTCAGATAGTTCTACTACAACTTACAAGTCAAAATCAGGTAAATAAAAAAAATTACATCTATTTATGCGGAGGTGTACAAAGAATAATTATTTTCTGGTAAACTGTGGAACACAATTCCACCAAAATCTAGTAGACGTCTGCAACGCAATAAAATAACAGCGAAACCTGGTCCTACCAACTGTACGCAAAATTTGACGTCAATCTCAGATTGCTTCAAATTATTTTTCACTGACGATATTCTGGATTGTTTAGTGATCCATACAAATAAGGAAGCCGAACGGGTAGTTACTATTTGGAACGATACTCATCCCGATCAAATTAAAATTTGGAAGCCCGTAGATAAGATAGAAATTCTCGTTTTTATTGGAATTTTTATAACAGGTGGGGCTCTCCATTGCCGAAAAGAATCGATTTCAGAACTATGGTCAACAGGCGAGTCCTACAGAAGACCAATATTTACAGCTGGAATGTCAAGAGATAGATTTATTCAAATTTATCGTTTTATCAAATTTGATGACAAAAGTACACGCCAAGAGCGAAGAAAACAAGACAAGCTAGCAGCAATTCGAGAGGTATGGGACATGTTTGTTACAAAATGTCAAGAATCATTTAGCCCATACGAAAATGTTACAATTGATGAGCAGTTAGTGGCTTTTAGAGGGAAATGTCCGTTTAGACAATACATAAAGTCTAAACCAGCAAAATATGGAATAAAAATATGGATTTCTGCCGATGTAAAAACTTCATATGTACATAATCTGCAGGTATATACAGGTAAACTAGAAGGTAATAAACCTGAGAAAACCCAGGGGAGGCGTGTAGTGTGCGACCTTTTGGAACCATTATATAATTCTGGCAGAGGCGTCACAACTGATAATTTTTTCACATCAGTGGAATTGGCCGATTTTCTACTAACAAAAAAAAAGAATAAACCTGATACACCTTCTGAATTATGCTCAACTACTGGGCGTGAAGCACTTTCGTCTTACTTTGCTTATTATGACAAAAGAATAGCTATGGTGTCTTATATGCCAAAGAAAAATAAAATGGTCCATGTTCTGTCAACACAACATTTAGATAATGTAATAAGTGACGAAGAACACAAGAAACCGATTATGATTTTAGATTATAATTCAACGAAGGGAGCAGTAGACAATGCTGATAAGCTGATAAGAGAGTATACATGTTCTAGGAGGACATCGAGGTGCCTTTGAGGCTATTCATGAATATGCTTGACATAGCAACTCTAAATAGCTTTATAATTTGGATTCACCAAAACCTAAATTGGAATCGTGGGAAAATGAGGGCACGGCGTCAGTACCTGTTGGATTTGGGAAAATCCTTAGCATTGCCCAATATGCAAAGAAGATTAGAAACCAATGAAAACGTACAAAAGCCAGTGATTCGGGCTCTGACTGCCTGTGGAGTCTGTAGAAATGAAGAAATTTCGCCACCTGCACCGCTAGCCACCGAGAGAAAGAGGGGCAGGTGCTATCTCTGCCCACGACAGCATGACAAAAAAGTACCCTCAGATGCTCAAAGTGCCAAAAATTTATATGTGCAAGTCATCGGCGAATTGAAAAAACCAATACTTGCACTCGAAACTGCATCAATGTAGATTAATGTTTGCTAATGTTTTTTCTTTTTTTTTTTCAAGTTTATATTTTTGCATATTATACAATAAAGATGTTTAGTTTATGAATAAGCTTTAATTAACCCTTTAATCTTATATTTTCGATTAATATATCCATTACACAATTATTAAATAGGGGGTCACTCATTTATAGAAGATAAATAAATAAATTATCTAACCTGCTGTAGGTGAATGAACACTGTGAGAAGATGTTTGTACTTGACTTAATTATAAATTTTTGTCAAAAAATTTGCAATTATCGACCTTATGGACCTCAAATGTGCACACAATAATTTAAATTCAGATTAAACTAGGGTACACACAGTGAACGGGTTTGTTTTAAAGTTATTAAGATGCACGGTCATTTCGCGATCTCTGAGGTAAGAGTTGAGAAAATGAAGAGTATATATATATATATATATATATATATATATATATATATATATATATATATATATATATATATATATATATATATATATACCTTCTTCATTTTCTCAACTCTTCACACCTCCTCAAACCCGTTCACTGCTACCTCTGGGGTCCCACAAAATATATATATATATATATATATATATATATATATATATATATATATATATATATATATACATACAGGGTGTGCAACGAAACGTGAAACATAGGACTTTAACATGGGATTTTAATAATGTGCAGAAATTGGCTCTCCTGTACATTTTAGAGCAAAAGTACAAGAATTAAAAGTTGTTTAGGATTAATTTTTACTTAAAAAAGGTCCTCATTTAATGCAATAGAATATCTGTAGCACTAGATATTTAGAAAATAAAATATGACATTTTCATCAAAATTCAGATAGCCATGGAAATAAAAAACAAATAAAACAAAATATCAATTAAGATCATAATACTTTAATAATTAATGCTAAATTATAATAGACACAATGATTACAACAATTAACATCAATAACACTGAACTTAACTGAGATTTCGGTGAACACTAAAAATGGGAAATTATCAAATATTTAATAATAAAATAAATCATACAAATCGGAAGAAAATAGTAGCAGCAAAATAGAGGTTTTATTTAAATTAAATGCTCAAATATGTCTCCATTCTGCATCAAACTATAACTAAATTAAAATCAGTAAAAAATCAGGTAATAAATTCTTGTTTGGATATCTTTCTTTTAATAAACTTTAGTTTTTATTGGGGACCAATAACAATATATATTAACTTGAATAGCGGAGAGACTGTCAATAGTCAGTATTTTAAAAATAACCTTGAACACGTAAAACAATTTTTAGGAAATTTCAAATAATATTTTTCCCACTGTCTGGTTCCTTTTTGTTTTGGTTTTCTTAGTTTTGCGCATGTGGAAGAAATTTATGAGAATAATTTTTTACCTAACGCGTCTTTTTGAATAATTTTTTTTCTCAGTACACCCGCAGCTGACCTAACAAGTTTACATGTACTTAAGGTCTCAACTACTTTTGTAAAATGTGACCTCTGCATAAAATATATTGTTAAACAAAATAAGTTTTTTCTTAACAATGTTTTACATTACATTATTGTTATTATATTTTCTTTCTGGTTTTATTTAAGGTGAGTGGTTATTAAAATTTTGTTAAAACTTTACTCATTGTACTTAAAATTATTTTTGTATTTTTTATATTAAAGTTGAAGATAGACCACTTTGGTCCGAAACGTCCTATTAAAAAAGAAAAATAAACGCTTTTCCAAACTTAATCAGAAAGGCCTTAATTTTTTTAATTGACCTTGAAATCTACACATGATCCTTCAAGACTACTCGGAAATTATTTTAAATAATTTAAATCCTATAAACAAAGCTTATTTGGAGTTTCTTGAATATTTTCTAACAATTTTCTATGATTTGAATTTAGAATTTCAATCAGAAAAAGTCACTTGTTGTATAATAAAATGGCTTCTGCATATCGAACTATTTTAGATTATTACATCTCACCTGACAGTAGTGGGTAAGAAAGCTCTAGCGCTCCGATCAAAGGTTGCGTCGGCGCCACCTTATCAAGAGATAAGATGTTTTTGTTTATTTAAGTAAACAATGATAAGAGATAAGCTATTTTTGTTTATTTAAATACAAGATGTATATTAAATAAGAGTATCAATGTTTAATAAATAAGATAAAGTGTTTTGAATGCAGTTTAATCAATAAACTCGGGAAGTTTCCGAAAAATAAGTTTATTTTCATATAAGAGAGATAGTGTTTGTAATAAGCAGAATGTATTAATGTTTAAGTAATTAGAAGTATTATTAATTTATTTTGTAAGTCATGACAATGTCTGTATTTAATGTATGTAGAGATATTAATAATTAGTTAAGTGCTTGTCATTTTCAAATATAAGTTGAAATAAGTTTATCGGTATCTCTGTTTGTGCAAATAACATTTGTAAATTGTCTAAATGTTATTAACTATATCTATTGTTATTAATAGTGTTTTAATGTGCTTTAAGCGTAAATAATATTGTAACATTCAGTGGTACAATTGCCCCCTCCAAAATTTAAAATAGCATGCGGGTCTTGTTCTTAACATTCATTGTTAGTGGTAGTAACATTTAAAAATAGTGCAATAACAACCTGAAATTTATGAAGATGCAGATATTGTATTCCACAATGGACAAACCCGTAATGCAAAACATCTCAATATCACGACAGAAGAAACTATTAAAATTTTTAGTCTTCCATAACTGGTCTATTAATTTATCTAAATTCAAGATTATTACCTATTGGAAGATAGTGGTCAAAAATTGTTTTGCCTTAAGCTCGAATATACCCCAAACACAATCTAAAAGATAAAGTCATACTTTATTGGAACACATTTTTCGACAGAAAGGACATGTATTTTGGCATAGAAAACATTTTTGACAATTGTTCATATAACAACTGTTATGCCACTTATAACAGATCATATTTACCTATTGAACAATTTGATGCGATTATTTTTCACGCGCCTAGATACAATGTTTACCATGACATGTATCCTAGGCAACGAAGCACACATCAAAAATACATATTCTATAGTTTGGAGTCCCCTTATAATATCATTTTCGATGAAGACTCAAAAATTGATTTTTATAATTGGACAATGACTTATAAGAGATTCTGATATGCACCGTCCATATGATAAGAATTGTTTTTAAAATATTTGTATTTAGTATAAGAGATTACAATAGGTCAGGTCATTGTAATGAAAATTATTTGGAGTATTAAGTATGGAAATTAGCTATATAAAATATTTTAGAAAATTGTTTTTAATCACATGAAGATATATATATATATATATATATATATATATATATATATATATATATATAATTATTTTTGTATTTTTTATATTAAAGTTGAAGATAGACCACTTTGGTCCGAAACGTCCTATTAAAAAAGAAAAATAAACGCTTTTCCAAACTTAATCAGAAAGGCCTTAATTTTTTTAATTGACCTTGAAATCTACACATGATCCTTCAAGACTACTCGGAAATTATTTTAAATAATTTAAATCCTATAAACAAAGCTTATTTGGAGTTTCTTGAATATTTTATTATATATATATATATATATATATATATATATATATATATATATATATATATATATATATATATATATATATATACCGTGTGTCTATCTTCATAGGAGATTGACATGGGGAATTAGTTTTTTGCAATTCCCTGCTCACCTAATTATTTTAAGCAAAAACGCGTCAAATAAAAGTTTTAGGGCATAAAATTCTGCATTTAAATCAAACAGAATTAACTTTACAGCATGTTCTAAAGCATTTATAACGACAGAAAGTAAATATGAAAATGTCGAAAATTACGTTGAAAATATCGATAGCCATGGAATTAAACAAAAAAATAAATAAAAGCTTGACGTTTTATTTATCAAATAAGTTATTTGACGTTTCTGACAATTTGATTTTGTCTCTGGTTTTGTTGTCTGATATTATTAAAAAATGAATATTTATACTAATGAAGAGCGTGTTTTCATAATAAAATGTTTTTATGGAGGTAATAGTTACCGCAAAGTGCGTGATTTATTTTCCGTTAAGTTTATGGATCGGCCGATTCCTAGTACAACTATAATTGCTAAATTGGTGACAAAATTTGAAAAGACTGCTAGTGTGTCTTCAAAAAATACACGTGAGCCGCGTTATCAGAATGTAGGACGAGCAGAAGAACGTGCCTTGCTGGAAGAAAGGGTGTTAGGAATGATAAGTGTAAACCCCTTCTGTAGTACTAGATGTATTGGAAATGAGTTGGGAGTTCATCACAGCATCATACATAATATTAAAAAAAAAATCTTACTATTCTTATAAAATGCAGTGTCACCAAGAAGTTTTCCTATACGATGAAGAAAGTAGAAGAGTGTTTTGCGAAGATATGCAGAACCGGGCTAATAATGATCAAACTTTTTTATCGTCCATTTGTTTTACCGGCGAATGCACTTTCACGTTAAATAATGAACCCAATACCCAAAATACGTTGTTGGACAACAGAAAATCCTAGAATTAGTATTCCAACAAGGACACAATATCCCCAGAAAGTTAATATGTGGGCTGGAATTTTAGGTCACCACATAATTGGTCCTTTTGAAATACGTGGCAATCTAAATACGGAAAATTATTTGGAGATGCTACAAAACGAAATTGGTCCTGTAATAGACGATGTGCGCCCAGATCGAGAGATCTGGCTCTCAATTCTCGAAACCGTTCGTAAATTTACGTATACTTATGTTAAGAACAGTTTAAATACGTATACTTAAATTTTACACAGTAAAATTGTATTCTCGAATACCCTTCGCAAATAGAAACGTATACTTATATTTGCACCATTCGCAAATGAAAAAAGTATCTGACAACATTGTATTTTTAAGTCACATGGGAATTTTATAGGTGGCCGAGAATATATCATATGTGTTTTATTCTATTAGTGTTATATTTTGTATACGTCAAAATGTCAAAATCATTAAATTGTCATAAATTGTGGTTATAACTAAATAAGGTATGGATAATTTGAGAAAAAAACGTGGCGTAAATACAACAGATGAACAAAAAAACTTGTTAATCGAGTTCATTGAAAAACAAAAATTATTATCTGGTAAATTTGATGAAAAATTTTAAGTATTCAGATGCAAAAAAACTGTGGGTGGAATTATCCCAAATTTTAAATACTTGCAACGGGGCAAATAAAACTTGGAAAGAATGGCGAAAAGTAAGTAAAACGTTTTAAAATAAATAATAAAAGTGAAAAATAATCATTTCTAGACGTGGCAAGATTTGCGATCCCGCACAAAAAATAAAAAATCTGAAGCAAACAAGAGTTTGAATAAAACTGGTGGTGGGGAATATACTAAGCTAATATTTACAGACTATGAAGACAAAGTTTTACAAATTGTTGGTAAAACGTCATTAGAGGGCCATCAAAAATCTAACGAGTCATATGTACATTTAGTACAGAATGAAAATGTGAGAATAACTAGAATTACTGCATATTACAAGTACTTCATTACTTTTAATTTTATTCTTAGACCTTTGATACTGATATGATTGTGGATATCATTCTTGATGATCCGAATTTATCAAAAACAGCTACTCCAATTCAAATAGATGAAAGTGTAGAGACAGAGACTCCCGTAGTTACATGTGACTATGGTATGTAATAATTTTTTAATTTATGAATACTTCGTTCATCTTGGACTTTTATTTTAGCAAAAAGTAAAAAACATAAAGATGTAGAAGTAGTAGTAGTACAAGATGCACCAAATGAAATGCCAGAGACAATTGCGAAGACTCCAAGTCGAGCTCAAAGTGTACGAAATGATAAGAGGTATGCTTGAAAAAAAATATTTTTTTAAATGGTGGTCCATTTTAAATTGCTTAAAAACTGTAAATTTAAAATGTCTGTGGTTTAAAATGAAAATTATTATCTTTTTAATAATAATTATTGATTATAATAATGAAAAGAGTTGATTATAAGAATTAATTTTTATTATCACCTATATTTAATTCGTGTATTCAACTTGTCATTATTGTAATCAATAAAAAAAATGAAATTAGTTTCCATTGCATATAGAAATTTTTATTTTCAAGTTTTATACTATATGTAGGTACTTAAAACTGATTATAAAGTAACTAAATCTATTTAAAATTTTATTTTAGCAAAAAATAAAAGACGTGTAGCCTCCGAAAGATTGGAAAATTCATTAAAAGCAACAAACAATTTAGCCAATATTTCAGAGAAAACATACAATTTGAAAGAAAAATACTACGAAAGAAAGTTAGAATTAAAAAAGAAGTATTCTGAAGAAAAACTCGAGTTGATGAGGAGAGATGTGGAGTCAAAAGAAAAAATAGCAAACTGTTTGCATAAAATTGCTAATCATTTTCAGCCCAATAATAATTAGTGTTTATATCAGATTCATTTTTTTTTAAGCGCATTTCTGTTTATTTAATTTAATTATTAAGTAAATAAATTAAAACATTTTTTTCTACTCCTATGCTTTAATATACTTATTATGTTTGTGTCATCCGACTTGAATGACACTCATTAAGATACAGATTTTCATTTCGATACAGATTATCATTATGATACAGATTATTTTTCATTTCGATACAGATTATCATTATGATACAGATTTTCTTTTCATTTCGATACAGGTTATCATTATGATACAGATGAATTTTGTAACCAATTTATTGGTTTATAGTTTATTTTTTTAATTATTTTGAATAGTCGTAGAAAAAATAGTGTATGCAACTCATGTATAATGACTATTAATACACTTGCATGAATTACGTAAACTTCATGCTCGTGTATTAATAGCTAGCATTATAAACTCGTTGCATAATATACTATTTTCTATTTTGGTTCTTTAATGTGTACTTTATGAAACTCATTTGGATTTCATAAAGTTCTTCTTTATGACATCCAAATGAGTTTCGTAAAGTGCATATTAAAGAAGCGAAATAGAAATTCCTGAACATGAAATAACGTATTTTTTTAACAAAAGAACCAAAATAGAAAAAATAGTATAAAATACACGTCCAAGATTGCGATACAAATGTCCCATTGCATTGCTCACTTGACTATTACTCCATATAAAAGCATCATGAGTACTTCCAGGAAAGAGAGCGTTAATGTTCAATATTTTTAGTCGCAAATCGAAATATTTTAATTATTGTATTAGAATCATGCAATAGGTATAAAAGTTGATTTTTAATACCAGTTGAACATTAATCGAATGGTATCCTTTGAGGTTTACGTAGAGGTATTCCGGATATAACGGATCTTCAGTTTTTGGCGGGAATATGGCTACGTGTGTACAATCGACACAGCCTATAACACCGGGGAACCCATGATGCGCAAAAAATCTATAAAATTTATTTCGTCCGATAAATCTACAGTTAATATATAAAATATGTGTACTCTTGTCTTATTTGTCTCATTTCTGCTATTGTGTCGGGGAATTTGATCCATTGATTCATAATCTCCGGAGTTGTAATAGCATTTACAATTTCATGAATGCATCGAGACACAGATGACTGACTAACTGCGAAATGTATATTGTGTCCAATATCCATTTGGTAACTGCCAGTTGCGAAAAATCGCAATGCAGTTAATACCTAAATTAAAAAATTAGAAAATGTTTGTAATATAAATTTAGTAGGTACATTACCTTTGTGGAAACACTTAAGGCAGACGATCTAGACTGAGCAGTCATATAAGGTTCTACAAGATGTATAAGATCGCGAACCAAAGATTTTGGTAATCTAAATAATTTTTGAAATGCGTTTTCTGATAATTCGAACGCATCATCTTTAATATGAAAACGCCTGGGATGCATATATGCTATTTCTGCTTCTTCCAGGGCTCAATTGCAGCCAAATTTGCCAAATCAATTAAATTTGCCATTTGTCAAAATTATTGAAGGAGTGACATTACAAAATAAACACGTTACCATGGTAGACTTACGTATACTTCAGTTATTCGCATGAAATACCACTCGTAGCACTGCGAATGAAAAACATACGTATACTTAGCGAAACGCACGTTCGAGAATACAATAATATGATAAGTATGCGCAACTAATAGAGATAAGTATACTTAAAATTTGCGAACGATTTCGAGAATAGAGCCCCTGGTTCCAACACGATGGATATCCTGCACACTATGGCAGAAACGTTAGTGAATATTTGGATCTGGCATTTCCTGGGCGCTGAATTGGTCGAGGGGATATTATTAACTGGCCTGCTAAATCTCCAGATCTTGCTCCATGTGACTTTTTTTTATGGGGTCACTTAAAAAATCAAATTTATAAACAAAGCCACGAAAACATATGTAAATGATCTGAGAGATGCCATATTTAATGAATGTCATCGTATAACTCAGCGGCAACTATTGAATGTACAAAGGTCGTTTTACAATAGATTAGGTTATTGTCTTGTCCAAAATGGTGCTGCATTTGAATATTTATTGTAACTATTATCTTTAAATTATAATTACTTGTTATTCGTTTACTAATAATTATAAAACTTTACTTGCTTGAAAATATTATGTTACAAAATATTAAATTTTTAATAAATTCATATTATTTAAACAAAACTGTATTTTTTAACATTATTTATTAATGTAATATTTCTGTTATTGTCATACTTAACGATATTTGTCCAAATCAAATTGTTAGAAATGTAAAATAAGTTAACTTACGTTGTGACAGATAAAACGTCAAGCATTTATTTATTTTTTGTTCAATTATGGCTATCGATATTTTCAACGTAATTTTCGACATTTTCATATTTAATTTCTGTCGTTCAAAAGCATGTAAAAGTAATTCTGTTTATTGATTTAGATGCAGAATTGTATGCCCTAAAACTTTTATTTGACCCATTTTTGCTTAAAATAATTAGGTGAGCAAGGAATTGCAAAAAACTGATTTCCCATGTTAATCTCCTATGTACAGCTTTAAGATAGACACACGGTATATATATATATATATATATATATATATATATATATATATATATATATAAATTATTTTAAGCAAAAATGGGTCAAATAAAAGTTTTAGGGCATAAAATTCTGCATCTAAATCAATAAACAGAATTACTTTTACATGCTTATATATATATATATATATATATATATATATATATATATATATATATATATATATATATATATATATTATTAACAATAGATAAAATTCATGCATAAGAAATATTCACACTTGTCCGTATTTTATAATTCATATTTGGGTTAGAAATGGATTTCAAGTTAAATAAAACAGCCTCTTTGAAGAATATAAAACTTTGTATGAAAATAACCAACATTGAAATTAATACCGATTACAAATTATTTAATATTAAAGAAAGATAATAATTGCCCGGTTACAAATATTTCATGATTTACCTGCCTGGTCATTTTGATCAAATATACTCGCTACAGAAAACAATTGCCTCGAATGGAGTATCAAGTATACTGGGGCATTAGGCTACAATATTTACAATTTGTGTTATCTGTTTTAAAATAGGAATTAGATAAGACATGTTTTAAGTTCGAAGCCCAAATTTGAGTGGAAACGTTTATTTTAAAAATAAGAGATTAGAAGATTGTTTTCCAACATAGAAATTATATCTGCGACAAATATTTTAGAGGAAATTCTAAATAAGTAAATTCTTATAAATAACAACATTGTAATACATAGATAAAGTGCTTATGTCTTCTGTGTTCAAAGTAGAAATTGGTATGAATCAGAAATATTTTGATAAAACTGTTTGTGTATTTACAAACAAAATATGGGTTGTGAGGGTTGAAGTTGTGAATCACAAACAAATATCTAATAATTAGTTAAAGGGCTTAATGTTATCTATTTTCCAAGTCGATAATATATTATATCCGAAGAAAATATTTTACAGAAAAATTGTTATGAACAACAAAACGGGTATGGTATCTTTTGTATATAGCTGGAAAATAATAAATTATTATTCAGTATTGCTCTTACTTGGGTACTAGTTCAGCACGACAATGATGAATTTTGAAGACTGTGAAAAGTTCCTTTTTCTGCATCCCTGGTGGTGAGTTAACAATTTAATCTCCTTCGTTGTTTAAAATTTACATTTTTTCTCACAGCCGTCATAATTTGCGGTCACGGGGTCCATCAGCAGAAACGTCTTTGGATATACCCCACCCCGAGGTAGATCCAGAACAACCAATGATGACGGCGTCCGACGTATCCCAGCTCCAGGTCAATCCAGGAGTCGACAACAGGTCATGGGGTTTATCAACGGGAACGTCTTTGGATGTACCCCACCCCGAGGTAGATCCAGAACAACCGGTGGTGATGGCCCCCAACATATCTCCGCTTCAGGTCAAGCCAGCAGCCGACAACAGATCGCCAAGGAAAAGGAGGAGTGAATCGTCTTCTCCGGCTGTGAAGAAACCACGGGTCTCTTCGTTGGAGGACATTCTTGTAATTTCATCCTCAGAAGATGAGGAACCGGGTTGTCCAGATACATCACCAGGAGCCCACAACGGGTCAACAACACCATCTGAAGCAGGCGTGCCCCGACCACCATCATCTACGGAGTTTGAGGTATTTGCACAAAGATGGACGGAAGACTTCGAGGATGAGACTCAAATAAAAGAGCCTGAAATCCTCTTCGAAGATGACTTCGTTGTGGAAGATGACCTGGCAGTGTTGACAGGGTCAGCAGATGTGGGGTTCTTCACCCTACCCAATAATCGTGATTTTTGCGACAATTGGGATCGTTTGCTGGACTGCCGAATGTTTCCTTTAGATCCCTCATTGAAAAGATACATAGCGGTAGGTGTTTGCGGGAATACTTTAAACATTAGTGACATTAGAAAGAAGCAGTATTTCGATATAAATAATTTTCATTCGTTCGCAAATTTTATAAACAATATTAATTTTAGTGATAGTAATAAGTATTATAATACAGATGGTGTAGATTATAAGGTGAAAAACGATAGAGTGCAGATTAGGTTTTAATAACTTTGTAGTTTACAAATAAATTAAATATATGGACCATTAAAGTAATAAGTAGTGACCTAAAGCATATTATTAAAAATTATTTAATAAAATATAACAATTTTAATAATATTTATAAAAAATGTTACAGGATGTGGTAGTTCATGAGCTTAGATTTAAGTTAGGTATTTTAGGTTTATATAAATATGTTATGTTTGTGAATAATAGCCATAAAGATTTTTTCATTGAATTTTACATTTACTATAACAATAAGTTAAATGATTTCATAGAAAAACAAAAAATATATATATAATATAGTTGTAAAAATTGATTAAATACATACTGTATATTGTACATTCACGTATTTCATTTCTTTTAGATTAATTAGTTATAAAATGATTGAATGTTCCTTTCGACTAAAGCGGTCAGAGAACAACAACTCCAGATGATTCATTCATTCTTATCAAAATATATATTTATTCATTCTTATCAAAAATATATATTTATTTATTCCCTTTAAAATTTTCCATAACCAAAACATGGATGGGGATGTCAACATGTACAGAGTATTGTATATATTGATCATCGATGGAACAGTGTGTGTAAGTGTAAGTGTGTGCGCTCATAATGGACTCCCAAGAGAATTTCGATTATTTTTTTCAAATTTGTAATGACATCATCGATTCTTCGCTGAATCATAATGATGATATTGAAAACCAGGAAGACAATCGTCATGAAGATGTTATACCCAATCACCAGTTTGGAGAAGGCATCAGACGATACGAAATCGTGCAAGACACCGAAAGTAATGTTAAACGATTTGGGATAAAGGGAAGATGTCTTACATTTCACCTAACAGATCCACCAGGCCAAGAAAATCCTATAGAATGGTTTCAAGAAAGTATTCAGCAGGTATGGATTATATGTATAACAACGATTTACATATTCATATAACAATAAATCATGCTAGATGTTAATTATTTTAATTTAGCAGGTATTGAATGATGTTCTGAAAGACATGAATCCCGGAGATGTTGTTGGATTCACATTTCACACCCCCCGTTTTGAAAATGGGCCCGCCTGGATGAGTTTTCGCCGTGTGGACTAAATACACATTGATATACTATGGGTCGCCATCGACAAAATTCTGCAATGCGGAATTTTTTTCTGACGGAAAATTTACCATGGAACTTTTTTTTTATTTTTGGGTAGCAGAGAATGCTCATGCGCACCTAATATGATGCCGAAGCAGCGCATACTGCCTAAAAGGGTAAAGGTAGTGTGGGACTCTAGACATCCGCTTGCCTAGCCGACCCACTAAACGCCCACATACGACATTACTTCGGATAGCGTATATCTTCAGACATTTGTGTCTCTTTAGAGATTAGGTTGGTTTACCTAATTCCTTCTTTCATTTTCTATTTCTATTACTCTTTCTGCCTCCTCCTTGGACTTGATCGTAGAGGCCACATACTTTTCAATTACATCTTTTGCATCTAGCATGTGTTCTATTAAGTTATCTGGAGAGATGGGTCCGGTGATGTGCTCCACTTCTTTCCGCCCCGCTTCCCGAGATGTACATTTAAAAATTGTGTGTGCGGCATTGTCAACCGCTCTTTCGCCACAGAATGTGCAGATGTTATCATGGGTCTTTTTCCTTTTAAACAGGTAGTCCCTGAAACATCCATGTCCGCTCAGCGCTTGGGTCAGGTAAAAGTTCACCTCACCGTGCTCTCTTTCCATCCATTTTCTCAAGTCTTTGATAAGAGTGTATGTCCATCTTCCTTTCTCACTGGACACCCACCTCGATTGCCATTTGTTCAGTACCCACTCGTCCCGTTCCTTCTTCGTTCCAGGTTTGCCTCCAGCCGTTGCCACTAGGTCGATTGGGGGTAGGCCGGCTATGACGAGGACCGCGTCCGCGGATATTGTCCTGTATGCTGAGCTTACTCTCATTGCTGCTCTTCGTTTTGTTTTGACTAGGCTGTTTCTGTAAGTCTGCTTTGACATGTAACTTGCCCATATGGGCGCACCATACAACATGGTCGAATGCGCAACATGGGCAAGTAGCCTTCTTTTTCTGGCTATAGGTCCGCCCACATTTTCCATTAATTTGGTAAGTGCGGCTACGGTCCTATTTGCTTTTTCCGCAGCCATCTGGATGTATTTACGTAGATGAGGTCCCGGTCTTATAGTGATTCCTAGGTACTTTATCTCTTTATAAGTGCTTCTGCAAGCTCTAGCCCTACCTCTTGCAGCTAATTGCTTATTAGTGTTATGGCGTCATTTGTCTTCCTTTGTAGGTCTTCTGTTGTTTTGGCAGTCACCACAACAGCAAGATCGTCGGCATAGGCGATCTGTGTTGTCCCCTTTTCCATCTGTATGTTTAGGACCCCGTCGTAGGTTATGTTCCATAGTAATGGGCCTAACACAGAGCCCTGTGGGACTCCTCTGAATATTTTCATCCTTATCTCTCCTTTCTTGGGGTCGGTCTTAACTATACTGTCTGTCAGGTAGGATTGTACCATTTGTATCAGATAACTCAAGATGTTTTCGTCTCTAAGTACCCTGATAATTTCCCTCCACCGCACCGTGTTAAAGGCATTTTTAATGTCCAGCGTCACGAGTACGCACATTTCTCTTTGTCTCCAATTGCATTGATTGACATCTTCGGCTATTTGGAGCATTGCTCTTACGGCGTCTGTCGTACTTTTTCCTTTTCGGAAGCCGTATTGCATGTCTAATAACCCATTTACTTCCTCCAGTTCTCTTTGTGTTCTGGTATGTAGCAGGTGTTCGAGGATCTTTCTCAATCCGTCTAGCAAGCAAAGTGGCCTGTAGCTCGTTGGTAGCTCAGGTGGTTTACCTGGTTTCCTTAGGAGTAGTATTCGGGCCTCCTTCCATTTATTCGGGTATCGTCCTTCTTTCAGTATATTGTTCATGATCTCAGTGGTCAGTGCCGGTTTTTGTAGTACGGCCATTTTAACCACATCTGGAGGTAGATTGTTAGGGCCGGGGGCTCTCTTTTCCCTGAGTATATGATGTCCTCCTCAGTGAAAGGTGGAGGAACCCCAGTTAGTGTCAAGTCGATCCAGTTAATGTATCTGTCGGCTGGGAAAAGCGTTTGGAGGATTTCTTCAACTTCTTCCTTTTCGAGTTCGGGCATTGCTTCCCTGATTTTGAGTCTTTTGGTGGCGATTTGGTATCCTTGCCCCCATATGTCATTATTTAGTTCTTCGCAGAGGATTTTCCATGCCTCATTTTTGGCTTGGGCAATTGCAGCTTTCAGTTTTTTCCTTGTTTCTTTTGCTGCTATTCTCCGGTTCTCGCACTTGGAACTTACCCAAGTGTCTATGCCCCGAGGTAATGGTAAACCGCTCAACGGCCATGGTCTTAGCTATGCAAAATTGTCGCCGGAAACATAGTATTATCAAGGTAAATAACATCGATAATCTTTGTCTTCCTCGGTCCCTTTTATAGCGGAAGCTTTTGTTAAGAAAGACCCTCATTTTAAATATATCCGTAAAGACCATAACCTAATTCAGCGGGAGAGAGTACGGGATTTATTGAATAAAACAGGGATTAAAATTAATGAAAATGGGGCGGGGATACCCGAATTGACAGAATTTCAACGGTATTATAATCAATACAATATATGTGTATATGAATATAATATGCGTGGTGAAGTGATTTTTGAGAGGGCAAGAGATCAAAATCACCCGAGGTTTAATCTCTTGCACTATCTAAATCATTATTCTGTAATAAAGAGTTTAACTGCTGCATTTTCAGCCAAATATTTTTGCGAACAGTGTCATATTCCTTATAATAATGCACTCGGTCATACTTGCGAAAATATTTGTACGTTTTGCAAAGCATCGCCAGCTTCTAATTATACACGACAATTAGTAACATATAACGACTGCAATAGGAAATTTAGAGGACAAGACTGCTATAACAATCACAAACCGTTAGTATGTAGTTTATTAAAAACATGTCAAAAATGTTTGTAGACGTTTAATTTTATCTGCTTTACCAGAGCAATGGGTTTAACAGCTTCAATTAAAAAAGGTTATTTCCCCCACTTGTTTAATACTTTGGATAATATAGATTATGAATTCTTCTGCGCGACAAAATTTTCTGGATTGGTACGATGAGTAGTTACAAAATAACACAATATTCGACATGAAAAAAGAATTAGTAGAGTATTGCGTGTCGGACGTTGATATTTTGCGTCGCGCTTGTACGAAATTTCGAGAAACTTTCATTAATGATTGCAAAGTTTTCGGAATCCGTAACTATTGCTTCAGCTTGTAATAAAGCATTCCGCCGCTTATTTTTAAAACCAAATATGATCGATATTATTCCAGTCAACGGTTATAGATTGAAAGATAACCAATCTAAAATTGCATTGCAGTGGTTAATAGTGCAAGAAAATCAACGCGGAATACGTATACAACATGCGGGGCATGGTTCAGAAGCGGTAATTGGTACTAATTTAAAAGTTGACGGTTTTTACGCACAGGTCAAATTAGTATTTGAATTTTTTGGATGTTATTGGCATGGATGTAAATCTTGTTATAGATCTAACCGCGATAAATCAATTTATAGTAGTACAAAAGAAACAATGGAATTTCGGCTTTAAAATACATTAGATAAATTAGAAAAAAATCAAAATTTAGGTTATAGAGTAATTAGTATATTGGAATGTGAATTTAGAAATTATTTAAAACAAAATAATTTTTTAGAGAAAGAATTGAAAAGCCATCAGCTTTTAAATAATTTACCGTTACAAGCTCGCGACGCTTTGTATGGAGGTCGTACGGGCAATACTCATTTATATAAAAAAAGTCAATAATGATGATGACAAAATAAAATATGTCGACGTATGCTCGTTATACCCGTACATATGTAAATATGGTAAATTTCCGACATGTCATCCAGAAATTTTTGTTGGCTCAGAATGTGATGCATTATGTCCTAACAATAATATAGATCAGGTAGAAGGTTTAATAAAATGTACAGTTTTACCTCTTGCTAATCTACATCATCCGATATTACCGCTAAAAGCTCACGGTAAACTTATGTTCGTTCTGTCGGCTATGTTGCGACAAGCTAGAGCAAAGTGACTGTACTCATAATGATGACGAGAGACAATTTTCCGGGACATGGGTGGTCTACGAAGTGAAAGTGGCCGTAAAACATGGATATAAACTAATTAATGTGCACGAGATTTGGCAATACAAGACGACTCAATATAACAAAATTACAAAAACGGGAAGTTTGTTTGTGGACTACATCAACAATTTCTTAAAAAATCAATCAAGAAGCGTCAGGTTATTCTGAAGAATGTACCACTGACGAGTCCAAAGATGTTTTTCTAAAACAATTCCTAGAAAAGGAGGGAATTCAGCTTGATGCAAATTTAATGGAAAATAATCCAGGAAAATGGGCTGTTGCGAAAATTTCGCTGAATTCTTTATGGGGTAATATAACAATGAAATAAGTTTATCAGAATTTTTAATTAATTTGTTTGTATGTTAACAGGTAAATTTGCACAAGCTGAAAACCGCCCACGTACAACAACTGTGTCATCGGCTGGAGAACTCTATGAGCTGCTGGCTAACCCCGCCGTCATCGTCAATAAGATTATTCCGGCAGGTGACAAGATGGTGCACGTGAATTGGAAATATCACGACGAATCAGTGGAACAACTTCCAACGTTGAATGTCGTGATCGCGGCATTCCCAAGCCCGCCTCGAACACTTTAATTATTTACATCATTTAGACGATAGAGTTCTTTACTGTGATACAGACTCTATTATTTACTATCATTCTCCAGGACAATATGAACCAACTACAGGTAATTTTTTGGGTGATCTAACCGACGAATTAGCTTGTTTCGGTTCCGGAACATATATAAGAGAATTTGTTTGTGGAGGTCCAAAAAATTACGCGTATAGAACATATTGCCCTGAGAATAATAGTAGTAATGAAGTTTGTAAAGTTAAAGTGTTCACTTTAAATTATTATAAGAACTCAAAAAAAAAATTAATTGTATAAAGGACTTAGTATTAGGAAATAGTAATAGAAAACCAGTGATTAGTAGTAGTAATATAAAATGTACGTTAGATCATAGTGTTATAACAAAAAAAGAAAAAAAGAAATTTTCCATTAATTTTATGAAACGTAGATTAGTTGACAATTTTAGTTCTGTACCCTATGGTGCAAAACGAATTAGATTAGAAGATAATTAGATTTAGCTGTAATTATACAGTTTAAGAAATAAAACTACTATATTTATTTAAACACAAAACTATTCTTTTATTAAACTAAAATATATACAAATGTTTTAAAAACTATTCCTTTATTAAACTAAAATATATACAAATGTTTTAAAAACTATTATTAAAATAATAATTTGTCATATATCTTTTCTCCATGACCAGGAATTACAAATTCAATAGGTCCGTCTTCTGTAAGTGACGATAAAGGCTTAAATATATAATTGTGGAGGTATGCCCACCATTAAATTTGGTAAATTAATTGACGTTTTTTGCTGGTATAAATCTGTAAATGGTTTATATCCTAATTGCAAAGATAAGCGCGGAGATAATTTCACAGAACATATATCGTCAATTTTAAATGTTGCTTGCACTCTGTTTTTTGTCATTTCATAACAAAATAATACATATTTATTAATTTCATCATGTGTATTTATTTCATGTAATACGGTATCGATATTTTCATAATTTTTCGAAGGAATTTTTTCCTGAATTAATTTCTTTTGCACACTCTTGTCCATCTTATCATCTTTGGATTCCAGTGTGATGTATACTCTGTTTTCTCTCTCGCTGATATTATAGAATGAACAGGGGTAGATAATTTCTGATAATGCAGCCTCCCAAGTCCTAGTTAAATTTCCGTTTTGGGGTAACTGTGTTGTAAATTGGGTACTTCTGTTACTGGGGAAAAAATCCATCGAACTGTTACTAGGTAAAGTAATAAAAAAATCCTTATACATGGTTTAATGATTTAACTTGATTTGCAGATATCCACGAATTAAATTTATCACTATAACCTTTCCACTTGACGAGCAGCTTCTTTCTACTTCCTTTGCCTGATTTCGCTATAATTTTATCAATTTTATACGTTCTATCAGCTGTTATATTCAATCTCTGAAATTCAAGTTCGTAAAATGTACCCTGAATTATTTCATTATTTAAATCTCTCAATTTGTAAATTCCAGGATTTCGTTTTGCAACAGCATATATTTTAAATAATTCTTCACTCCAGTTAGCCTCATAACCTTTAAAAAAAATATTTTTATATTTCGATATACGAACTATGTCATTTATTTTGTATTTCGGTAGTTTAGATCTATTTGTCACTTCATACTGGGTTCTCCATACTTTTAATACGTTTTTTTCATTCACATCAACCGGGGCAATTTTTGTTATTCGGTGTTTTGTTTTATTATAAGCATCGACGAGGTTTTGTAATGTATCAATATATCATGTATTTTTAAAAGTAAAGTATCGATACATCTTTGTTTTTAATGTTCTATTAAATCTTTCTACGAAACAGGCTTTCACATCAGCGGTTTGTGTTACATAATATTTAATATCGTTAAGATAAACATTGTTCTGGGCGCCCTTTATCAAGTCACAGGTAGCAAACATGAAAAAAATCGCCAAAAAATTAACGAAGATCGTCGGATAACTATTGACGAGTTGTCTGATGCTACCAATATCAGCTGGAGTGCATGTCAGCGAATTTTTACAAATAACTTGCAAATTTGTGGAGGTCAGGTGAATGGTTTCTTCATCATGACAACGCTCCCGCTTTCACAGAGTTGCAGGTTCGTCATTACCTGACTTCCCAAGAGTGGACCATGGTCCCCCACCCATCCTATTCATCCGACCTAGCCCCGTGACAATCTTATTCCCACGAATAAAAAACCCTCAAGGGGCAGCTTTGCAGAGTGCATTAAACGGCATTGAACTTGAAGAGTTCCAAAGGTGTTATGTCAATTGGGAGGAACGTCTCGACAAGTGCATTTCTTCTAATGGAGAGTACTTTGAAGGAGATTAATCCAATTTTTGTATATAGTGTAAATAAATATGTTTACTGAGCAGTCTAGACTTTTGGATTTCAAAAAAGAGAACAATTGCATTGAAAATGAAAAAAGATACTGGGACCCGGACCTTTACTCCAAAAAAGAGGACATGTCCGGTAAAAAGAGGGCGTCTGGTAACCCTAATGATAATTATGATTTAAGGTAGTATACACGCTACAATATGTGCAAATATTAAGTCTAGTGTAAATACAATAAAGATGCAGGATTTGTAGTGTATGTCAATAATATACATATTAGATAACATAGCTCTGTCACATCAAACTTCACAAAACACTTTTGTATGATACTGTACGATCTGTATATGCCGACGCATGCGCACTAACCTGTTTGACGGTATGGCAACGTCTAATACAGTTAGTTGAACGTGAAACCAGAGAATATGGTAATTCGAAGAAGATATAAAGGACAGTTCATTAAACAAAATGTTCTTGATAAGAAACTTCAAATTTTGGCATCGAACATAGTTTATTAATTTATGTTTTTTTTTAAAAAAAACACACTTGGCACACTTCACAAGATTCCAGTCTCTAAATCAACCTCTCGGTCATTTATCAGAGACTGGCCCACTCAACCAGAACCACAGACGCGTTTCGCTCTTATTGGAGCTCTTCAGTGTGGTGTACTGACGCCTCTTGCGAAGCACTGAGACCGGTTGAGCGGACGGATGATAAACATCCCACAAAGATATTAAGCCTGCAGAGGTAACTAACTACATGCAGTACACCACACTGAAGAGCTCCATTAAGAGCGAAACGCGTCTGTGGTTCTGGTCTGGTTGAGTGGGCCAGTCTCTGATAAATGACCGAGAGGTTGATTCAGAGACTGAAATCTTGTGATGTGTGCCAAATGTTTTTTTTTTTAAATATTATAATATTTAGAACAACTTCACCAAGTGTCGCAAATTGTACATTGTACAGCTTTTTTGATTATTATTCTGCTAGCCAAGCTCGCGGTTTTCTTGATAGATGGCTCTACATGTGGTTAGTTACCTCTGCAGGCTTAATATCTTCGTGGGATGTTTATCATCCGTCCGCTCAACCGGCCTCAGTGCCTGGCAAGAGGCGTCAGTAAACCACACTGAAGAGCTCCAATAAGAGCGAAACGCCTCTGAAATCTTGTGAAGTGTGCCAAGTGTTTTTTTTAAACATTATAATATTTAGAACAACTTCACCAAGTGTCGCAAATTGTACATTGTACAGTTTTCTTTATTTTATTAATTTACTGAATCAATATAGAATTAAGCTTTCCTCTGTATTTAAAACTATACAAAAATTTCATATATCATTCAATATGGTAATAAAGAAATGTTTAAATTTACTGAAAAAAATACAAATTTAATCTAATTGTTGTAAAACGAGTACATAATAATTTATGTAATAAAAAAATTCATTTATTACAATATACAAGATTAGCAATAAAAACTTGTTATTCGCCCTTTGGCGTATGATTTTATTGAAAATTAATAGGCAATAGTCATTTAAATTAGTTTTTACATGGCAACCTTATGCAAAATGATGATAACCACGATAAAATAACTTTGAAAATAATGATAAAGTAATATTAATTTTAAATAATCCGTGAAAAAATGAAGAGTTCAACATGTACATACATTCACTGCCTGTGCCTGAATCTACACTGTTGCCAGGCATTTCCCCTCTATCCCTTCCTACTCTGAAAATTTTCGTACCTAAGCTATATCTCAACAAAATGGCTGTGAGATTTACTACAACAGATTATTTTATGGATTATATATCTATATCTTTAAAACTATAGAAGGTATAATAAATTTTTTAAATGTGTCGGATAGAGAATTTTGTTTTTTAATATTTGTAATAACATAAATTTTCAAAAAATAATATTTAGAAGATTTTTGTTAAAATACTACTACTTCCGGTTGTCCAATTGTTACCAGAATCTATTCAACTCTTCCCATTACTGTTAGATTGAGGAATCCGTAGTTACACAGGTCTTTAGTCTTGTAGAATTTGATAAATCGTACCAACAACCTAACACACACACACACACACACACACACACACACACACACACACACGCACGCACGCACGCACGCACGCACGCACGCACGCACGCACACACACACACACGCACACGCACACGCGCACGCGCACACGCACACGCACACGCACACGCACACGCACGCACGCACGCACGCACGCACGCACACACACACACACACACACGCACGCACGCACGCACGCACACACACACACACACACACACAGACATCATCGTACAAATGTTAACGGATTCTAGGGACCTTAAATCGTGCTTATTCACTAAAATCTGGATATGATTTTTAGCATGACTCCAATACCTCTCTTAGAGAGAGGTAAAAAGTTACTGTTTGATGCAGATTTTGGGCCGGCGGCGTCATTAGTCCATACTTTTTTTGAAAACGACGTTGGTGAGGCCATTACCGGCAACGGCAACGACAAGCGCTACAGAACGATAATAACCGATTTCTTTTGACCCAAATCGAACGATATGGAGGTAGACGACATGTGGTTCCAGCAGGACAGCGCTACGTGCCACACAGCGGACGCCACGATGGACATTTTGCATGAACGATTTGAGGGTATAGTTATCTCTCGCAGAGGTGACGTGAATTGGCCACCAAGATCGTGCGATTTGACCCCACTAGACTTTTTCTTGTGGGGTTTCCTGAAGTCTCAGGTCTATGCCAATAAGCCGCAATCGACCGATGCCCTTAAAGTCAACATAACCAATGCCATCACTCAAATACCACTCAGATCCGTGCCATCGAGAGAAGCCGCGGCGGGTATTTCCACGATGTTATATTCCATACATAATGGCATACATGGGCCTTTTAAATAAAAAAATTATTTCGTTAATACCTCACACACAGCTTGTTTTATTCCATTTCAACATCGACCCGCCCTTATTGAAAACCCCTTTAGTACGAGTTTTAAATTTGATCACGAGCGCGAAGCAGGGAGTGATCGAACGAACGAGTGCTTGAATAACCTTTTAAGCCTGTTTTAGACAATCATATATTTACAATTAAATTTACATGCAAATTTTTTTTCATTTTTATATAATAATTTTTGATCAAAATCTTTTCGTTTTACACGGCCAAATATTGGTGACATGTTTGATTGTTGCCAACTTAAGTACATTTTTATATGTTGGTAAGTTTACTACTACGGTTTACTAACTTCTCAAATGTTTACAGTTGTTTTCATCTGTGTGTCGCACTCGTTTTTGTAAACTAAGTTTTGGAGGAAGTGTTGTGCAAAACTATAATTTTTATATTTTTCAGTGTCTTCGTGCAACAATTCATTTTTTACTAAATTTAGTATATTTCTATTTTGTCGTCTTTGAATCCACGGCTTGATCCCAATTTGTTTACGCTTCAAAATCTTATTTCGTGCATTAACAACTGCGACAATTACAAATATTTTTTTAAATTTTTCTATTCATTGTTCTTCATTTGAAATTGACGTTTGGTTTTGTGAAAAGTTTCATAGAACAGAGTAGCCAATTACCTGCAACTACACATGAAATGTAAACTTTTGTTTAATGAAAACCCTAAATATCACCAAAATGTAAAGCAAATGACCTTCATAATTAGAACATGCCCTATTTAAGAATTTTTTACAACATCGTATGGTACCATAAACACGAAGTTCTAAAAATGCATGTAAATTTATGATAATGTAAAACAGGCTTTATACTATTTTCTCTGTTGAGGCTTTCATTTACATTATTTTTTATAAAAAATATTTGAAAATTTCCAGTAAGGGAATTTTTTGATAGAGTAATTAGGTAGGTGACAGTGATTATGTTTGGTCTGTTGTCCCTGTTGCTTAGGTGTATTGTTTATTATTTGAACTGTTTAATATTGACTATTTCATTCATAAATTTATAAACCAATCCCAATTGAATATTCCACCTAGTTACCAAGTTTTATTTCGACAAAACACCGTCACAAAAATTTTTTCGTATCCTTCGAGCCAATCAGATGCTGTATTTTTACAAGTGAGTTTTGATAAGCGATTTTTTTTTGACGTTTTAAGAGTGCCTTGAAACATATTGTTTATATACCTGTCAAAATGCGTATATTTTCAGTGTTTTCAGTTTTTATTAAAAATGAGTCGATTCGGACAGGAATCTGTTCAGAACATTGAAAAAGCAATCTTTAAATATAAAAACAATAAAAATTTATATATTTTTGTCAAAAAACTAAATTATTACCTGATTTTTATTTTGGAAATAGTCATCCGAATACCATTCGTGGTTAAATTTTATCCTGGCAAAATTTTCCGATTGCTTTACTCGAGCTTGTTGTAAATTTACCTCGTGATATTGATCAAAAATCACTAGCTTGACAGCTCGTGATTTTTTTTTTTCAATGCCACTCGATAAATTGCTAGGCAACCAGCTCTCGTAACAATGTAAAAAAAAATCCGGCAAAAATTTACCACTTATGATATTATATATGAAAAAAGTTCAACATTATGGAATATTTATTCCATATTAAGATTAACGTTAAATATTCGACAAAACATTGAGATATCTAAATTCATGAAGCTGCAATCTCTTTTAAAAAGAGTTTCAGTGGGGTATGAGCCTAAAACTTCGAAGATATTAGATTACGACGATATAGAGAAATTTCTTATTAAAAACCCTCGACAGAGATTACCTTGCAATAAAAGTGAGTTAATTAAATTTATATTACCTATTACTCGTATAATATTCCAACTATATTTTTTTTAAATTTCTTGGTATTTCTTGACTGTTGGTATGATGTTAAGGTTAAAGATAAATAATTGAAGTTGCAGTCTTGGTGTAAAATGTTTATTAAGATTTCATCTACTTAACATTCCGTAAACGATTCAATTTCTATTCTTTATTATTTTCAAAATATAAATTATCTGTCAAAATTTTCACTCTCATTCTCTTATACATAGTGAATACGATCAATTTGTTTCATGGTCTACCAAATAAAGTAGAATTACTTTGTCAGTTGCCTAGATATTTTGTGTATTTATTGCAGTCATGCCAATTTCAAATAACAAAATATCACCAAAAATCGTTTAAGAATGAAGCTCCTTCCAACACCAATATGCGTGCTGGAATGTGACATTCTAATTCCGAAACAGAGAAAAAAAATTACAATATTTGACAGTTAAAACATCACATTTGTTTGTCTTTTTGTTTTAATTCAATGGTTAGCACTATTAAACTGGAATTTTCATGTTTAATTTCTGTTACTAAACACACGAAATGAATTTTGTATACTGATTTATGTATATGCAAAATTTTATGTTCTACAACTTTCACTCAACAATTTTTTTTTTACAATAATTTGGGAAGCATCGCGCAAGGAAAAACGGTTTTCCCATGTAAATGCCTATGTAACGGATTTCGAGCGCCACCCGGTATATGGTTGTCTCCAAAATATTATCTGTGCTATCGGTGAGTGAAAGTTGTCCAAGATCCCCATTTGTATTAATATTAGTGTTAGAAATACCTGCATCAACGAAAGTTACTGTTTCTATCGTATTTATCCTCAAAGCTATCAATGAACAAGAAATTAAGTACTGTACATTTAAGCCCGATTGTACAATGTAAGTTTAAGCTTAATTTTACTTTATGCCGACGATAAACCACAGCTTTTGAAAAACTGGAGTTGTACAATAAAGGTTTAGTCTGACGCTGGAGTTTAAGCTTGGTTTAATTTAAACTGCTAAATTTGACGGCATAAGCTTAGGTTCAGCTAGATCTAACCTAACTTTTACATGTTATGATTATGAGAGAAGGGTTACTAGTGATTTTTATTCTCGTATTTCGAAAAAGTATTGTTGGTGTATAAAATATGGATACAGGTGATGATGAAATGTTGGAACTTGTACATGTTATAGATCGACACTAGGCTCTCAAAGTATTTCGTCCTTGTTCTTCTTGACAACCAGTTTGAAAAATTAAATAATTTCGATTTTATTCAAAGATTTAGTTTTTCAAATATTGGATTGCATTTTATTTTAAAGAACAACTAAAGAAATATCAGCCTATACAACGGAAAAAAGCATACATACATACATTAATTATGTTAATGCATTCAAAGCACTTTTGTATTTTTTGGCCAAGTTCGCCAATAAAGTTCCTTATTTGGCGCTAAAGTTAGCTGCCCTTTCGCTACGCAAAAATATATGCAAATAAAATTTTATCCCAATTTAATAAGTTTTATTATTTAGAAATTTAGCAATGACTTACCATCATTTTTATTCTTAACGTTGTACAAGTTAAGTTCAACTGCTGAGCCATCGATTTTCGCAGCTCAATCGTATCTATGTCATACGTTATAATAATGATAATAAATAATAACCCTCTACATAACAATAATTATAGTATAATACACAACAGGTAGATTAAGTTTTATATGATAGGTACAACAAACATTTAAAATATTCCAGAATTATTTTTTTTCACAACAATCCATTGTTGAACAGAGACGTCCTCCATATTTTCCCACTTTTTCCTGTCTCTTGCACTTCTTTACTACGTTATTACTGCCGCATTACGTAATTCTTCCTCCCATCTATGGCACGGTCTGTCTCTACCTCATTTATGCTCGCAGTGTCTATCTGTGATATTACTTGCCTTGATGGTTTATCATTCTAAAAACGTGATTCGCCCACTTCTATTTTAATTTTTTCGATGCTAGTAGTGCGTCTATAGTTTTTGACTTATTATAAAGTTCTTCATTTGAAACTCTATCCGTCCATTTTTCTTTGAGTTATTTGAATTTCGTCGTTTTATTGTATCGTTGTTGACTATGTTTAACTAATTTACTACCTTCATCTACCATATTAATACAGCACACCTTATTTATTCGCATAGTCACATAGAATGAAATTTGTGTATTGTCATTTACAATGACGTTTAACGTATATTTCTATTACCAATGTAAATTATTTTTATAGTTTTTAAGTTAAGCTCAGGTTCAGTTGAACCTGAATTTAATTAATTTAATACAACATAATGTAAAGTTGAACCTCATCTCAGCTGAACTTAGGTTCAGTTAAGTATTAAGATAAACCTATGTTTGTACAACCGAGCCTAAAAGAATTTTTATCTTTATTATTATGCTTGTCGTTATCATTTCTAGATTCAAGTCCTTACACATTTAACTTTAAAATAGTAAATATATATTTTTTTTTTCATAATCTGTTAAATCCTTCAAATTTGGCTTCCCCCTCTGGTTTTATGTGATTCTAATTTGTTGTTTGCTGATTTTTTAATGACCTTTTGATGCAATCATATTATAATCGCAATATGATTTGCTGTCTAGATGAACGGTACCAAATTGTGCTTTAAATTCGCTGGTAATAACGTCCCAAATATCTTGCTTATTTATTCACGTTGTGGCGTTAGTAGTTTTATTTTCTATTACGTTAACATATTTTAATGCTAAATCGGTTAATAACCGAACTTCAATGTTCACACAAGTTATTTATTATAAGGTACCTTATAAATTGTTTATTCGCTAACAAATTTGAGAGGAATTTGCAGTAGCTAATAAATTTGTCAGCTACCCAATAAAATGGAAATGTATTTTGATAAAATTAATTACATATTGGAAGAGGAAGAATTTTGAAATAATTGAAATTCAAAATATTAATTCCATATAGAAAATTTATACTGTACGAAACAGATCTAATAATTTAACGCCCGATGTTTTACTCTCGTAACACATTTTCCTAACAACTGTTCGGCCAACAAATTTATTAGGTAGATTTATTAAGATGACAAATTTCGGTATTTCAATGTAAAGTTGCTAGGGAAATTATTATTAGATACTTTTTTAAAATGTAGTTGTAAAAAATAGAGTAAATTAAAATATGACATGACAACGGATCGCATAATAACGATTTATAAAATGTTGCACGTAACGCTATCTGGTGGTTGGAAGAAAAATAATTGTGAAGTAGGCAATCTGCTTTGTATAAAGCCAATATCAAGGAGGACCAGCAATACATTGGAATACACTTAACAAATTTTTAATATAGAAAAAAGTTTAAATAAAATATGACCATAATTTAAAGGAAAAAGTTTATTTTCTGGTTTTATCAAACTTTGTTTACATAATGATTGGAATGATTAGTAATAATAACTTTCATTGACACAGGACCAATTCACCGAGACCATATCTGGACCAGTTGTCATAACTGCATACACTTTTGAAATGTAGTCGCAATATAAAGATTCCGGGTTTAAATCCCTTTTAGGCATGAATGTTAGTGTTCGTCATTTCCATTAATTCATAATCATCAAAACCAATTCGCTGCATATTCCCATTATCAAATGCACAGCCGTAGAATACTAATAAAATGATAATAATACTGAACATCTAAAAAATATTTAAATTCTTGGAAATTATTGTTATTAAAATACAGAAATTTGGACTCACCATTAGCTTTACGTAACTGAACAGATATTAACAATACTCATATAAGGAATCGTTTAATAATTGCTTTATTTATTTTTAGTCAAAGACATCAATGTAACATAAATGACTATCGGTTGAAAGAAAAGTATTATCCATAGACTACTATACGGTCTCGTCATTTTACATTTGAGTTTCCGTAGTCTGGACATGACACTGACATTTTTGTCACAGAAATATTTATAAGGGATGTGTTTACAGTTCGTGACACCAAACAAAATCGATCTGAGGAATGTTAAATACTAGCAGAATTTCTGCAAAGCGGCACTACGTTTACGACCAGTGGTATGAACAGTGACGTTATTTTGAGACTATAGTTAGCCGAAAAAAAAGTAAAAAAGGTGGACAAGAAAAAAATGCAAACTTTTCCACGACAGAACTTCGGTTATTAACCGATATTAACTGGACAGCTTTATTGCCCAAAATAATTTCATTACGTCTTTCTCCAGCCTCTAATCGCATTCGTATCCGAGAATTTTCAAATATATTATCATGTTCGATCCTGGCCATCGTGCGACTATATCTGTAATTTTGCAATCAGCATGGCAGAGACTACATTTAAAGAGAAACATCCTTTTCTGTTTTCATAATTCTCAACTTCTGCTCCTCCTTTACGAAATGTTTATATTGTGTTAATTTTATATAGAATTTCAATATACTATTTAATATATTGCATTTGTATATGCGGACAGTCTAACGCACCGTGAGGGGACGCCTATTAAAACGTTCACCCGGTACGAATATGTCATCATAATTACCGAAATCTGTGAACAAAGCGGATTGACACATCCAGCCATGGGTAATATGTCATGATATGTTTATATTTATTTATTTTATTTTAATTATAAAATATATTCTAAGCTAATTCTAATTTTTCGTATTAATATTATCAATTATTTGAAAATTTTCCTCTTCCAATATAATAATAAATTTCATCAATACATTTCAATTGTTATATATTTTTTATTTCAGATTTAAATTTTATTAAGTAGCTAACAAATTTATTATCTACTGCAAGTTCCTCTCAAATTTATTAGCGAATAAACAATTTATAAGATACCTAATAACTTATTTAAACATTGAAATGCGCAAAAAAGATGGTTTAGGTAAATAAAAATTATTACGAAGTTGTTAGGCGATTGCAATACCGGCCCTAAATATTTAGACGAATGAAAATCAAAATTTCGGAATTCAAAAGCCACAGCAAAACACACGGCGGCGGACATGGTGCTATGTTTCATGGAATGGGGTGGGGAATTTAACATTTATTGAAGGTAATATGGACAGACATATGTACTTGCAATTTCTGAAATCCAATTTACCAGAAAGTGCTGAAAAATTAGGAATGAAAGATAATTTTAAATTTTATTAAGATAACGATCCGAAACATACATTTTACATAGTTAAACACTGGTTACTCTATAATTGCCCTAAAGTTATAAAAACCCTTCCACAATCTCCTGACTTAAATATAGATAATGTTTGGTCAAAATTGGAAACAGAGATAAGGAAACATCCGATTTGTAAGAAAAATGATTTGGAAAATGTTTTAAGGGAGGAAAGGACAAAAATTAATTCAGATAGTCAGAAATATGGTAAAATTAATTCCAAATCGATTGAGAATGGTGTTAAAATATAGAGCACGTCCGACTAAATGTGAGTCCATGTTAGTATGTATTATTTCGAGGTGCATCATTTTCAAAGTGCCTGCGAATTATATGGTTTTATAAACATTTATTTTTTTTGTAGGGTTGTAATATCTATTTTTTTATATATATTACGGAAAGTGTAAAGAGAATAAATTATACATTTTTTTGTTAAAACTATATGTTCATTAGTCATACGGAAAAATTATATATATATATATATATATACAGGCTGTTAATAAAAAAAACTTTACACACTTTAGCAGGTGATAGTAGAGATGAAAACAAGAAAAAATTCTAATACACTTAGGTCCAATACTCATTGGTTTTTAGAAAATTTATGTATGGAATTTGTACATAATACACAGGATTGACGGAAGGTATTGTGCTGGCCACATCAGATTTAACAACTAAGGACTCTAGGTGTTTACGATCAAGTGCGTGAGTCTCTTCGACGACGGCTGCAACTTTGTTTACAATTGATCGTAAACACCTAGAGTCCTTAGTTGTTAAATCTGATGTGGCCAGCACAATACCTTCCGTCAATCCTGTGTATTATGTACAAATTTCATACATAAATTTTCTAAAAACCAATGAGTATTGGACCTAAGTGTATTAGAATTTTTTTTCTTGTTTTCATCTCTACTATCACCTGTTAAAGTGTGTAAAGTTTTTTTATTAAGACCCTGTATACAGAGTGTCCCTTAACTTCGAGCAAAAACTTTAAGGGCATATAGTACTGACCAAAATGAATAAAAAAGCTTCATCAACATAGGAATGATCTTTAACTGTTTCCGAGAAAAGTGAAAAATCTAAGAAAAACTGACAAAGATAACGATCGAATTTTTTTTTTGTCTATGTCAGTAAAAAGACTATAAAAAACAATAAAATTTTATATGAAACATTTTTCTCAATTTCTTATAGTTACGTAGTTATATGAAAATTAAATATTGACCAAGGTCGCCACAACATTTCACTTTTGATTTTTATAAAATAACAAAAGGCCATCTAAGATTACCTCTCAAAGGTAAACAAAAAGTCTCAATTAATCAAAATCGTAATTCTTATAGTTTTTGAGATAGCAAAGGTAAATCTCGTAAAAACTCATTTTTCACTGCGTTATATCTGGGAAACTATTAAAGATCGGACACATTTTCACTGAGCTTTTTTTACTCATTTTGATCAGTATTATATGCCCTTAAAGTTTGTGCACCAAGTTAAGGGACACCCTGTATGTATATATATATATATATATATATATATATATATATATATATATATATATATATATATATATATGCAGGGTGTATCAGGACTGGTGTAAAACAATTTAATAGCATATTCCCGACATCATTTTGAGTAAAAAATGTTATATGAAGATAGGTCCTATTCCTTTTGGTTACCAAAATATAAGAGATCAATGTTTTACAAGTAGCAGCAATTTTATTAAAAAATTTAATCAAAATACATTTAAAACATAGTAACAAACAATGGAAACATTAAATATATTCATTTTGTCTTATAGTAAGTGTTCAAAATGTGCCCCTCGAGCTCGAATGCAAGCTTGACATCGACTAATCATGGAATCATAAACTAAATATTGCGCGGTCCAATGCAATCATTTTGAACTCCACCCCGTACAGCTGTTGTCCCAGTTTCTCTTAACCTTTGATATTCTCTGGAAGCACGGAGGGCACTAGCATCACAGAATCCATACACAAATATTATATTTGCGTATTCTGCAACACTAAACCCATCCATTTCACAATAACAATAACTCAGGTAAAAAATTCAATTTTAGATTAATTTTGCATTGTTTTCCATTGTTTATTATTCTGGATTGAAGGTATCTTGATTAGAAAAATTTAAAAATTGCTGTTTTTCATAAAATTTTGAACTCTTGTATTTTGGTAATGAAAAGTAATAAGACCAATGTTCATATACCATTTTTTACTCAAAATGATGTCAGGAATATGCTATTAATTTTTTTTACAGTAGTCCTGATACACTCTGTATATAAATTATAATCCCTGAAACATTGCAGTTTCAGAATTCGACACTTAAAAGGCGGTAGTTGGATGACGGATTCATTTACTCCCTATTTTTTTGGTTACCCTTGTTTTAATGCTTAGGCGAGCTTTGTAGGTACCGCGCGGACGGATGAGGGCGGCCTCGGTGTTCGGTTTCTATAAAATTTCCAAAACGACGCCGGGCGTCGATGGCGTCGCGGTTGAACGAAAATTTTCCGCGGTGCTTTGGGTGACTGATCGGAGTGGGTTTTGGCGGATTAGGGTGGGCAGCATCGGGGCGGTCGTGAGGGGGGGACGGCGCTGCGGGGGGATGGAGCACCCCTAGTGTGGGACCAGAGAACTCTGAAGGCCCTCACCTAGGTAGCGCTGTCCAACGGCATCTCTTTCCTGAGAAGCGTCGAGAACTCTCCAACGTCGTCAGGGGGAGGCGTCGTTGCTGAAGGTGGCGGTCGTGATTACTAGGAGCGGAGGTAAGAGAACTGCGCCTAGTAATCGTACCTCGGCAACTCTTCCGTTGCACGAACGGTACGAGAATTCGTCGACAAGATAATACGTCGCTTTACGGATACTGGGAGGGTCGGTAAGCAGGAGACATATAATCCCCAAGATAACTCTCGTGAGAACTCACTCGGTATCTTGGGACGTTATCTCTTATATTACCGACTTCAACGCCTTGAGAACTCAAGGCGTCGATGTAGGTAATATCGGCGGGAGGGCGGACGATTTCGGACGGTTACCGATTTTATGTTTACTCACCACTTTTGTTTGCAGATAGTCTTTTTGAAATCTCACAAACAACTGTGACTTATCGGCGAATCGGTCCGGATTATATATAGAAATCTACTGGGCAAGTTTAGTTTGGTTTGAAATGGTTTGAAATTTTAAAATCTTGTACGTTGTTGTTCTGCAATATGTACTCTACATATGAAATTTATATATCACGGAAAGCGGATATGCGGTACCTCTACGGCTCTGAAATTTTGATAGTACATAGTCTTACATTTATACTGTAAATAGATCATTTTGATACAAACATGGGTTACAGAGATATAAACAAAACTTCTAATGAAGCTCTACGTAATATTACAGACCTTGATACATATTTACTCTTTTATCATATCGCTACTACCCCATAATGGAAGAATAATATAGACATAGGCCCAGGTTGCGTAAAACATTATTAACTTTAATCACGTTGTTAACTTTGACAAGGTTTATTTTCCAATATATTTTTGATACCTATGTATGGATATAATGTACAATTAAACACATGATTAGCTAACAACGTTTTATGCAACTGGTGCATAGACTATAGAACTATTTAGAAAAAATACCCACTTTATTTTTATCTGTGTACGAATGAATGATGATGTATGTATTTAAATAGGTAATTGTATAAAAATTATAATAACATACCAAATAAATAAATAATTTGAATACTGCATTTATAGCTGCCACGAGAGGCGCTGTGGCATATACAACTTCTTCTAAATTAGCAGGATATGCATCGCGAATAGTGCATGATACAAATATAACAGCATTGGTACATAATATTATAAGTAAAACTGCGTTCCTTCTTTGATTTTTTTCTGACTGTTCTCTTGCAAAACCCATACAAAGAAGCAAAAAATGCATGACCTTGTAATAATATTTCAATTTATCCTGAGTCATCTTCGTCAAGAGTATAATTGAAAAATGCGGGTATGTATAAATGACATGGATTTATATACACACGATATCAATTCGATATATCTCATTTCGTACCAAATACAAACAGCTTAAATAAAATTAATAATAAGGAAAATATTCACATCACATACGAGTATAAATAAAACTACGGTTTCCCGATAACTATTTTATTAATGTATAACATTAACTAATGCCATAAAAGTTATATTTTTAAAATGGGGTAGATTACTTATTTTTTTTTTTACTTTATAATTTGGCGGCAAAAAATACAATAAATAAAATAGTTTTTTATTCAACTTCTTCTTTGTTTAATTATTTTGCGTTATATTTGTCCTTTTCTTGAAAATCCATGCTGACATCGAAGGTTTACCACGGCGTCTGCGTATTTACCGTAGCCTTCCGAAAGTTGTATCCTTTTCTCTCTTATGTAATTGTATAAATCTATCTCACTTGATCCTAAGCGTTTATCAGGAAAGCATTGTAAAGATATATGATCTAAGCAAGGACCACACTATGCGTTTTGGCAAGACCGGTAAAATTTCACCCGGATTAAAGGGATGGACCATACAGCGACCTCATAAATCCCGCTAAACAGGATGGTAGCAATGACATACATCCGATCAGTGCCGAGCCCAAACAGTATACGTTTTCTATTGAAAAATACTCTAAGGCCCGGTTTTTTATCTCTGAATAATCGCATCGATATTACAGCGTAAATTGACAAAATTATACACACGTCAACTATACGATGCGATATTTTTCTTTTATTTGGCAGATAAGTTAACTGCTAATTTATCAAGAAGTGAAAAAACTGGGCCTAAATCAAGTACTTTGTACAGGGTGGAACAAATTCGAGTTCCTTATATGTAAAACTTTCTTATTCTGAACGCTACAGAAAATTGATGTAGGTCTGTATTGGCCAACTTTTTAAAACAAATTTAATAGGCCCCACAGGAATTTTCTGTCGTCTTATGTTTTTGACTTACAGACTAAAACTTGATTTTCGCTTATATTGAGAGATATTAAAAAAATGTTTAAATAATTTTTATATGGTTTTTACGTAGAATATCGTGGTGTAATTCATCAAATCTGATATTTTGAATTGTTCATAGTGCATGTTCACCCATTTTGCTCATGTATTAGCACCAACTAATTTTTCTACTTTGATTTTTGGTTCCGAATCCTTGATGTATGTTGCACCGTATAACTTTAAGATTATTTTTTGCTATACACTTTTCTTCAAAGTGCACACTTCAATGAACCTGGGCCCACAACCTGTAAGGTTAAATAAATAAGTATATTTTTAAACTTTAGCAGAATAATTATTAAGTATAAATCAAAATCTTAACAAAGAACGCTTGATTTTTTGTAACCTTGACAACTTCATTTCTCATTCCAACAAGAACCACAAAAGTATTATATATTAATTACATAAAATACAGTATACACCGTTGATCGCGTCACCAGAACATAGGACTTTAACATGTAAAATCATACTTTCGTAATATCCTACTTCTCTAATTATTTTGGGTAAAAAAGTTTCAAATAAATGCTGTAGAGCATAAATTCTGCATTATAATCAATAAACAAATTTAATTTTACATGATCTATAACGGCAGAAATTAGGAACGAAAATGTCGAAAATCACACCAAAAATAGCGATAGCCATGGAATTAAAACTAAAAATTAACAAATGTTAGCGATTTATCTGTCAAACTAGGATAATTTATTTTTATTGTCATTTTTGTTGCAGTGAAAGATTATTTATTTTTTCTACTCCCATTTAATAATGTATTCATTAATAATGCAATTTATTGTAAATAATATTATTCATTACTGGCAAATATTGAATAATATTATTACTCAATACTTCTGAGCCAATCACACCCCAGAATTTTCATTACTCAACACTACTACGGCCAATCACATTTCGGAATTTTCATTACTTTAAACTACAGACAATTTCCAATTCTAAAAGGAAAATATGGATTCCGAAGTGAACACCATGAAATTTTAATTCCACCAAAGATTGTAGAAGCTGCACAAGTGCATTCCTTAAATTTACTACCGGAAAAATCCAGAAAAAATATGAACAAGTTTATTAATCTTTTATGGACTGGCGGATAAGTAAAAACATTAATATTAAGTTTTAAGTTTAAATAAAACAAAGTAACTTTGTTGATATCACTTATTTATTTAACACAATTTTTGTTACTAGTTTCGACCAGTTCGGTCAAGTTTGCAATAACTCGATAGCTAGTAAGAAGACTCAGCAAGTTATGAAGAAATATCTTATAAAAGAAGAAACGAAATCCTGGTTTATCACTAGAGACGTCATAAAAATCTACCTCAAGGTTCTCCACTCGGAACTAACCCATCATCTTCATCCGGTTGAATTTGATTTATTAGACGACTTGGTTCGAGGAAAAGTGAGTACAATTGGGTACCATATTTTCCAAAAACAAAATCGGAAACTAAAACATCTTTTAGACGTTAAAGGAAAAACTATCACATATACCCTCAAAGAAGGTACAACCGCACAAAATAATTTTTACCCTCGTATTATTAACTTATCAGATACACACTTCTCTGATTCAGAAATCAACCTTTTAAATAAAGGACCAAAATTCGCACCTAAATTTAAATGTAAAAATAAAAAAGAAACTTTAACAGTCGAATGTGAATTAGCTTTAAAGAAATTAACGGATGCAAGAATTCCTAAACATAAAATCTGTAATATTATTAAAAAATGTGATACCGTTCAATGTAATTCAGACTCTAAAACTATTTGTAGTTTTAATAAAAAAGTTAAAAATAACAACTTAGTGGTTACAAAAAGTGACAAAAGTAATTCAATAGTTATTCTTCCCAAAGATAGTTACATAAATAAAGTTGAAGATTTTTTCAAAAAAGAAAACAGTTGAACTTAAATCAGATCCCACGGCCAAATACCAGTGTCAACTAAAAGAGTACTTAAGGAACTGTAAAAGCTTATTTACTGATCAAGAAAGTAACAGACTCATCAATATGAATCCTTCAGCACCGGTATTATATGGTTTAGTAAAAACACACAAAGACAACGAGCCCATAAGACCCGTTGTCTCTTACATAAATAGCCCTGGAAGACAGTTAGCTATTGAAGTTAATAGGATATTTAAAACGCTTACAAATTTCCAAGATAAACAGTCGGTCAAAAATTCCGTTGATTTAGTTAATAAGATTAAGAACAAGGTCATACCGAATAACTGTAAATTAGTATCCTTTGATGTTACCAACATGTTTTCTAATATTCCGCCCTCTGAATGTTTAGCTCTTGTAGAAAAAATACTGTATAAAAAACATATCAACATTGTAATTATTCAGGATATCTTATCTTTATTTAAACTAATTGTTAGCCATAACTATTTTCAATTTAATTCCAAAATTTACCAGCAAAATAATGGCTTAGCTATGGGCTCTCCGCTAAGTCCACTTCTTGCAGATATATTCATGTGTAATATTGTCAATATTATTTTAAATTCCGAACTTTGTAAAAAACATATTCTATTTTGGTATCGCTACGTAGATGACATTGTTGTATGTTTTAAAGGAACAGATAGACAGTTAAACAAATTTAATGAATTTATTAATAACATCCACCCCAACATAAAATTCACTAAAGAAATTGAAAATAATAATTCACTACAATTTTTAGATTTAACTATTAGCAAAGTTAACAATACTTTAGTGTTCGATATATTTAGGAAACCCACCTCAACTGACTCTACAATCCCTTTTAATTCACAACATTGTTTTAAACAAAAAATTGCAGCCTACAATTCAATGATTCACAGAGCGTTCTCTATCCCTTTAAATAAAGAGAATTTTGATAAAGAAATTGCAACTATAAAACAAATAGCCTATAATAACGATATTCCTAACACTATCATCCAAAATTTAATCGACAAAAAAGAGAAACAACTTACCTTAGAATCCATTTATCCTAAATCTAAACCAGACTCAGAAAAACAATACGTATCTCTAACTTATTTTGGAACAATTAGTGAATCTATTGAAAATTTTTTAAGGAAATCAAATCTATCTGTCGCCTTTAAACCCTACAAAAAATTATCAAGTTGTAATTGGGTGATTTCAAATAAATGAAAAGGTTCTCAGTAATATATTTAATAAACACGTCTTACGGCTACAAATGCTACTTGACAACTTGACAACTGACAACTGACATTCGAGTACAACAGAACATCGGGATACAAAAACGCTGTCTACATAAAATAATGTTGGAGGGGCAAGGCTGTGGCGTCCTGGGCTAATGAATTTGGAAGGGGCTTGGTTACATACTCCCCCGCTGGTTCGTGGCGACGTCCTCGGACACGGACCAGGATTCGAATTTAGAGCGCCTTCCGGGGACGCCCTCGTTTCTTCTTCGGGATTACAGGCTCGCTTTGCTTACTGCAATCTCCAACAAACGGGGTTAGCTCACTTACGTGATACTTACCTATGGACACGCTTGGTTCTTTGATTGAGGAGACTTCATACGAGGTAGGGGAAACTTCTCTCAGGATTTGATATGGCCCATCTCGTTTGGGTACAAACTTGGAGCTGATTCCCTTCGCAGCATTACTGATAACATGGGTCTTCACCAAAACTAGATCTCCAGGTTCATAATCTGGTGCTGGGCGGCGGTGTCGATCAGCATACAATTTATGCTTCTGTTGCTCTTTCTCGAACTGTTCCTTGGCAGCATCTAGATGGGTACTCAGTTTCTTCAGATAGGGAGTTATCTGTGGTACAAAGTTTTCTTGGTTGACTATGGTTCTTAAGTCTTGGAATGCGTCGTCTCCAGTTCTTAGCTCTCGACCAAAGGTCAGAAAAGCAGGAGTATATCCTGTTGCTTGGGTAATTACCGTATTCATCGCAAATCTTACGGCGCTAATATGAATATCCCAATTCTGGTGTTCATTCTTTACTAGTATTGCTAGCCGGGGCTTCAGATCTCTATTTTTCCTTTCTACCGGATTTGCTTCCGCATGATAGATGGGGATGAGCGACTGGTTGATTTTCAATACAAAACATACTTGTTGCATTACCTCGCTTATGAATTGAACTCCATTGTCACTAATTATTTTACGAGGTAGGCCAAATCGCAAAAATATTTCTTCGATTAGCTTCTGAGCACATGCATAGGATGTAGCTTCCTTCAAAGGGAATAATTCTACCCATTTTGTTGCTGTATCTTCTACTATGAATATCCATTTATTGCCTTCCTCTGTCATAGGCAATGGTCCAAATAGATCAATAGCAATGACTTCAAACCTCTGATTGTACGCAGGCGTTTGTATCAATCCCATTGGTTTCAAATTGCTAGCTTTGTATTTCTGGCATTCTATACATGCACGAACATAATTGGTTACTGTTCGTCTCATACCTGGCCAATAATATCTTGCTGATATTCTTCCCATTGTTTTGTCTATTCCATAATGTCCAGCCGTAGCATTATCATGATATTCCTTTAGAATTCTTTCTCGTTCTTGTTCGGGAACAACACGCTGTGCTTCTTCATTTTCGCTGTCAGGTGGGTATCGAAATAACACACCGTTCATCATTAGAAATCCGCGATCTAGCCATTGATGTTTTTCTGCATCGATGGAAGTTTCTTCTATGTCGTTTATGATCTTCTTCAGTTCAGGATCCGTTAATTGGTTTGCTCGAACCGTTTCTGCTGACTCATGTGGTACTTCGGCAATAACTGTACACAATCCACATTCTTCTATATTTTTGGTCGTACAGTTAGGGCGAGAGAGTGCATCTGCAAGTACGTTTGTTTTACCCGGGGTATATACTACTTTTAGATTGTACGACTGAAGTCGTAATGCCCAACGCGCTAAACGTCCTGCTGGGGTCTTGATTGTTAACAACCATTTTAGTGGCTGGTGGTCGGTTCCAACGATCACTTCGGCATTATCCAGATAACCTCTGAATTTTTCTACTGCCCACAAAACGGCAAGGGCTTCACGCTCTGTAGTGGAGTAGTTTCTTTCAGCCGGAAGTAGCAATCTGCTAGCATATTCAATTGGTCTTTCCATGTTACCTTCACCTTGTAGTAAGGCAGCACCTAAGGCATAGTTACTTGCGTCTGTTCTCAACACGTAAGGTTTCTTTGGATCAGCCTGTTGTAAAATTGGAGCTGTTGTCAGAAGCAGCTTCAGGTTTTGGAATGATTCTTCCTGGTCTTCTTTCCAAATCCACGGTTGATTCTTCTTCGTGAGGTCTGTAAGCGGTTTTGCAATCTTCGAAAAGTTTTCTATGAATTTTCTGTACCAAGAGCAGGTCTGGATAAATGACTGCACATGTTTAACAGTGATGGGTCTTGGCATCTCACTAATTGCTTTCACCTTTTCGGGGTCTGGTTGCAGGCCATCAGGGGTAATTAAGTGTCCCAGATATTTTATATTTTCGCACGCGAACTTACACTTTTCCCGATTCGCACGTAAATTAAATAACTGTAGTCTTTTGAACACGTCTTGTAAATCCGAAATGTGTTTTTCAAACGTTTCTGATAACACAATGATATCGTCCAGATACGCGAACACTATTACGTTACTTAGTCCAGTTTTAAATCTGTCAATTAGTCTTTGGAACGTTGCCGGTGCGTTCTTTAGCCCGAACGGCATTCTTAAGAAACGATAAGATCCAAACGGAGTTACGAAACACGTTTTGTCACGATCTTTTTCCCGCACGTTTATTTGGTGATATCCTGATCGGAGGTCAAGGGTTGACATGAAAGGTGTACGCTTGGCTTCTTGTAAAAGGTCATCAATTCTTGGTAATGGGTAACTATCGCCAATGGTTATGGAATTTAGTTTCCGATAGTCTACGCATACTCTGATTCCGCCATCTTTCTTAGGGACAAGAACTACGGGAGCACCCCATGGGCTCTCACAAGCTTCGACTACTCCTTCATTTATCATTTTCTCTAATTCTGTTTTCAGCAACTCCTTCTTTTGTTGTGGCACCTTGTACGGTGGTACATAGGTTGGAGCATGATCGCTTGTTTCAATTACGTGTTCTGCGAACGTGGTTGCTTCTCCCCCTAGTGCGAAGGTTTCTGAGTTTTCTTGAATTATTTCATTAAGTTTGTTTCGTTCTTTTATTTCTAAATTTGTTCCGTCATTTTCTCGTAATTTCAAATTTTGTACTTCTAAACTACGGATGTTTATAGTATCATTAGACAGTAAATGCTTTTCTTCGCTTTTGTTTCTAAAATACCATTCGTCAAGGCCAACGTCTATGACGACCCCTGCCTCGGTTATGAAATCAGTGCCTAGTAACGTATGGTTGTCATGTTCGCTAGGTAGAACAATGAATTTTGTTGATATTATTCTATTTTGTAATTTCACATCAACAATTGTTTCTAAAACCTCAGTACAGGTTGTACTACCATCTGCTAACTTAATGTTTGCTTGCTGTTTTTCGAAGATAGACTTGGTATATATTAAATTATACAAGCTTCTACTGGCTACACTTCTAGTTGCACCAGTGTCAAAATATGCAGTTCCTCGAAATCCACATATTTCTACATTTACTATAGGCCGTTTTATATAATTTGTTTTCATACCTTGTACTTCAATGTTACGGAACTCTGCTTTTCTTGTTTCCACTTCTGAGTTATTTCTTGGATTGCATTTAGGACATTTCGATCTAATGACTCCTGGTGTTTTGCATCCATAGCACTTCAAAGTGTTTCCTTCCGTATCTTTGGGATTCTGAGTAGGTATGGTTGTATTTGGTTGTACCCGAGGTTGTACCGTTTTGTTTTTGTTTCGGCAGTCTTCTACACGGTGACCATACTTCTTGCAGTAGCTGCATTTAGGTCTAAGCTGTGTAGAGTTTTCTTTCTTCTTCTCTTCAATTTTATTTTCTTCTACTCCCTTTGTCTTGTTCTCGGTGTCACGCAATGATTGTTCTATTACGCGAGCACTTTCAATTAACTCGGAGAATGTCTTGATATTTTCACGGTAAATTCGTTTTCGGATTTTCCGATTTAACAGTCCGAAAATCATGTCCAACTGGATTTTCTCACTCAGTTTATCCGGAATTTGAGCCAATAATGCTCTTGCACGACATACAAACATATCCGTTGAAGTATTAGTGTCTTGTTCCATTGCAAACAATTCTTTATAAATCTGAAACGGTGGCTTTTTAATACCGAACGCACTGCGTAATGCTTTTATTGCATCCTCCCATGTTTTTGTACTGGGCTTAATACCTTGCCACCACGTAGCGGCTGTATCAGTTAGTAACATGGGTAATCCACGTAGCGCATTTTCGTTCGAAATATTTGCATAATCCTTATAAATTTCGATTGCATCAATAAATGCTTCTACATCACTTTCCGGTGATGCATTAAAACGCGACGAACATTTTACAAAACTTCCCGTTTTCATTTCATCTTGGGACGACACTGATAAAGGTGTTGACTCGCGCCCGCGCACTTGTAAGCTTGCTATGAGTTGCGATAACTGCTCGCTAATCATAACAATCGGCGGCGGCGGCGGAGTTGCCATAGCTGATGCTTTGCGCGTTCTCGGCAGTTTGACTATTTCACAATATCACTTCACTAAATTTTAGCGATTCGTGGTATACTCGATAAATGCGATTATATGAATGTAGTTATCCGCACTTCACGTGATTTTAGGATGACATACACTTCTGCACAAATCGGATAGTCGTTTCACTACGAGTTGTTTGTTTATTCAATAACTTACTGGCCTAACAGTTGGGCGCCAATTTGTAATTGGGTGATTTCAAATAAATGAAAAGGTTCTCAGTAATATATTTAATAAACACGTCTTACGGCTACAAATGCTACTTGACAACTTGACAACTGACAACTGACATTCGAGTACAACAGAACATCGGGATACAAAAACGCTGTCTACATAAAATAATGTTGGAGGGGCAAGGCTGTGGCGTCCTGGGCTAATGAATTTGGAAGGGGCTTGGTTACAAAGTTGTATTTTTAATAATAAAGATTGTAAGAATGCTTTAGAAAAATCTGGTGTATACAAACTAAAATGTAAAGATTGTAAAGGAGTGTATATTGGTCAGACTGGTCGGAATTTCAAAATTAGATTCAAAGAACATTTAAACTTCAAAAAACAGATTCAACTTATGCTTGTCACCTATTAGAAAATAATCATTCGCCTGATACAGAAATAATACCAATTCATTTTGCAAACAAAGGCAAAAAACTTAGTTTACTAGAATCCTTAGAAATTTATAAATATAAAGATGATAAAGATAAAATTTTACTAAACGACCAAACAGACTTAATATACTCCCCTCTCTTCGATAGTTGTAAATAACGGTACTTTTACGTTGTATAAATTCGCATGAAAAACTTTATTGTACTCATTGTCTGATGATGACCGAACTGGTCGAAACTAGTAACAAAAATTGTGTTAAATAAATAAGTGATATCAACAAAGTTACTTTGTTTTATTTAAACTTAAAACTTAATATTCAAAATGTATCACAAAGTAAAGGCTGAAATAATAAATAATTTAAAAACATTAACTCTTATTCTGAAAATGTTCTCATAGCATATTTTGGAGAACTTTCTGATAAATATAAGTCATCGTCATTATGGGCTACTTATTCTATGCTGAGAAGCACACTGACAATTAATAACGATATAAATATAGAAAAATATTCAAATTCCATTGCCATCACCAAAATACTCCGGCTGCGTCATAAATACTTCCTGCTCTAATGCCCATATAGAAACGCTATCTTTACTTCAATTTTGCGTAAATGTCTTTTGAATATACCCCTTCGCAACTAATCTAGCTAGATACCATTCAAATGAACCATTTGGATTTAGTTTGGTGCGAAACACCCATTGTTTATAAATTACTTTCATATTCTATGTAGGATTACCCAACAAACAATTTATGTTTTATTAAAATCCTATAAATATTTTCGAATCATGTGTCAAATGCAATTATGTTGCATATTTTAGCGTCAACCACATTCTTACAACAATAATATATCACCAACAGTAAAATTTTTGAAAGATGTCCGATCAAGGGCACCTGTATCATGAACGAATTAACAAATAGGCATACATTTATCTCTTTCTTTTGCAAAGGCTGTAAGAGTGTGTGATAAGGATGGATATAACACGCTTGTCTTTCAAAAATTCATATTGTTTCGACCAAGTTAGGACATTCCATTTATAAACGATGCTCGTTGTTGATAATACTTTCGCTGTAACGTAAGTTTATTTATTAATTCAGATACATTACCTGGATTCATAGCCGTACGTATAACGTTATATTGTCAGAGTCACTGACACTGACATTGTGTCAGTATCTTAATTTTCACATATTTGGTTTTACATTTGCTTATAAACTTACTAGTTGACTTATTTTTGAAATTTGAATGCTTTTCCTGTAATATATATTTTTATAATAATAAAATAACAGTAGTATCTTACGTACCCTCATAAAAACTAAGCAAACGACACTACTGAATTTGTCATGATGGGCGGAGCAAAAATCTGAATTCATACAATTCGTAGACAACTTTGATCGGACATCTTTCAAAATTTTTACTGTATATGACTGAAATAGCCGCATATTGTAAAACTAAAAAAATACTTTATTGATACTTTTTAAATGCTTTTATAAAATAAAGTAATTATTTACATAAATGTCAAATATCATATTTTTTCACGTGGTTAATTTGTCACTAGGAATATGGAAATTACCTGTCAAGGAAAATAAACCACATGGAATCGGAAATCATGAGATTTTGAATGGAAAATTGACATTTGACATATATGTGCATAATTACTAGCTATCATTCTAACTCGGGCACCCATATTTGCTTGTCAAGTCCAACAAAGTCACATGACCGCTCGCGCCCTATAAATTTCTCATGTCTTTTCTTTATGTTTAGATTATTTTTATAATTTTAAATTTATTTTTTAAGGAAGTTTTCTCCTATACTTCTACATGTTCGAATTTCTTGACAGGATATGTATATAGCTATAATTTTGAATATTTAATTGTTATTATTGTTATACAACAAGAAATAGTAAACTTACCAATATCACAGAAAAATTCTTCAATAATTTCAGTTAAACTTCTTAATTTATCGTAAAAGTGTAATTTGACGTTTTACTACTATGTTGCCAAAAAAGAATATCTAAGATTTATTTTCAGCTAAAATCTACATAAAACCATATTCGTACTATGACAAATACTGAATCGGTTTTTATCCACTGTCATGTGTTTAGTTAAAATAGACTCAAGGTCAAGTTTTAGAATTGAGCTGCCAATACCGCCCAAATAGGTTTATGAACTACTGTTGGTTTTTGACAATGATATTTTCTGTCATTTACAAACATCTGATGGTTACTATAGAGTTATTTAGGCTCTGAAATTTATTACAACAGATTATTTTATATATTACTTTTTTATCTCAATATATAGAAGATATAATAAAATTTTAAAATGTATCGAATAGAGAATTTTACGTTCTTTAACACCAAATATAAAAAAATCTGATGTGGCCAGCACATAACCTCTCGCCGTATATTTTACCTGGCTGTATGCATAAAACAAAGAATATTTTTATAAATACAAATAATATATTCATATAAATCTATGACGTATAAACTTCTTTATTATTCAATAATAGCATGTCTCAACATGAAGATATTTTACCATAAATTATGTTACAATAAATTACAAAGTAGAGTTTACCATATATAAATATTAGGCTGGTAACTGCAATTTTCAATTCGAACAACGTTGTTTACTTTCTCTTCATATTCTTCTAGTAAAAACATTAATTTTGGGCGGTCTAAAATGTATATATGGATTGTGCATCTATTCTTACATATCTTCTTTTACATTTTATTTTTTCATACATGTTATATCTAAATAACACTAATTCCCTTTAATAAAGTGACGGATAGATTGCACTCCGATTATTCTTATATCGATGTGTAATTTTGTCAATATTTACAACTTACTTGAGAAGAATTTGATAGCTTTTTCGCAATTCAAAGTTACTCTAGTCTATAGTACTGGTGTACATTGTCCCATAATGTTTGAAACAAATTTAAGTCCTTCAACCTAGACTTGTCATCTCCATAATAGTCACAGATCAAGAATTAAGGGATTCTCCAAATACATTTTTCTTTCATTACTCATTATTTCTGACACTGACATTTATCTGTCAGTTACAAATAATTTAAATTATCAACTATTTTTCATGGCATCCTTTCGGTTGTAAAATTAATTACAACATTATTTTATATATTATATTCCTTTTATCTCTAAATCTATAAAATATGTATAAAAATATTTAAATGTATCAGAAAGAGAATTTATTTTTCTTTAATATTATCAAGAAAAATTTTCAAAAAATAATATTTAGAAGATTTTTTTTCAAGAATCTTCTACTTCCGGTTGTCCAATTGTTACCAAAACCTTTTCAGATCTTCCCATGAATGTCCGATTGGGAAATACGTTGTTAAACAAATTTTAAGTCTTATAGTTTTTGAGTAACCGTCCTTCCAACATCCCACACACACACATCCACACACACACACACACACACACACACACACACAGACATCATCGTAAAAATGTTAAAATCGGATTGTAGGGACCTTAAAACGTGCTTATTCAATAAAATCTGGATATGCGATTTTTAGCATGAATCCAATACCTCTCTTAGCGAGAGGTAAAAAATCAAAAAAATAATATTTAGAATTTTTTTTTTACGATACTACTACTTCCGGTTTTCCAATTGGTACCAAAACTATTCAACTCTTCCCATTAACGTTAGATTGAGGAATCCGTAGTCAAAAAGGTCTTTAGTCTTATAGAGTTTCAGAAATCGTGTCTCCAACAACCTTTCTCTCTCCCTCTCTCTCTCTCTCTCTCTCTCACACACACACACACACACACACATCCACACACACACACATACATACACACACACAGAGAGAGAGAGAGAGAGAGAGAGAGAGACAGAGACATTGTAAAAATGTTAAAATCGGATTCGATGGACCTTAAATCGTGCTTATTCAATAAAATCTGGATATGCGATTTTTAGCATGAATCCAATACCTCTCTTAGCCAGAGATAAAAAGGACAAGTGGTTGTCGTTTATATAGACTTCTCGAAAGCTTTTGATAAAATTAATCATTGTGTCTTGCTAAGTAAATGTAGGAACTTTGGTTCCAGTGATAAACTTTTTCATTTCTTTATGTCATACTTAGAAAATCGTTATCAATATGTTACTTTCAACGGCTTTCGGTCACGTTATTATGTAGCTAAATCAAGTGTACCCCAAGGCTTATATCTAGGGCCACTTTTATTTTTGCTTGTGATTAATGATGTTACTGACGACATAAATTGCAATGTTTTACTATATGCAGATGACCTAAAGTTGTATACTGAAATAAAAACTGTCTTAGATTGTAATGTTCTACAAACAACATAAACAAAGTAACTGAGTGGTGCGGTAACAATCAACTAGTACTTAATAAAGAAAAATGCCAGCCTATGTTATATACCCGTAAGAAAACTCCTATTATAAATGATTATATGATAGACTCTGTAGTATTATCTTGTTCTTCTATTATTAAAGATTTGGGAGTTTACTTTGATCCACATTTAACATTTATACACCATGTTAATGAGCTAGTAACTTCAGCAAACAAAGTAGTTGGATGTCTTATCAGAAACAGTAAGAATTTTTCAAATACTAGCGCATTAAAATCATTGTACTTTGCCTTTGTGCGATCTAAGTTAATCTATGCTATGGTTTCCTTACTATGAGATGTCTGTAACTAAAATTGAAAAAGTGCAAATAATTTTTTTTTAATATCTATGGTTCAAATGTTTCAACGTATTTCCTGATCGTAATATTGATTCTCAATTACTTTGAACAATTTAATGTGATTAGTATTCACCATTGTGACACAAACATTGCGTTATATATTTGCTTAATAAACTGCAGTTTCGTGTACCACGATCTTCCTCTAGATGTAATTTAACTTTTTATTTGCCATCTTACAACTCAATTTTTCTGTACAAATCATCATTATTTATGTAATGTGCAACTTATATAATAATATTTGCTCGGATGTTAACATTTTTAATATGTAAATATTTACTTATTATTACATTTACATGTATTGAGTATCTTACCTGTTAAAGTAATAAAGGATTATTATTGTAAATAAATAAATATGTAAGTATATCATCATGGCATATTACCCATTACTGGGTGTGCCAATCTCCTTTGTACACAAATATCGGTAATGATGAAATATTTGAACCGTGTGGCCGCTACCAGGCGTCACCTCACGGGCACTCAATGCTGGCGTCGAGAGTGCACCACAAAGTTCAATTTAGTGCCATTAATATTCGAAGGAAATTTTGGCGTCGGTCAGGATCGAACCCGGGACCCCAGATTCGCGACCAGACACTCAGGTACACGGCCACGAGACATTGCACATTACCTTCTGGATTATTATTATCATTATGTTGTAGTTGCTTGCGACGCATGTGACAAATGCCTGTCTTAGTTTCAACATTTTTTTCTGTAGTAAAAAGTGATAGTGAAATTACAAAAGTGTTACAACTGAAACGTTTCATTAAGAAGATAGTGTTCCTTTTTTTTGCTGCTCCAAATAGTGATGTGTTAGTGAGTTTTTGATCAGTTTATGTGTTTCAAGCACAATTTCTTTACTCTTTCACCTTAAAGTGACTTAACTTAAGTCTAAACACGTTCGTTAATAAATCTGTCTTTTTCTTAATTTCATAAAAGACTTAACATCTGCATATTTTTTTACGTGCACGTTAATATGGTTGCCTATACGTGTAAATGTTGTGAAACTGAAGTTGATGAAAAATTCGCTGTAGAATGTTGTGTTTGCAAAAGACACTTCAAATATAATTGCGTCGGTTTGATACAGCGTGATCTCAAAGCACTTCAGGAGCGCGATTCAATTTCTTGGTCCTGCCCTAATTGTAAAGAAATTGGAAAAGACATTAATGCCCTACGTGAAACAATTATTAATATTCAGAAAGATTTCAACAAATTTAAATCTCAACATTCAACAGTTAAAACGAATAGTTTAAATCTTGAAGATATAATATCTGAAATAACCGATCGGGAAAAACGAAAAAATAACGTTATTATTTTCGGAGTCAATGAATCATTGTCGAATGTAAATAAAGACAATCGTATTGCAAATGAAAAAAAAGTAATAACAGAAATATTCCAGACAATTGATAATAATTTAAACTTAAATAACATTGCACATTTTCGAGTCGGTAAATTTAATGAAACTAAAAATCGCCCAATAAAAGTAATATTCGAGCAAAATAAATCTGTACATGATATAATAAAAAACGCAAAAAAACTTAAAGAAATAACCAAATATAAAAATGTTATAATCTCTTACGACCGCACTAAAAGACAAATAGACTACTATAAAGCAATCAAACAGGAACTCGATACTCGAAAGGAAAAGGGTGATAATAATATTGCAATTAAATATGTTAATAACATCCCCAAAATAGTGAATTTAAACATGTAATGCCCAACAGTAATATTAATTCTTTAAATACCAGTGTTAATAAATCTTTGAACATTTACTATCAAAACGTCAAAGGACTAAACTCCAAAGTGAATACAGTTTACTGTAACACAGCAGACAGTGAGTATGACATTCTCTCTTTGTCGGAAACGTGGCTTCGTGAACATACGTGCAACAACGAGCTGTTCGCCAACAACTACACTGCGTTTCGATGCGATCGGCAGTGAGCTACTGGGCCTTTCAACCGGTGGAGGAGTATTGCTTGCAGTGCGAAATTCTATCACAGCAAATAAGTTGAACTTTGATTTTATCACCTCATTAATAAATTGTGTCGACATAGTTGGTTGTAAAATAATTTTTAATTCTTATTCTTTAATTATAATAACCATGTACATTCCACCAAACATAGGTCTCAGCGACTTTGAAATACTTTTTGATACTTTGGGTAGATCCGATATATTATACGACAATAATGTAATTATAACCGGTGATTTCAATGTTACTAACTATCACTCTAATACTATTGACAACAAAAATGCTATACTGCATAATTTCCTCAATTTTTCTAATCTTATTCAAATCAATAATATTACTAATAGCAATAATAGACTCTTAGATTTAGTCATAACCAACATTAGGCAGAATAACATATATCTGTTCAGCTGTGATCATGAAATAGTAAAAATAGACAAGCACCATCCTCCAATTGAATTGATAGTCAATACAAATACTGAAATTAGACGAAATTTTCCTACAAATAGTGGTAAAACATCATACAACTTTAAAAAATGCAACTTCCCACAATTATACGCTGACCTTATGAACATCGATTGGACTTTTATAACATCATTCTTTAATGTAAATGAAGCATGTAACGCTTTCTACAAAATTTTAAATGAATGTTTCTGCCGCCACGTTCCCCTTTATTGTAAAAAATCCACCGCACACACCTATCCGCCATGGTTTACTACTGATTTGAAAACACTTATTACCCAAAAAGAAAAATACCGGAAAAAAAGTGTCGTTAATGCTCAATACAAGAATGATTTCAATCGATTACGAAAATTAGTGAAAAATGAAATTAAAATTGCTTACAAAACTTACATATGCAATATAGAAAACAATATCAAAGCAGATTCGAAAAAATTTTGGTCTTTCCTTAACACGAAATGTAACAAATCCCGAATTCCTGGCTCAGTTAAATTTCAAGAAACTATTTATGACAATCCGCAATCTATAGTTCAAGCTTTTACCAATTACTTTCAAAGTGTCTACAATAATCCGCCACAGTTAAATACAACAACCAACATCGATATTGCAGACAATTATGATAGTTTGTCCTTGGATTATGTATCCGAAAGTGATATCATAACTGCTTCAAAAAAGTTAAATAATAAATTAACATCTGGAGTTGATCAGATTCCATCATTTATAGTTAAGGATTGTATATCCACTTTTATTTATCCTTTGACACATATTTTCAATTTAATATTACAAACAGCTGAATACCCAACAATATGGAAGACTGCCCGTATTTGCCCTGTTTTTAAAAAAGGTGATAAATGTGTTGTCGAAAATTATCGCCCCATCTCAATTCTGTGTAATTTTTCAAAGTTATTCGACATTATCCTACATAAGAATATTTACAACTTCATCAAACCTACTATCTCTGATAATCAACACGGATTTATGGAAAAACGCTCCACGATCACTAATTTAGCTGTGTTTTCACAATTTACATTTGATGTCATAGACAGCGGAGGACAGGTTGATTGTATCTACACGGACATTAGCAAAGCCTTTGATCAAGTAGACCACCATCTATTGTTGCATAAACTTGAAAGGTACGGGGTTTGTGGTAACTTATTGCGACTATTACAATCTTACATTACTCACAGGCTACAATTCGTATCACACAACGGTTTTGATTCCAGACCCTTTGTAGTAACTTCAGGTGTGCCACAGGGTTCGAACTTGTCCCCACTTCTTTTCGCTATGTTCATAAACGACTTATGTTCCAAAATAGTGTCTCCATCTTTATTATTTGCAGACGATTTAAAAATTTTCAGGCGTATCGAAACTTCTAAAGATAGTGTAATATTACAAAATGACCTAGATATTGTTAATGCTTGGTGTCATAATAACCATCTCACATTAAATGTTGATAAATGTCATGTTATATCATACACAAGGAAAAAGAATAAATATATTCATGAATATAAAATTGATGAATCTATTATTACAAAAGATGTTTTAATAAAAGATCTCGGGATAAACTTTGATAGTATGCTCCATTTCACAAATCACGTCAATGTCACAGTCAATGGTGCATACAAAGCTCTTGGCTTTATACTGCGCAACACTAAAGATTTTAATAATATAAATGTGATAACATTACTTTTTAACACATATGTTCGTTCAAAATTGGAGTATGGTGCGATCATTTGGTACCCCATTTATAATAATCAAATAAAAAAAATCGAATCTGTTCAAAAAAAATTTTTAAAAGCTATTACATTTAAATTTCTAAATTACTATCCACAACCCGGTTATGACTACAATATTCTTTTAAACCAGTTCGAATATAATTCCCTTGAAGATAGGCGCACTCATTCTTCCCTAATATTTCTATACAAATTATTAAATAATATAATAGATTGTGCACACTTATTAAGCAAAATATACTTTTTAGTACCCAGAATTTCCTCTAGAAATGAACACCTCTTATACTGTAAAACGCATAAAACCAATCTATTGCTTAAATCCCCTGTATTTATAATGTCAAAAAATTACAACAACCTAAATAGTAACATTGATCTATTTAACATGTCGCTTGCAACGTTTATTTTACATTTAAAAAATTAGTATTAATATTATTATATTTCATTATGTATTAGTTAATAATTGTATTGTTTTTTTCTGTATTTCTTACATTTATCTTTATTATCTTGTCCTGTAATTGGTATATACACTGTTGGGCAATAAATACTATTATTATTATTATTATTTAGATAAAAAAATATCTCAACAAATTATGTACCAGGAAATGAGGATTGGACAAAAGAAATTAATGCGTATTATATAACCCCAAGCAACAAAAGAGGAAGATATTTTAAAGTGGTGACGTTTAAATGAAAATTCCTATCCGAATCTTGCTAGAATGGTCAAAGATTTACTTTCTATTCCAATCACTTCTGTACCTGCATAAAGACTTTTCTCTCGTGCATCGTTGACCATTAGCAAACATTGAAACAGGCTCAACTCAGCAAGAGCGCTTTTATGTTTAAATGTGCAATAGCGTTTTAAAACAACATTTGTTAACAACATAACGCCTTAATGTCTAGTTCCTATTAATTTTATTTTGAAATATTTTTAGTTAATATTTTATCTGTATTTAATAAGCGAGACTGATTTTTGTTCATGTTTATATTTCTATACTTATTTTAATAGGCAAGACTGATTTTGTGTCCATATTTATATTTCTATACCTACTCATTTACCTTGAGATGGATATGTACCTGAACCTATGAGTACCTCCTTATATATTTATTTTGTTAGGACTTATTTTTTATTTTTCTATATGTCTAGTAAATAAATTTGTTAATTTTTTATTTAATACGAGTATGTTTCTTTTCACCACATTATAATGTTTAAAACATAATAAAAATACTTATAGAATTATGAAGTATTCTTAGATTTATTACAGTATTATTCTGTTATTATATGTACTGAAATTTATGTGCACATGTACTTAAGAGTTTATAATTCTGTATTTAATAAGTAAGATTATTTTTTGTTCACGTTCAAAAAGAGTTTTATGTGCACCTGCTTCCAAAAAAGTACCAATATATTTATTTTACTTGAAGTTACAATATTATTTTGTTATTTACCGAGTCCGATATACATTTATTTTTTATATAATATGTATATATGTTTTTTATATATCTATTTTTTTTAAATACTTATTTTAAATTATTTCAGAAAAACGTTTTATATTTTAGTTTTTTGTCTATTGCGAGATTCTTGCGAGATATCTCGCTTTTCGCAGTTGTTATATCGATTTCGTCTCGAGTTTTAACCCGCAACCTCGCTTTCGTTCTCGTCTCGCATAAAGCAGCGAGACAAGACGAGATGCGAGAGTACTCTCGCCTCGTCGTGCATCACTAGATTGAACTGTCAAATATTGTAACTATTTGTCAAAAAAATGAATATTTGAACGAACTACTTAAAACTAAATTGTTATTCTGCTTAAGAATTTTGTTATAATTTTATTAAAAAATAAAAAGTAAATAAAATTTTATGACGTAGAAAAATCACACATTTGTTAAGCTTTTTGTTTTAAGGTTTTTCAGGTGATTTTTCGACATTTCCATACCTAATTTCTGTCGTTACAAATTTTGTTTATTGACACAAATGCAGAATTTTATGATCTACAACTTATATTTGAAGTATTTTTTTCTAAAATAATTAGGGAAGCAACGCGCAAGGAAAAACTGCTTTCCTATGTTAAATGCCTATGTAACGGATTTCGAGCGCCACGCGGTATAAATAAGAACAAAGATACTAGTGTGTTATTAAAAATTAATTACAAATCAATTAAAGAAGTTTGTGATAGTAATTTACTAGGTATACAAATTAATAAATGCTTGAACTTGGATTACCCAATACATTATTTGTAAAAAAAAAATTGCCACTGTCTGCTTTGCCCTTCGGAAACTAACATATCTCTGTTCTAAAAACCTAGTATTTCGCACACGGCCACTAAATTTTAAACTACCGTTCTGTGTTGGGGAAGCAGTGTACATTATGAACGAGTTTTTAAAATGCAAAAGAAAGCTATTAGAATTACGTTAAAAGCGCCGCATAATGTGCACTGCAAGCCCAAATTTGAAGAATTAGGAATATTATCTCTGTCTTGTTTCTACATCTTACATGCTTGCTGTTTAATAAGACAATTTAATTTAAACCTCACAACGCTGGGTGATATTCATAATTACAGTACCAAGCAAAATTCACTCATCCGAACGCCATCACACGAACACGCCAAATTTAAATCTAATCCCTATTACATATCTATAATTTTGTAGAACAAGTTACCTGAAAATATAAAAAACAACAGATTTTAAATTGTTTAAAAAAAAAATTAATTGAGAATATATTCTACTCTGTAAACGAATATCTTAATATCTGGTATTGTGACATTATATTGCTTTTTCTTATTGTATTCATTCCTTGTAATTATTTTTCGTATTTCTAAACTTCTAGAATATATTTTTAATTTATCTATTGAAACAGGAGTTTTTCCCAGTAAACTAAAATTCAGTACAATTAAACCGCTATTAAAAAAAGGGTAATCCTATACAAATTAATAATTAAAGACCAATTTCTCTTCTGTCAAGTTTTTCAAAAATAATAGAACATTTCGGAAGTACGCGGCTATTATTTTCGATACTCAGCACGGATTTATGCCAAGAAAAAGTGTGGATAGTGCTCTTCCAGAATTTTTAACAAAACTTGTCGACTCAAAACATAAAAATAAAATAACAATTGGTATCGTCATAGATTTTACTAAAGCATCAGATTGTATGGATCACAAAATTTTGATAAATAAATTAGAAAGATATGGTATTCGTGGTATACCTCTTCAATGGTTTGTCTTATTTACGACATCATAATCAGGTTGTTGCTTTAGATAATGATATAACTTCTACCATATCTACTGTTAATGTCAGTGTCCCTCAAGGCTATGTATTAGGTCCTAAACTTTTCACTATTTACGTAAATTATCTATCTTCGTTTATTAAAAATAATGATATTTTACAACGATATACAAATAACTTGAAGGCTCCCCCATGGGGCTTAGCTGCAGTGGGTTTTTCGCAGATTTAGTTCTCCAAAAATTAGAAAAGGATATAATTCAAAACCCTGATCTACAGATAATTTATTACATAAGATACGTTGACGATTCCATCCTTATTGCACCTAGAGACATAGTTAACACTATATTGAATAAATTTAACTCCTTCCACCCACGTTTACAATTCACCATTGGAACAAAAATCAACAATAGCATCAATTTCTTGGACATCACCCTTATAAAATCTTGTAATAAAATTTTAACTAACTGGTTCCGTAAACCAACTTCTTCCGGACGTTACCTTAATTTTCATTCTAATACTAACCCTTCATACAAGGTCAGTGTTATTCTATCTTTAGTAGACAGGGCAATACTTTTATCAAGTCCCAAATTCCATAAAACTAACCTACAAATTGTAAAGAATTTATTGCTAGATAATGTTTATAATTTAAAACTTATCGAAAAACACCTTAAAGTGAGATTAAGAAAGTTGAGGTTTCAAAATAGAGAAAACAACGACACTAATAATAACCAAGAAAAATGCTCCTACTTGACCATACCCTATAATCATAAAATTGATCATGGTATTAAGAAAATGTTCAAGAACAATAACATCAAAATTGTTAATTCTAACCTTATTACCACAAACAAATTGTTTACAAACATTAAAGACAAAATCCCTAAAGAGAAAAACAAAAATGTAATTTACCAAATAAATTGCGGCAAATGTGAAAAGATTTACATCGGTGAGACATCCCAAACTTAAAAAAAAAACGTCTTTATCAGCATGAATACCATTGTAAACTTAAAAATCCTACACATAGCGCACTCGTGGAGCACCACTGCGACACCGGTCACATATTTGATTTTAACAGGGCTAGGATTGTTGATAAGGTCGTCAATAAAAACCAAAGATTATTAAAAGAAACAATATATACGAGTATTAACTTAAATAACGGAGAGACTGTCAATAGTCACACAAATTTTAAACATAACCTTGAACACGTAAAACAATTTTTAGGAAATTTCAAATAATATTTTTCCAACTGTCTAGTTCCTTTTTGTTTTGTATTTCTTAGTTTTGCGCATGTGGAAGAAATTTCTGAATTTTTTACTTAACGCGTCTTTATGAAAAAAAAATAAAAAATCTCAGTACACCCGTAAGTTGACCTAACAAGTTTTTGTGTACTCAAGGTTACAATTATTTTTGTAATAATGTGACCTTTTAACAAAAAAATTCTTAAACAATTTTTTTTAGCAATGTTTTACATTAACATAATTTTCATTATATTTTCTTTCTGTTTATAATTAAGGTGAATGGTTACTAATTTTTTTTTTAAATCTTATTCATTTTACTATTAAAATTATTTTTATATTAAATCTAAAGATGGACCACTGTGGTCCGAAACGTCCTATATTAAAGAAAAATAAACGTTTTTTCCAAACCGGATCAGTAAGGCCTTTTTGAATGACCTTGAAAAATAATTTCTACACTTGATCCTTCAAGACTCCATGATGAATATTAAAAGAAGAATTAAAACTGGAAATGGCAGAAAGTTCTAGAAAGGCAAAAGACCTCTGGTTCGGTTCGCTCATAATGACAACATCAATGTGCCGGGCTCGTACCGTTTGGAACAGCAGGTCGTGCGCTGCCCTGCACCTGCCTAGATTGATCTGAAGGGCGTGTAGGATCATTAGCGCTTGCTTTTCCGCGCTTCATCTATTGCCCTCCTGTAAGTAGGACATTATGTGGTCCTACTCCGATGCCCTCCCTTGCCACAAGTTAGGCATCGTGGATCTGCCGAGCATCCCTTGGCTTGGTGTCCTGCTTTGCCGCAGTTCGCACAGCAGTCGGAGTAGTCCTTACCGGTGCAATCTTTGGCTATGTGGTTAAAGCCATAGCACTTGAAGTAGGTTTGGACTTGAACATACTCCCTCACCCGGTACATTGTTAGGCCTATCCTGACCTTTCCCCCGCATTCCTCCTCTTTGAAAAGCTGATCGGCAAGGCTTTTGCTGGTTTCAATGATGGCGACAATTGTTCCAGCAAAGGCTGGTCGTAAGGCTTTAACCCTGACCTCCTCTACCTTTCTTGTCTGTCGAGTTACGGCGGTCTTAACATCTGCTTCCGTCGTTCCTTCCATAAGGTTCCTGACGAGCAGTGTTATTCTCCGTGCCTCTTCACTTACGACCCTTATTTGGCTCGACTGCCCAAGCTTACTGTGGAGTTCTTCCCGCAGTAGCTCGGCCCTATCTTTGCCTTCCTCTTTCCCTTTCTCTACTTCTAGGATTAGGTCACCAGCTCTCGTTTTACGGGCGCTGGTAACCTCCACTCCAGTCTTTTTAACCTCTCGGACGAGATCAGAGTATGTTTTGCCGTCGGTAGCCTTCACTATCACGGCATCTGGATGTACCCTTTTCTTCTGGTCCTTGCCAATCGTCCGGTTTGTTTTTAACCTCTTTTTTCTCTGCTTCCCTTTTCTTCTTCCTCTTGACCACCACTTTCCATTCTCCTTCCTGTCCCGTGGTCGTGGCTTTATTTTCGGGCTCCAACTTTTTGGGCGCGTTGGCAGTTTTTGGTGCTTTATCTGTCCGTGGCTGGCCATACACTAAAAATGAGGTGTCTGCCTCATAGAAGACAATTTCTATGAGCTTCCTTACCAAAGCCCATTTCAGCTTCTTCTTTTCCACCTCTATTTTTGGTATGGCTACCTTTCCGTGTCTGCCCCTGTCCAATATTGTTTTCAAGTCACGCAGACTGTCGTATTGTGCCTCCGGAGTCACTTTGCCATTCTCCGTCGGCGGCATCAGGCAGTACACATGCCTGACAGTTCTTGCGTCCTCTTTGCCGCCAGTAGCTTGCATTGTGACATGCACACTTTGCGTTCCCCTCCTCCTAGCTGCTGTTGAGTTAGGAGCCAGGGAACTCCTCCTTGGTCTTTGTTGAGTACGTCTCGCACTCCATGTGCTAAGACGTACTCACTTGGCGCCTCCAACAGATTTCCTTCCGCCAAGGTGGTGCACGCATATGCCTCCGCTGGCCAATACTGGTCCGCTGCCTTAGCGGCTTCCTCGTATGTGCCGCATTTCCTAATTTCCTCCCTCACCTCTTCCAGCGTAGGTTTTCCTTTCTGGGTTTCTGGTGGTAGGAGGGTGGTTTGCGTCTGGCCGTCTTTCCTTCCTTCCTTTCTACCTGCTTCTGCTCGCTCCACTAATCTTTCCAGCTTAGTGATGCGTGCAGCAAGTTCTTCATTTGTCTTTTTCATATTTCGCGCCATATCGTCGAAGGATGTAGCAATACTTGCCGCCATAACCTTAATCGGTATGGCAATATTCTTGTACCTCTCTTCGACAAGGTTGTTCATTTCCGCAATGAGGCTTCCTAGTTTCTCCACGTCGCTTCCTCCTGAGCTTCGCTCAGACTGTCCTGCACGTCAGACGCTTGTTTAGCCTTTTTCACGGTCGGCGCTATTACGGAGGAATTTCCACTACCCTCCCTGTCCTTCTTATTTCCCCCTCCTTCTTGTGCATGTATCGGTTCGATACTGCACTCGAATGGGGGCCCGCTGTCGTGCTTTCCCCCGTCTGTTTTGGGGCTAGATTCCTTTTGGTCCCCATTGTCAGAGAACAGTCCTAATTCTCTGACTATGCTGTCCTCAAGGAATCTTTTAATCGCTGGTGACAGGTAGAAGTCATCTGTCCTCTGCTCGGCCTTCATAGCCTGCACCATACTCGCTCCCAGGTTCCCAGCTGTGCTGTCGTCTGCTCCGCTGGTTTCTGCGCCATCCTGTTGCAGTGAACCAGGCATCTTAGCGCGCAGAAAAGAGTTAAACAGAGACTCCAGTATGGTGTTCCCTCGCTATATGTCGTGTCGTTTATCGTAATGATTTCAGCTTTCTTGTTCTCTGACGAGGTTGTCTCCTCGCGTGAATCCGTTTTCGCCAGCTTGTCTTTTTTCCCGAGAGCATCCGTATCCGTACGGACCTGCTCTTCCCTTTCGTCAGGGTTTTGTTTTTTTGTTTTTTCTCCCTCCTCTTCTTTGTTTGGTTGGCCTTTTTGCTTGTACCTAAGCTATAGTTAATGACGGAAGATGACATACTTACTAGTATGGACCTCACATACACGGAGTGCTCCGATGCACGCGCTTGGACCGACTTCACCCATGGACGCGCGTAGTTACAGTCATCCCTCCGGTCTGCAAAATACATGCCTTTGGACAGCCGAGGAGATACTGCCATGCTCCTAGGCGGTTCCATCTTAGCGAAGCCTCCTTCCGAGCTCACCGTGATCGCCATGGCTGGCCTTCCATGGTAGCCTCCTCTTGAGACTGAGTCACGGAGGAACAGGGTCGTTCCATGCCATGCGGGTGAACGTTGAAATATAACTTTGCACAAAGGCGCCTTTTACCCACGGAGCGGTACTGGCAATTAACACACCTATATCCTAGGATTGGTAAAAGTATCATAACTGACACAGATGTTGGTTTGAAATCAAAGCTTGTAGCGCGAGGATTTTAAGACATCTAAGGCTTGTTGGTTTGTTCAATAGTTTATCGGTTTCAGTAAATAAATATATTATTAATGAATATTATTATTTGAATTTTTTTATTAATGCTGCTTTCAGAATGCTATGATAAACAGAACAATTATTTTGACATATGTCAATATGACAAATATTCAAGTTATGTGCTTTTTTTCTTATGTTTTTATTATTATTTAAGAATAAAGTAAACCTTGTTACAAATGATACATATAACGTTATCTGTACGTATTAATAAATAGCCTTATACTTTTATTTTATTTTGTAAATATAGACTGTTGACATGTCAGTATGATAATATTATTACCGTACAGATACAGTTATTACTTAGTTAGTAGTCTACTTTTGCATATGTAAACAAAGGCTTAATATCCGGAAACCGATTAAAGATATAATTTTTTATACTTTTTTTCTTCTTTAAAACCCCTCAACAGAATTAAATCCCAATTACAGAGTGGGTTCACATACACAAACATCCATGCCTTATTGGGATTCGAACACAGAACCCCGAGCGCACTCATGACTAAGAACCGTTGCTCTAACCATTGAGCCACCGGAGCCGACGTTTTATATAATCTACATTTTAGCTGGTTGCGGGTTGCATGGTAATGAAATGATTTTTTTTTTGGTTAAAGGTCGCTTAAAATATAAATTTTGATCGTGTAACTGGGCATTCAAGTAGCAATTAGCTATTTATTGACATATACAGGGTGGTGACCGGCACAACCGAACATAGAACTTTAACATGTAAAATCATACTTTCGTAATTTCCTGTTTCCCTCATTTTTTAAGTAAAAAAGCTTAAATTCTGCATCTGAATTAATAAGCAAAATTTATTTTATGTGGTATGAAAATGTCGAAAATCAGCCCAAAAATAGCTATAGCCCTGGAATTGAAACAAAAAATTAACAAATGTTAACAATTTATCAGTCACGCTAAGGTTAATTTATTTTTATTATTATTTGTAATTTATTTTCAAGTGAACAAAAATCAATTTAAATTAACAGATTATTGTTAACTGGAATAGAAATTAGAAATAATACGTAATAAAAATAAATTACCCTAACATGACAAATAAACCGTTAGACATTCGTTATTTATTTTGTTTCAATTCCATGGCTATTGCTATTTTTGAGGTGATTTTCCACATTTTCGTACTTACTTTCTGCCGTTACAAAGTATACAAAATTAATTTTGCCTATATGTTCAGATGCTCTACAACTTTTATTTGAAGCTTTTTTACCTAAAATAATTAGGGAAGCAGGAAATTAGGAAAGTCTGATTTTACATATTAAAGTCCTATGTTTGGCTATGCCGGTCACCATCTTGTATACTTATATGTAATATTTAATATTAATGATAAAAGAGTATATTGTCTTACAAAAAAATACACATTTCATGCTTTTATTTACTATCCTACTTAATACCACCGCCTACTGGTCACAGAACATCTGTCGCATAGAACTTACCATAACCCCAGCATATTCATCCACGGAGTCAAGCTCCCTTGGGGACTCTTCCCAATCCCCGGTAAGGCAACGAGGACGAAACGGCATCAGGAGACCGGACCGAAGCTGGACCAGCATCGGGCCACTCCCCCGCGGCGATCCCCAACGCAGCCCAGGCTTTCACCTAGCTGGGTAGTCCGTGTCCTATGCTGTTCGTAGAGGGCCGCTAGGACGTTTGTGTTTTCCTCGGTGGGCCTCAAACTCCGATTAGTGCACCTGTAATAATACAGAACATTTAACTGCACATTTTGTCGTGGTTTTCTTTTGGAGTTTTCCTTCTCCTAGAGAGGTTGCCCCGGTGGTTCACGAACCCTCCCTATCCGCTGGTTTTCATTCGGAGTTATCCTTCTCCTATGAAGGTTGCCCCGCTGCCTAGCGGGCCCCTCCGATCCGTTGGTTTGATTTCGGAGTATCCTTCTCCTAGACAGGTTGTCTCCCAAGACTAGCGAGCCCGTGTCTGCCCGTGGTTTAATTTCAGAGTGTCCTTCTCCTAGGCAGGTTGTCTCCCAAGACACACGATTCCTGCCAAACCGGGCTTATTACAACCGGATATGCCAATCCCGGAGGTTGACCTCGCTCTTGCCGAATTTCTATTCAGCTACGCATCCCTTCAGCCGGGTCACCTCACTTTCAGATTTAGGATTTTGATGAGTTTTTCTTCTCTTGGGCCTCTCGGCCTAGGCCCCCCCGCACTACTTCGAAGTGGCGCATGGTTTATCGGGGGTTCCAGGAGCGACCCTGGAGACCCTCCGGCATCGTTTGCCCCGGTGCAGTCCCTTAACCACGACACTACAGCTGGGATTATGGGGTGTGTTACCTTTGGTCTGGGCCCTCACCTCGCTGTCATCTGTCAAGAGCCTGTGCAAGGGAGCTTTTACCTCCCGTTGGTGTTATGACCTGACAGTTCACACGCTCGGTTCATTGAACCACGCAAGCCCCTCAACCACGACAAGGCGTAACACAATGCGCACCTGGAGCAGGTATACCAGACGCAGCTAAGGAACCGGTATCAGAGTCCAAAAGAAAGCTTGCAAGAAATTGTAGCCGACGTAGCCCGTTTAGTTCGTCTCGCACATTCTACAGCTCTTGACAGTGTTTTAGAGTACCTGGCCACTCAATCATTCATCTACGGGGTTCGAAAGAGCGAAACTCAGCAAGCACTGCGATTGGCTCGTCCAAAAACTTTAATTGACGCACTCTCGTATGGCATTAGAACATGAACCTGCTAAACAAGCTTCGCCTAATCAATCGCGAGTGCGAAATATCGATGCTGACAGAAATTAAAACAATGAAGATCCAGAGGAGACAATGCGACGAATTGCAAGTGAAGTGTTTACCGGAAGAAAGAAACTCCGCTGTTGGAATTGCGGTGAACTGCGCCATCCGCAGAGACTTTGCAGAAAAATGCAAAAGAAAACGGAATCGACAAAGGAAGAAAAGCAGTCGGAAAACTAAATCGGGTTGATGCGAAGGGGCAACGGTCGACCCGTAATCTAGTAGCCCCACAATCCATCAGTTATGTCGCACCCCTTCATCATCAAGCCAACAGCATCTACGTGCATGGTTCTATTAACGGAAGGCCACTCAAAATGCTACTGGATACGAGTGCGGCAAAGACTATTATTAGACCCGACTTGGCAAAGAAAACTGGCAAGACGCATCTTCAACCAACTAAGTGGTGATCGAGCACAGCGACGGGAGAACAAGCTACCGCATTAAGAGAAGTACATGTCACGATCTCTATTGTAAACACCTCCTTTAAACATCGTGCGCTGGTAGCTGAAGTTGAAGATGAATTAATACTTGGTATGGAGGGAAGTATTGTTATGCTTGAGCCCAGGAATGATGATGTCAAAACTGGCACTGAAGTTGTCGGCAAGTCACTAGTTAAAGCCAGCCAGGTAATTCCAGTTCGAATAATAAACATAAATTATTATCCGGTTGTTCTTAAAAGAGGAACAATTGTAGGAGAATGCTTGGCAGTATCGTCGATTAATCGAACTGTGAAGACCAAGGGAAACACATCTCAAGAAGTTCCAGACACTTTAATCAATCAGATATCAACATCATTTCAAGAATTGACCGCCGACCAGAGAACCAAGGCAAAGAATTTAATTGGAAATTTTGAAGATGTGTTCCAATTCGACAAGAAAACCAAAGGGAGAACTAATATAGTTCACTATAAAATAGACACCGGAGACGCAACACCCATCTGCCAACCAGTAAGAAGACTGTCATTAGCGAAGCGTGAGGAAGCCGAAACAATTATTCAGGACATGAAGATGGACGGTGTAATCGAACCTTCAAGCCTTGGGCTTCACCAGTGGTGTTAATGAAGAAGAAGGAAGGCTCTACACGATTTTGCGTCGATCATCGTCAACTCAACAACGTGACGAAGAAAGACAGCTACCCGCTACCACGAATAGACAATACACTGGACACTTTGGCTAAATCAAAGATTTTCTCCACTCTAGGTCTAAAGAGCGGATACTGGCAAGTAGATTTGGATGCAAAGGACAAAGAGAAAACAGCCTTCACCATCGGTAACGGATTCTGGCAATTTGGGCTCTGCAATGCCTCTGCAACATTTAAACGACTCATGGAAACCCTATTGTCTGGGCTATCTTGGAAAACCTGTTTGGTTTATCTCGACGATAATATTGTGGTAGGAAACACGTTCGAGGACCACATGAAAAATTTGGAATAGGTTTCCTAAAGAATGAAACAGGCTAACTTGAAGCTCAGTCCAAAGAAGTGCCATCTGTTACAAAAAGAAGTTCATTACTTGGGACACGTGGTTTCTGGAAAGGGTATTGCAGTTGACCCGGAGAAAATAAGAGCTGTGCGTGACTGGCCAGTACCTAGAGACAAACACGAACTTAGAAGTTTTCTTGGTTTGTGTACTTATTATCGACGATATGCACCTAGATTTGCCAACATAGCTAAGCCACTGACAAGGCTTACTGAAGAAGGAAGGCGATTCATCTGGGAAATGGACTGTAAAGTTGCATTTAAAGAACTAAAACATTTCTTGATAAGCGCACCTGTTCTAAGCTATCATTTACCTGAATGAGAGTTCATACTAGACAGAGATGCCAGCAACGTTGGAATTGTTCTCGGTATCACTGTGGTGTCGGAGGTTTCCAGAAGGACACTGGGCTGTATAAATACCGTCCTAACGACAGCTGAAATATAGTCTTTGATATAGAAGTAACGAGCAATGAAGTTGGTGATATAAATAAACAGTCTACGTGTTGTGAACATATAAATATTGTTTACATAAATAATCTTAGCGTTTAAGTATAGAATAATATTCTTGGTGTTTATAATTATTTAATCATAGTGTTAGTTACTTTTATTATCTTTTTAATATTTATCCTAATTATTTATCATTTAATAGACATTATTTTAATTATTATTATTTACCTTATTTTTACACTTCACCCATATAAATAAACGTTACAATACATACAAAATAAAGGTGTAGTGTATGTTTAGTGTAGATTTTATAGTTTTACCTACAGGACAATTAAAATATAAAATTAATAATAATTATTTAGCTTTAAGTTGTGAAAATATAAATTAATAGATTTAGTTAAGAAAATAATAGTAAATTAAAAGATTAAATATTTTAATGTTAATATAGAGTATAAAAGAATGAGTCAAGATATTTGTGTTAATAGTATTAGATTTAAGGTAGATTTAGAAAATAGTTTATATATATATATACAGGGTGGAAACGAACTTAATGTCATAAATTTAAGGGTGAGTAGTATGACATGTGTAGATTACGAAACTGAAGGAATATTTTCAAAATTCGAAAAACGAAAATTCGACTTTTCTTAAGGAAACTTTTTTTTACTGCTGTTTTAATTCATATTTCTTTAAAAATATGGTTCTCAAAAATACATTCAAAATTAGTTGTATAAGATATTATTCTTAATAATTAAATTAAATAGCATTTTTAACGAAAATAATTGTGTAATAGATAAAATAATGCAAATGCGTTGCCAGTGGTCCAGTGGTACCAAAAATGTTAGTTTCATGAAAACTACCCTTAAATATGCGAATTTTTAAAAAATTCTTTCTGTTTCGTAATCTACACATGTCATACTACCCACCCTTAAATTTATGACATTAAGCTCGTTTCCACCCTGTATATATATATATATATATATATATATATATATATATATATATATATATTTACAGGGTGGAAACGAACTTAATGTCATAAATTTAAGGGTGAGTAGTATGACATGTGTAGATTACGAAACAAAAAGAATTTTTTAAAAATTCGCATAGCCTACTTCAATATTGTAAAATTATTTTTGATTTTTAATATCATTTTTCTCGAAATAATTGTTATACAACCCCATATCATATTTATATCGTTGAAATCAGACAAAAATTCTCTATCTAATGGACAAAAAATTTATATAGGTTGCCATTTAAAAAAATATAATTTTATTCTACCGCTGGTTGTTTTAAAGGAAACAGCCTGTATATATATATATATATGTGTTTGTGTGTGTGTCCAAAATTATTTATTCAGTATAGTTTTCTTACTATTCGCTACGACCATGGCTTCCTTCAACCTCAACACCATTCAACCGGGAGTATCTACACAGGCACAGGTAACAATTCCGAAGAAATAATAACAAGAATTACCATCTACAAACCGTCAATCCACCATGCTGCACCCTGTTCAGCAATATTATGTGGAATTGGGGGAAGATTGGGACACCTCTGGTGAACCAACATACAACCATAAAGTTGCTACTATGTTGCACCCTGTGCAGCAAAATTATGTGGAATCGGGGGATGATTCGCACACCTCTGATGAACCAACATACAATCCTAAAGTTGCTATGCAGCAAAAACTGGTGCTAATACCTCCAACCCCGAAGACTAGTAGATCAGTTAAGAAATTTTTTATGATGAAGAAAGTAAAAGGTAGACCTAATTAAAAAAATAAAGGAAAATAATTATTCTGTAATCATTTATTTTGTAACATATTAAACATGTAATGATATATAAAATAAAATAATTCATATAAATATTATTGAGTATTATGCGAATAATGACAAAACATATATCTAACAAAATGATCATTTTCATATTTGTTATTTATACTAAACAATTTTATAAAGTTCTTGTTGATGTAACAATTAATACTAAATAACAAATATACCAAACAATAATAACCACACACTGTTGAATTATAATCCTGTAATCCTGTTGTGTTAAAAGTCCATTTCTGCGTATTTCTTTTCAAGAAATTCAAATGTGATTTCAGAAAAGGTGGTCGGCCATAACTATCAAAAAATGTTCCATTACCTTCACGATCTATAAAAATTGCTACCCAGTAAGTTCCAGGCAGAGTATCCGGATCTGTATTCACAATAACAGCACATGTAAAATTAACATGCACTGGTAATGTATTGGATGCATACACTCTATAATACGCAATATTTTTAAAATATTTGTAAAATATACTCAGAACAAATGAAGCGTTCATTTCTATGAAACAGTACAAATGGTCCTCTCTAATTAACTTTGGTGTCAATGCTGCAGATTTATATAAGGAATTATTGAAATGAAACACTACATTATTATTTAAATAAATTTATTAAAGATTCGAATATACAAATATTTTTACTTATTAACTACCATAATCTACAATAACATTTCTATTTTTATCAATTCTAATAATATTGTCAAATTCAGCATAAATGACTCAATTCACTGTCTCTGTTAAAGAAGATTCAAAACCAACTTCGATTCTCAAAAAACCATGGCTTGTCATATTCCAGTGTGACATTGAATTTGCTGAAAGGTCTGGGGTTAGAACAAATGCTGCTAAACAATAAACATCTGGATAACTGGCTCTGTTTCCAAAGTGTATGCTTGTTCCGAAAAATAATGTATTCTACATTTGAATGTATGATTTTGTATCACCAAATGAAGGTTGTAATGTCTTTGATGGTAGTTGCTGTCCATTTACACATAGCGGCAAATAATTTATTTTGAAATTTTCAAAGTAAAGGGATTAGCTTTATAATCGCCGTTGAATGCTTTATTGGACACAAATCCAATTATGCACCTTTCAGGAAGCTGGCATAAGAAAATATTATCCAAAGACTTTCCTTGAATCCATACGCGGATAGTCACAGCTTTAACTTCGGCTCTAGTAACGGGATACTTAGCAGTAGTCATTTCCAAAGCTTGATTATGCGCCAAATAAATACTTGGATTTAATTTTACGCGACGAACAAGTAATGTGGCTTCGTTAATTTGTACTTTGAAGTTTGAATCCGTTGCTAGCAAATTAAAACTATCCCTTGATCGTACTAGCCGTACTCTCATTTCAACACCGTTAAGTAATTTTTTCTTGATTGAAAATATCCGCATGAAGATACCCGATCATATCAACATTTTCACTATTTTTGGTTATTTTTTGCCGTTTATTATATCATGGATTGGCAGCTATATCTGTATTATTCATTTTTCCAGCTTGATCAGTACCTATACCATAAAGTTGAAGTAAGGTGAGATTTTTTTGCTTCTTTTTCGTAATTTAATAAAGTTTCAATATATGCTCTGTAGGCGTAAGTATTGTTAGGAGAAGATACAAGTTTGACTTAAATATATGTCTACTTGACTAAAAATCGAATGAAGCCAGTTGTTCACAGATGCTACATTAGAACCGTCATCCAAGGCAGAATTAATCAAAATTATTTAACATTTTTTGCGTTTACATAAATCATGGTTTGAGATAAATCAGGATAGTCTTCTCTGTAGCCAGGTATTACAAATTCAAGGGGGCCATCATCAGTAATGGGGGATAAAGGTTTATAATTTACCCATTGGCCACCTTCAATACTAGTTTGTGTAGGAAGTATAGCAAATAAATCTAATTCTGTTATTATACATTCACCAGACTGAGCATGTATAGAAATGCCATTTTAATCAAATATATCTGCCTGTCTAGAGCATGTCTTGTTCTTTACAGTAGCATGTACACTTTTAAAATGAGTAGGTTTCTTAGTCATTCGCTTCTTTTTATAACCAGCCCCACTGATTATTTTTTTAAGTTTATATCAGCTTTACGTTTTAAATTGATCCCCGCTTCAGCGAGACGTTTCTTGAATAATTCTTTTGGTGACTGTTTTGTTGTCAAATCACGCAAAAAATTAATACCTGTGTTAACTGCTTCTTTACCAAGTGCCCGTACACCTTTCTTTATTAACGGAAAAATACTTCTAAACAATCAATTAAAGAAACTTCCTATCCCATGACCCCGTTGAAATCGACTTCCTTTATATACAGACCCAACATCATTTCCGGCCTGTAATATTCCTGAAACGGGCAAGTTTTCATGATGTTCGACGGAAATGTAGTTTAAACACTGAACGTTGCAAATTGAAATGGTGATAGAAAAGCATCATTGGTCCTTATATCTATTTCTACATTTGAAAATTCTCTTCTAAACACATGAACGAAATGAGGTTGCGCATATAATATTTCATTAGATCCAAAAACATATTTATCAGTTTTAACGTGTACAATTCTTAACAACTGACTAACAACATCACCAACTAGGTGAGGTTCAATGATGTCACAATAAATAAATAACTGTGGACAAATACCTAGCACTAAATTAGGCAAATTAATTGAACTTTTTTGCTCACATATATAGTAAATGGTGGGTAGCCAAGCTGCAATGCTAGCCGACGAGATAGTTTCAGGGATTGGACATCTGCATGTTTGAATTTGGCTATCACTCGTTTTTCTATTTTATCATAAGTAAATGTTACACATTTATTAACGGGTGTATCCTCATTCATTTTTTCTATTGCCTCATCAAGACTTTTATTCATTTCATGTATTACCTTATCTATACTTTCATAATTTTTTGTATGAATTTTTGCATGTACAATATTTTCTGGTCCATTTTCTTCGTGTGTGGTTTTCAACATCATTTTAACTTTATTTTTTCTTTCATTGACATTGTAGATCGGGCAGGAATATATAATTTCTGATAGTGCAACCTCCCAGAAACCATTTAATTTTATATTTTGAGGCAGCTGTGTAGTATAACTTGTGGTTTTATTATTAGGAAAATATTGCATATAGCTATTACTAGGCAAAGTTTAAAAAAATATTACTCATTCGTTTTGTAATACATGAAGTGAATTTGCAGAAATCCAGGAATTAAACTTATCACTGTAACCTCTCCACTTGACAAGCAATTTCTTTCTGGAGCCTGTGCCTTTTGTAGCTAATGTTTTATCCACTTTATACATTGTATCAGGTTCTATATAAATACGCTGCAGCTCGGTTGTATAGAAAGTGCCATCTATACCTTCATTATTTAAATTTTTTAATTTATAAACAATAGGAATTCTATTACTAATCGCATTTATTTTAAATAATCCCTCACTCCAATTAGATTCGTATCCTTTTTCAAACATATTTTTACATTTTGATATTGTAATATCTCCAATTTTAATTTTTTAATGATTATCTTTTATTTTTAATCTGAATTCTCCATAATCTAATATATTATTATCATTTACGTCACGAGGTGCCATTTTTATTAATCGATCTTTTGTTTTATTATAAGCAGAAACCAGATCCTGTAATACATCGACATATCTATATGTATTTTTATAAGTAAAATAACAATGCATTTTTGATTTCAAAGTTCTGTTAAATCTTTCAACAAAACAAGCTTTCATATCGGAATTTTGCGTCACATAAAATTTAACATCATTTTATTTTAAAAATGAGCGAACTGATTTTGCAATGAATTCTGATCCTTTGTCTGTCTGCAGGTAAAGGGGCTTTCTCTCTTTAAATATATTTCCAAATGCCTGAAAAAGTGAGGAAGGTTTCATATCTTTTAAAGGAATAGCCCAGGCATATCTACTAAAGACATCAATGACAGTTAAAACGTATTTGTAATTATCGTTGTATCGCCTTAACCTGCGCGTATCATTCAGGTCAGCTAGGAACAGGTCATTTATATTTGAAATATTATATTTATTCCTTACAAAATGTTTTCGAACTGGTTTATGTAATGTAATGCATCCTGCGAGCTAATCCATTTTCGTATATCTTCTGCTTTACATCTACCTTTCATAGAATTTATAAGATTATTTACACCCGAAAACCCTGTAGGATTTGTTGGATCAAAATAAAATTTAGATAAAATTTTATCCATTTTACAATGAAAATCTCTTCCATTCAATTTTTTAAACTTTCACTGTTTCAGACGATTCGTCTTATATTATCTCGTCTTCTTCTATTTTTCGCTGGAATTTGAATGACTGATACAGATGTAAAAAAAATTCACTGAGGATTATTAATTAATTCTAACGGAATATTTATTTCTTTTAAAGTATTCAAAAAATATTCCCAACCCTCAGGATTTACTCCGTTTTCTACGTGTTACAATATCCCTAAATAAATCTAATATATTTGAATTTGGAATTTGTTTTCCACGTATAGAAACTAGACCTATTTCATCTCACGTAACTGCTCCGTCTAATTTTAATTTTTGTATTATCAATTGAGCTTTTTCGTAATGAGATTTAGGAATAACATTTATTATATTTTTGGTATCGTCTGCAACTAGTTTCAGCTTCCTGTTTTATGGGTTCTGCCTCAACGTCTTTCTTCTCTAATCTTAATTTTTAATCTGAAGTAAATTCATTTTCGATACATAATTTTATAGGTTCTCTACTTTGTTTTTGAATCTTTGTAATATTTCTTGGTACTTTACCCATTTTTCATGTTCTGATGATTTTAAACTTCAAATATTTCTCATGTCTTTATCTATCTGACTAGCTATTGTTTCTTTTTCATTACTATTACTATGTAAACGATTTCAATTTTCTAGTGATATTAAGACCAATTTTCTAGCATGTTCCATTTTCATTTTTAAATAAACTACTTAGAACACCGTTTAACAAAGGTGCTAATAAAAAAGGTAGGAATGGTCCGCCCGATTGTACTAACACACGTTTTTTAGCTTTCCGACTGTCGCCACATTTTGTAAGTTTCCTTAAAATGTTTTTATGTCTTACAAGTGAAGCTTGTTGTTTTCGACTGAGGAAAACTGTACCAAGTAAAATATTATAAACACATTCACAAATGCATTTAACAGAGTTACAGTCAGCCTTTTTTAATAACGCCAATCTGTCCTTTGATTTCAATTTGTGCAATGCTCGCAGATATTCTGCGTGGTTTATTACAGCGTTGCTCATTGCTATGAAATAATTGTAGGCAAGTGTCTGCTGCTGTATTTATACTTATTTTTAGATAAATACACATATGTAAAGTCATTATGTGACGTACGAAAACGCAACCAATCAGGTGTGTGGTACGATGCCTCTGGTTCTCACCATATTCGGCTCAAAGGCTCGACACCACTCAAACAGCGATACCAACCCAGGAAGCCGAAAATGCAAGCCATCATCGACGAAGAAGTAGAGAAGATTATCGAACCCTCGCGCAACGGCTTGGACCTCTCCTGCCGTTATCGTGAAGAAAAAGGACGAAAAACCCCGCTTCTGTATTGATTTTCGTAGGTTGAATGCAGTTAGCGAGAAGGACACCTACTCTCTTCCATATATTAACAATATTTTAGATAAATTCCGACAGGCTACGATCTTCAGCACCTTAGATCTAAAGCAAGGATATTGGCAGATACCAATGTCAGAAGCCAGTAAACCCCTAACGGCTTTTACTGTACCAGCCATAGTGTTATTCCAGTTCCGAGTAATGCCTTTTGGACTGCATGCCGCCCTCGCAACATTTCAGAGACTGCCAGACACCATAATTGCTCCAGAAATGGATCCGTATGCCATCTCGTACCTCGACGACATCAATATAGCCAGCCGCACTATTGAGGAGCACCTGCGGGAGGTGTTCAAGCGTCTTCGCGCCGCCAACCTGCGTCTGAATCCCGAAAAATGCGAGTTTGGAAAAACTCACATCCGCAATCTGGGACATATAATCGGCCCTGACGGCATTCAAACAGACCCTGACAAAGTGGAGGCCATCCAGGCCATGCCGGCACGTCAGAACCTCCGGCAGCTTCGTCAGTTCCTGGGAGCCGCCTCCTGGTACCACCGCTTTGTACCCGACTTCTCTAAGGTCGCATAGCCACTGACAAGACCTCCAGAAACAAGAGAAGTGGACCTGGGGCGAGACCCAAGCTCTAGTATGTCCCGATTTCTCGTGCCGATTCTATCTCCAGACTGATGCCTCCAGCGAAGGGTTGGGAGCTGTACTAGTGCAGCACACCGAAAAAGGAGAGAAGGTAATCAATCGCATACTCTAGGCGTACCGTACAAGGGGCGGAACCAAATACTCTGTAACGGAGCAGAAGTGCCTCTTCTGGGACGTGCAAAAGAAGGATACCAATTCACGGTCGTCACCGATCATCAGGCTCTACGGTGGCTTAATAAGCTGGAGAACCCACCTGGACGGTTTGCGCACTGGGCAATGTTCCTCCAACAATTTGATTTTGAGGTGCAGTACCGAAAGGGTACTCAAAATTACGTCACCGACGCCCTCTCGCAACCTGGTGGAGTGAGTCAACTGGATGATGAAGACCATGATAGGTCTGTACTGTCAAGAAAACCAGCGGACCTGGGACGAAAATCTGCCCGAATTCACCATGGACATCAATACGAGCCAGCATAAATCAACGGAATGTTCTCCGGCACTTCTCAATTACGGCGTGAACCGTTGATGCCAGGGCTCTTCCATGAGGCCACTCATAACCTAGGAGAAAGGACAGAACGAGAAAGTAAAAACGCGCCGGAAGAACTCAAGAATCGCCTCAATAAACTGGCCGAGCTGCGTGAAGTGGCTAAAATAAAACTTACACGCGCCGCCAACACGCAATGCCATTATTACAATTTGCGACGAAGAGAATGACAGCCACCAATAGGAGCATCGGTAATACGCCAAGAGCACCCGCTGTCCTCCGCCGCACGTGGTTTCACCGCAAAGTTAGCGCCGCGATATTCCGGGCCGTGGAAAGTCGTGAAAAAGCATTCCGCGAACGTTCATGACTTACACGGAGCCCACAGTCGCACTCTAAAACGAATCCACGTGAAAGATCTAAAACCGGTCTCTACCTCTAATGATGTGCAGGATGGACGTCGCCGCCGCTCCATGGATTCGCCGACCGACCCGTCCAATTAGGGTGAGAGGAAGGGCTGGCAGCAAGCCGATCTTGCCGCCAGACACAGGACGGGTCACCAACGGCACCCGGCCAAGGATCCGCATCCTGGAGAACCGCCTCCTCCGCCCAATCCACACTGCACCACCACCACCGCCCCCCAAGCCAACTGAGCCCCAGGTATCAGGATGGAGACCTGGAGAGAGCGACAAGGTCCTCCGCGAGGCCTTCAACGCACGGCTTGGGACCTATCCACCAAAGCTATCAAAGACGCCAGTAATCCGACCGTACCGGTCACCTTCCTCCGATGGTGACGTCGTCCAGCTGGCTGCGTCTTCCATATCCGACGTCGAAACCGACGCAGGCCAGGTCATGCGGACCAGACATGCCCGGGACAAGACAGCTTGTTATTTTGTAGGTCCCAGCCGCCTACCAGAACCCCCCACCGTGAAGCAGGCCGTCGCCGAGCTCTGGGATATTTTGACATCCCTCAGTCCCGACCACTCCAGTCCACGCCCATAAGAACCACCCGTGGCCATCCCGACTAGACAGCAGGCACCACCGCCATCCGTCCCGTCCGTGGCCCCAGCTTGCGCCTAGGACTACGACGCCTGAGTCCAGAGTCTGTGGCCAAAGGATGTGCCCCTGTCAAAGCGGCTGCGGTTCCGGCTCCCGAACGACTCGAGGGTGACCATTCTCCCGATGAGACGGCGAAGAGTGCAGTGCCCCCTCCCCTTTTACATTGACCAGGCCCAGGACACTTAAGTGCCGCCTGCGGACAATTTTGTTGTTTTGTGTTTTTTTTCCTTGGTTGCGTTTAGTTAAGTTTTTTTTTTAAAATTAAGTTTGTTTGTAGTTAAAGATTTTGGTATTTTTGTAAGATTTTTACTGGGTGTGTTAATTCTTGTTTTTCTCTCTCTTTTTTTCCGAAGTAACCCGGGGATGTCACGATGTGGATCTGTCACAAGTTTTACGGGTTATATGGTTCAAAGCCGTGTAGCTCAGCCCTTATAAATCCGCGAACCGTGAAAACTTTTCTTCCCGACAATTGGAATAGGGCGCGTAATTTGACCAGGAAATAAACCACATGAAGGGTCGTCAATATCGTCAACCTATTTGCCCTGTTCTTTTATGCAGTAAACAAACTTAAGCTGGTGTAATTAGCAGGGCTATATAAAAGCAGGTCCCGCGATTGTAGAAGGGAGTTGTTGACTGCGAGTATTCCTCTCAATAACTAATAAGCCGATTGCGAATATTTGTTACGTTCTAATTTGGCCCGTTGTTCCAATTTCCTTACGTTATACCTGCCGCTCCCCCTTGTCCATTCATGACCTTAAAAACAATGTATTATGTTGTAATAAAATTATTTATTCTTAATCCTTTCATAGTTATGTTAAATTCACTTACTTAAGTTTTCTTTTAAATTCTGTAGCTTCATTTGTTTCAAAATTAAATAGTCCATTTCCAAATTTATTATTCTAGTTTCAGTTTTAGGTTAATTGTTGGTGACATTTCTTAATTAGATTTGTCTTTGCGGTGATCGCATAAGCTGAGCGCTACGTTCACAACGTAGTGTGGCGGCGGTAAATTTTGAAATTGATTGGTAAATAGACTTAAATTGGTTTGATATATGGTTGCATTAGTTTAGTTATTTATTTAAAACAATAATTTACAACTATCCCATCCTACAATCCTTAAATTACCCCTATCCTATGCTAAGAATTATGAACGTAACACGTTTTATTTAAGTAGATTTGTTGTGCGCAAGGCTATGGTTACCCTCTTTCTCTCTTTCCGGATTTTAAGTTATTCTCCCGGTCTTAAGTAAGATCCGGTGACTTATCGTAAGTAACTTCAAGCGAGCGAACGTGTCGGGAAAAATTTAAGTTGCGAGTCGGCGATCACTTAAAATTAATTCCGGTCGAGTTAAAATATTTGTTGGGAATATTACCCTTGTTTGGGGATCAGTTCGCCGGGTTACAAATTCTGTCGGGAGGTTTTGGTGATTTGTGCATCAGTTGGGATAACCTCCCACGGAATTCCCACGTGGGGATCAATTAAAGTGCACGTGGTTCGTGACTCGATTCTTTTTAACATTTCCAACATCTCGCCACGGGCTGAAGGCATCGTCAGGAGATAGTTAGCTTACGGGGTGGACATCTCCAGCTGGTGTGGCGCTACTTGCCATCGTCCGCCTTTCGCTGACCGACTGCGGTCATCCCCACCACCATTCCTGGTTACTCACCGCCACCGTAGATAAGTTTTACATTCATATATGTTTTTTTTTTAACAACTTTTTTTGGCGCACTGAAGACGACTGAAACTTGTTTAACCGTAATTTTGTTAATTTTTTTGTGCATTCTATTCTGGAGTGCAATATTCTCCTTTTTTGTTTTTCAGAGTATTACTATTATTGTTAGTACTATTTATTATCATATTACTTCACGCTACGTCGCGGACTATTCGTTCTCGAACACCATCTGGCTGTATTTGCCCTGCGTCGATCGGTTGGCCAACATTCGGCGTATAGCTGTATTGCCGGGTACGGGTACATCCGCGTCGTCGCATTTATTTATACATTTCTCTATTTTAAAGTTAAATTTACATTTATTAAATATCATCATTTTTAGCTCTGGAGTATTTATTTGCACAAGCCTTTCTTTCGTTTTCAGGCAGTATTTTTTTTTTATCTGTACGGTAGGTAAACTTTATATTTTTAAAACCTTTTCGTAATTTTCCGGACAAAAATTACGTGGCACCCATTCAACCCCTTTTGGGGTTTGTCCACCAAACATAACCCGCTCCCGCCTCCACTGTTTAAAGGCTAGCGGCCGCACACCGGAACAGCTAGGGTGCGTAAAAGCAACCCCAAATCGCTCACGCGGCGGTTGCACGTCAAAAAATTCCATTGACTCTTGATTGCGAGTAATCCGTCAAGACATCGAAGCCGACCTCCAGGTGAGGAAAGTTTCCGTTTCTTTGAAACCCATACCGCGAGCTCTCCGTTCGAGTTTAGTTGTTTACTGAAAGTCAGTCTTAGTGTTTCGTTATGAGATTCATACGCCTAACGCGCAACGTTTATTGCATCCTGGGACACTACGACTGACGCCGGCCGTAGTCATCTCCGTGGATTTAAATTCGCCAGTTGCGCGTGTCTAGCCATTTTACAGTGACTCGTTGCAAGTTTTACCGACTTGCGGTTTAGACGCCGCCGGCGTGTAATCCCGGCCGTTACAGATGCCAGTCCGCGTGTATATCCAGAGTTACTGTAAAACGGTCCGTTATCCCGAGTCGTCTATTTTAGCGTGCATTGACCCAAATGCGTTTTTCCGATTCTGCGCCGCGACGCCCCAGTGCATGGGTCGACTTTCTTGTCGTGCGCCCTATATACCATCAAGCTCCACGTACTCCGCGAACATTCGGTTACGAGCGTCGCCGTTGCGACGCCCGGCGTCGATCTGCCGATTACTGCAGAAACGCGTAGCTACCTCTTCCGTTATTACTGCCGTTAGCTGCCGAACCAACGCGACATCAGCGTCACGACGCCTATCGTCGATCACGCCAAACCCGTCCGAACACGTTTCTATACGCATGCTTAGGATCACCGTATCTACCGCTTGCCCGCCGTCGCGACGCCAAGCGTAGGTCACACCGAAACCGTCCGAACACATTTCTATTCACATTTTTGGATATCCGTGCATCTACCGTTCATCCGCCCACATCACCGCCGTCGCGACGCCCGGCGTCGTTTTTCCGAAAACCAGATTAATTCGCACATCCAGCATCTTATTTTACTCATCAGCGACCAGCATACTATTTTGTACAACGAATTATCATACAATAAAGTTGTCTTGTACCTTTTATTGTAATTATGTTTTTCATATTTCACCCTATCTCCATGTCTATGTACAAACTAAAAAAAACTAAGTTATTTAATTATATTTGTACCTAGCTTATTCCTGATGTTTTCAACAGGGACCCTTCGAGAATAATGGAGTGCATAAAACAGAAACTAACATTATTTATATACCCCTAAAATAACGCTTTCCTTTTTCATCTTATTGGAATAATATTCTCTTTTACACCCCTCAAATACATTTTAAATAACACATTCTCTTTTACACAAATTAGTTTTCTAAAGATAAAGACGTCATTATTAATACATTTAAGTAACACGTAGCGTACCTTGCTTATCATTATCAAAATATCTACATAAATAACATTATTTATCTTTCCAAAGACTTTATCAATACATTTTAAGTAAACAACTAAAGTAACCACCTAATTATCTCTACTACTTGATACAAATATTTATGTATCTCAAATTCTTATCTCAATGGCGCCAGTTAATTACTGTTCTGGACGGAGACACCGGGGTTACCTACTACTTAGTATAAACCAGATAAAACACGATTAATTGTTTTCGGATTAACTCGTGATTTCGGAATCACTATTAATAATTTACTTTTACAGCTACTAATGTAATTAAAATTTTAGGTTTATGATTGAGAAAAACCTTAAATGGGGTAACACAAATTAATCATTTATGTTCGAAAATTGCACAACTTTGTTTTGCTCTTCGACATGTAACTAAATTTTGCAGTTTAGAAGTTACCAGAAATTTTTATTTTGCGTATGTACATTCTGTTTTAAAATATGGAAATGGAATAGTGCAATGGGGAGGATCATCAGACATTAACAAAGTTTTTATAATGCACAAAAGAGCTATTCGGATGTTGGTTGGAGCTTCGCAACGAGATTCTTGTATACCATTTTTTATTAGTTTAGAAATAATGACAGTTTACTCTCTATACATTTATGAATTAATTTGCTATGTGCATCAAATTTTAACCAAATTTTCATACAACCGTACTGTTATTTGTACGAAACAAGATTTAAAGAACAGTTATTATCACCACATCATAAAACTAAATTTTAACAAGAAAATTTGTTGTATAACGGCTCTCGCTTCCACAATAGGCTTCCTGAAGATATAAAAAATATAATAATTTTGTTTCCTTCAAGAAAAGCCTGAAGTCATTTTTAATCAAAAAATGTCTGTACTCGATCAATGAATTTATGCTAATGTAATTTCTGTGACGTTTGTAACTAAAAGTACGAGCGACTGCAGCGGGAAATTAAGTCGCAGCCGGCAGCAACACGCCTCGACGTCGTCTCCACTCCGGCCACAACAAAAAAGGGTAGCGCGCCTTTACGCCCCAAAAACAATACACCAGTGCTGTGCTGGAAATGCGGCCAGCACGATCACATGCGGGCAACGTGCAAAAATAAGTGGAAGGCCTTCTGCTGGAACTGCAATAAAAAAGGGGTGTTGACACCCGAAGGGAAACGCCTCGTGAGCTGTAGTGCACAGGGGCCAGCGCAGCTCACTTACCACCCGCCCCGAACAACAGGAAACACCTCCCTGCCTGTAGTAGAGGGTGACAATACTCACGAGAATCGGTTATTCCTTGATGTGGAGATGCACGGCCGAACATTCCGAGCACTGGTGGATACGGGAGCTATGTGCTCCTATATCAACGAGCATACAGCCACGGAGCTCAGCAACCCGCGTGCTCCGGTTCAGCCATCACTCCACCCCCAAGCACAGCTCGCAGACGGAACAACAGTCCGAACGAACGGTACCATGAGCGTAGGCTGCATCGTCGGTAGCATATGGAAGCGGCTCACCCTGCAACGCCTGCCACGACTAACCAGTCCCATCTTTCTAGGAATGGACGCTCTCGAGGCGCTCGGGGCAACCATTCGCTTCCGCGTGGTATCCCGCTGCAAACGGCCTCGACTGGGACAATGCAGGTAAGCACGGTCCAGCATCAGACTTGGGAGGAACAATTGTCGAGTTTCCTGGCCTCCGAGCTTCCGGGATTCGAGAAACTACGAGGGGCAATACCAAGGATAAAACATCACATACGGCTGAAGGATGATACGCCCATCAAGCAGCGGTACTTACTCCGTAATCCGCGCATGCAGGGAATTATTAACGAGGAGGTGGAAACGATCCTGGCGGACGGCATCATTGAAAAGTCCCAGAGCCCGTGGAGCTCCCCAGCCGTCATAGTACGGAAAAAGGACGGACGACCAAGGTTATGTGTAGACGTTAGACAGCTCAACAAGGCCACGGAAAAAGACGCCTATCCATTGCTATATATCTCTGCAATTCTCGATAAACTTAGCCCAGCAAAGTACTTCTCAACGATTGACCTGAAGAACGGATACTGGCAAGTGGCATTGACCGAAACCAGCAAGCCCCTGACCGCGTTTACGGTCCCAGGAAAAGGCCTCTTCCAATTCAAGTTGATGCCTATCGGCCTCCACGCGGCTCCCGCCACATTCCAGCACATCCTCAACGACATTATCGGCCCCAAATTAGAGCCGAATGCCTTTGCATACCTGGACGATATTGTAGTTGCCAGCGCCGCTCGTGAAGACCATATTCACCATCTACGCGAAGTCTTCCGGCGCCTGAAGGCCGCCAACCTGCGCATAATCCGGATAGCTGTCAGTTCGGCCTAAAATCAATCAAATACCTGGGCCATATAGTGACAGAAGCCGGTATACAGACAGATCCTGACAAAATCGAGGCCTTCACCAAGATGCCGCCACCTATCAACGTCCACGAGTTCAGACAACTCCTGGGGACAGCCTCCTGATACCGTCGCTTCATACCCCACTTCTCAACCGTTGTAGCGACACTAACGACGCTTCTACAAAAAAAAAAAACTTGGAAATGGGACCCAGAACAGGCCGAGGCCTATCAACGGCTACAGAAAGCGCTCACAACCGCTCCAGCATTCATCTGCCCTGATTTTAGCCAGCCGTTCATCTTGCAGACAGATGCCTCCGACGTCAGGATAGGAGCTGTTCTCATGCAGGGCAGCTTGGAGCAGCCACGGGCCATTGCCTATATCAGCCGCACGCTTCAGGCCCCAGAGAAGAACTACTCTGTAATGAAGAAGGAGTGTCTGGCCGTCGTGTGGGCCATTAAGAAGCTGCAGGGGTATTTGGAGGGCTACCACTTCACGGTAGTAACCGATCATCAGGCCCTGAAATATCTAGACTCCCTGAAGGAGCCTACAGGACGGCTGGCCCGCTGGATCGTCAGTTTGCAGCAGTATGACTTCGACACAGAATATCGGAAGGGCAGCCTAAACCACGTGGCCGATTTCCTCAGCCGGAAACCCTTGCCGGCTCTCCAGACAGTATCAACCACCTGCGGCACATGGTACCAGAGGATGCTCCAGGAAGTCGCTGCACGACCCCAGGACCATTCAGAATACCAAATTATGGCAGGTAAGCTATACCGGCGATTCTGGAATCCGGCCGACTTATCCGACACCGAACCACAACGAGAGTGGAAACTTTGTGTCCCCGCTGAAAACCGGCGGCAGATTTTGGCGGAGAATCACGACCACGCAACGGCCGGACATCTTGGTATAGCCAAAACTCTCAGTCAGCTGGCGCTCCGCTACTACTGGCCAGGTATGTTTAAAGAGGTGGCAACCTACGTCCGGCAATGTCTCAGCTGCCAACGCTTCAAGGCGAATCAACAAGGCCCTAATGGCCTTATGGGTCCTCCGAAAGTAGGCCAACCCTGGGAAATCGTGGCCGAGCTCTGGAGAGCATCTGGCTCGATTCAAGGCCCGAAAGGCCGCGCAAGAGCTGGCCCGGATCAACATTGCCCATGCTGCGACCAAACAGACCAATCTCCGTCGGCGAGAGAGGCGGTTCCACCCAGGAGACTTGGTAATGAGGCGAGAGCATCCGTTGTCTGCTGCTGCCAAGGGTATCGCCGCCAAACTCTGTCCCCGCTATTTTGGTCCCTGGACAATCACGAGATGCGTCACACCCCTTGTTTATGACCTCCGTAATGCCAATGGGAAGAAACTGAAAAATATTCACGTAAAAGATTTGAAAGAAGCGTTTACAGGTCAACAGCAGAATGTCGGAGAAGTTTAGGCCGTGGAGGGTCTCCTCGGTGCAGCCACGCCAGCCGCCCCCAAGCACGGTGCGTCGACCGATAGCCTGCCCCCCCCATCTTACCCGGATTCTACCATTGGGGTCGCCGCTGAAACATGCCCGCCGAACCGACACGCGCCTACGGCGGCCACAACCATCGCCGCCCCCAAGGACGTCGTCGTGAACACAGTCAAACCCAGCGGCGCCCCCGCAAACACTACCACAGCCATCAGTCTGTTCCAGGGCAAGGGACAGACCTGAAAACTCAGCTCCACCCTCACTGACCTCACCCCAGAGGGCGCTGGCTCTGCAGGAAGCGCTTCTGCACGGGTCGGGCCCACCGGAAGCCAGCGTTGTCACCCACACACTGGCTATGCATCGACACGTCACCCCTGCCGACGACACCCGAACACCCTGTCACGCCGAAGTTTCTGAGCCAGGATCTTGCGGAGCAGTTGTTCGGTCTGTCACCGTCTCCGCCACAGGCGGTGCCTGGTACCACGACCAGAAGGCGGCGTCAAGTGGAGCTGGGTGTATAACCCGGACTTTCGGCCCAACCCCGGACCGTCGACACGCGAGACGGCAATGCCAAGGAGGACCTACCCACTGTGCGTCTCTCAGCTGCACTTATGTCTATAACATGTAGAGCGCAATTTGTTTTAAATATTTTTTTTGCAATATATGGGTTCTGTTTATATTTGTTTAGCAGTACATTCATTTGCGGGTTATGTTTACGTTTATTCATGGGTTAGGATGACATCCCTATTACTGTTCTGTTTAAAAAAGGAAATGAGTACTTACGGTTCTTTTTTTCTTTGTTTTTTGCCGAAGAAAGTGGGAGATGTGACGAAGTCACATTTTTCGTCTCCATATGGTTCTCCACGTTTCCTGTTCATGTCTCATGGCAAGGTCGCCAGCCAGTTTTCACAGCCAAGCGGCCTTCGCACGATGTTCTCAGCGATCCACGGCCTCACAGTCGTTCCGAGGGCCGTATAGCGGGCCAGAGAGGGGCCATACACCAGGCATCAAGGGGGCTGTCTAAGAAACGGGACGGAAAAATGTATTTTGTTTCATCAAAACAGGTTTAGAACCTACCAGTCACACGTGGGGATCGTCAACGTCTGCCGAGCGACGCTACCACAAACCACAGGCCGTATGCACCCCTCTGATGGATGCTGAGAACATCATCACCACAAATCCACCTCCAGGGCACGGACAAAGCCACCAAGGAAAACCCTTTGACACCCACGAGGCCAGCTGATCAGCACTACTAAAATATTAAACGATAATGGTCTACCCTAGTACTCGTTTGAAGACAAACAAACCAAACCAATAAAAGTTGTAGCAAAAAAGCTTCACTATACCTGTAAACCAGTAATAATTCAAAAAGATCTCTCAGAAAGAGGGTATAAAATATCAAATGTAAGTAATATGCTTAAATGGAAAACTAAAGAACCACTACCAATGTTCATGCTAACTTTCAGTGGGGAAGAAAACATAAATAATTTTTTTGAAGTATATTATGGGCATGAGAATTGAATACAAAACTTGTACCTCAGTGCAACAACTGTCAAGCATTTGGACACACTCAAGCTTACTGCAAAAAAAGATTCAAGATGTGTTAAATGTGCAGGTAAGCATGACACTAAAGAGTGCACTATCCAAAGCACATGCCAACCAAAATGTAGCAACTGTGGGGAAAAGCACCCGGCAACTTACAGAGGTTGTGTTGTTGCCAAGGAAATACAAAGAATACGCAATGAAACAGTAAAGAAGAAACAAATGCCAAATAAGAAAATAGATCCAAAACAAAAAGACCAACAATTTGAAAATAGAAGAATAGACCCAACAGAACAAAAACAGCCAGTCAGAAATATTGAACAGAAACAAGAAGTAAGCAATCCAGAAAAAAATGAAAATATGAAAACATATTCTCAGACTACCAATAAAAGCCAAGAAAAAAAATTCAATACAACACCAAGCAGAAGGAAGAAGATTCGCTCAATAAAACACTACAACTGATTCTAGATAAATTGGAAATGCAAGAACAGGTGAATTTATCTATACTTCAAAGACTTGAACAACTGGAAAACAATAGCAATAAAGGAGCTAAATTACAGAGAAACATTCAAAGACCTTAGAATTGTAGCTTGGAATGCTAATGGGATGTTACAGCATCAAAATGAACTGCAAATTATGATATGCAAAAAATAGATATATGTTTGATATCTGAAACCCATTTCACCAATCAGTCATATATCAAATTCAAAGGCTATAAAGTATATCATACTACACATCCACATAATACAGCTAAAGGTGGAAGCGCAATAATAATTAAAGAAAACCTCAAGCATTTTGAAGAGGAAAAATACGAAACAGAACAAATCCAAACTACGGCGGTATCTATTCAGACCAATAAATATAGTTCTAAAGTAGTAGCAATATATTGCCCGCCAAAATACAATTTGAAGAAAAATGAATACCTAGTGTCTTCGTATCCAAGGCAACAGATTCATAATAGGAGGAAATTTTAATGCCAAAAATACTCATTGGGGCTCCAGACTCACATTAACAAAAGGGAGAGAACTGTATGAAGCAGCTACAGAATATGGATGTGAATTCCACTCCACAGGAAAACCAACATATTGGCCAACAGACCCCAAGAAGATACCTGATCTAATAGACTTCTTCATAGTGTGACGATGTGAATCTGTCACAAGTTTTGCGAATTAAATAGTGCAAAGCCGTGTAACTCAGCCCTTATTAATCCGCGAACCGCGAAAACTTTTCTTCCCGACAATTGGGATAAGGCGCGTAACTTGACCGAGAAATAAACCTCATAAAGGGTCGACAACACCGTGTTCCATTTTTATCCTATTTGCCCTGTTCTTTTATGCAGTTTTGCTACTAGTAAACAAACTTAAGCTGGTTTAATTAGTAGGGCTATATAAAAGCAGGGCCTGCGTTTGCAGAAGACGGTTGTTGACTGCGAGTATTCCTTTCGACAACCAAAGCCGATTGCGACTCTTGATTGCGAGTTTTCCGTCAAGACTTCGAAACCGATCTCCAGGTGAGCAATTTTTCCGTTTTCTTTAAAACCCGGACCGTGAGCTTTCCGTCCGAATCGTTTAGTTGTTTATTGAAAGTCCGTCTTAGTGTCTCGTTGTGAGCTTCAGACGCCCAACGTCGCAACGCTTGTTGAGCGTAAGCCAAAGCATCTTCGAAGGGCGTATTTGAAAACATCCAGAGACACTACGACTGACACCGGCCGTAATCATCTCCGTGGAGTAAATTCACCAGTTGCGCGTGTCTAGCCATTTTACAGTGACTCGTTGCGAGTTTTACCGACTTGACGTTTCGACGCCGCCGGCGTGTAACCCGGGTGTTACAGACGTCAAGTCCGCGTGTTTATCCAGAGTTACTGTAAAACGGCCCGTTATTCCAAATCGAGTATTTTAGCGTCCATCGACCCAAGTGCGTTTTTCCGACTATGCGTCGAGACGCCCCAGTGCGTAAGCCGGGGTACTCGAGGCCTAGAGTCTGTGAGGTTTGCCTGGGTCGACTTTCTCGTCGTACGCCGTATCTACCATCTATCTCCACGTACTCCGCGAACAACCGGTTACAAGTATCATCGTCGCAAACGCCCGGCGTCGATCTGCCAATTATTGCAGAAACGCATTGCTATACCTCGTCCGTCATGTCATTACTACCGTTAACCACCGAACCAAACGCGACGCCCGGCGTCGATCTGCCGATTATTGCAGAAACGCATAGCTACACCTCGTCCGTCATTCCTGCCGTTAACCGCCGAACCAAAGCGACATCAGCATCGCGACGCCCGGCGTCGATTTTCCGATTATTGCAGAAACGCATAGCTACACCTCGTCCGTCATTACTGCCGTTAACCACCGAACCAACGCGACATCAGCGTCGCGACGCCCGGCGTCGTTTTGCCGATTATTGCAGAAACGCATAGCTACACCTCGTCCGTCATTACTGCCGTTAACCGCCGAACCAACACGACATCAGCGTCGCGACGCCTGGCGTCGATTACACCAAAACCATTCGAATACATTCCTAGACAGATCCTTAAGATCACCGTACCTACCGTTTGTCCGCCACCGTCACCGCCGTCACTACGCCTAGCGTCAAATCACGCGGAAACCGTCCGAACGCATTTCCAGCTACATTTTTGGATACCCGTGTATCTACCGTTCATACACCGACATCACCGCCGTCATCATATTGTACCCATCAGCGACCACCATACTCTTTTGTACAGCGAGTTATCATACAATAAAGTTGTCTTGTACCTTTTATTGTAATTGTGTTATTCACATTTCACCCTATCTTCAAACCTGCTATCCGACCGTTGGCGCCCGAGCAATCTCACGCCAACTTTCTGACCGCTATCCCCAAAATAGCGTTACAGAATTTGGCGCCCGAGCAGGGACGGTGGGAGGTAGGGCTGGCACCAAGCCGATCTTGCTGCCAGACACAGGACGGGTCACCAACGGCAACCGGCCAAGGATCCGCATCCTGGAGAACCGCCTCATCCGCCCAGCCCGCACTGCAGCACCACCACCACCACCACCACCATCACCACCACCACCGCCCCCAAAGCCAGTTGAGCCCCAGGTACCTGGATGGAGACCTGGGGAGAGCGACAAGGTCCTCCGCGAGGCCTTGAATGCCCGGTTTGGGGCCTACCCGCCGAAGCTGCCGAAGACGCCAGTAATCCGGCCATACCGGTCGCCTTCCCCCGATGGCGACGTCCTCCAGCTGGCTGCGTCCCCCATCCACGACGCCGAAACCGACGGAGACGCAGGCCAGGCCAAGCGGACCGGAGACCCCCTGGGCAAGGTAGTTTCTTGCATTGTAGGTCCCAGCCGTCCACCAGAACCCCCCACCGTGAAGGAAGCAGTCTCCGAGCTCTGGGATATCCTGTCATCCCTCAGCCCCGACCGTTCGAAGCCACGCCCACAGGCCATCCCGACTGCACAGCAGGCACCACCGCCGTCCGTCCCGTCCGTGGCCCCAGCTTGCCCCCAGGACTACCACGCCTGGGTTCAGAGTCTGCGGCCAAAAGGTGTGTGTCTGTCGAAGCGGCTGCGGTTCCGGCTCCCGAACGGCAAGAGGGTGACCATTCCCTGGTCCATTGGTTCGGCGGTTAACGGCAGGAATGACGGACGAGGTGTAGCTATGCGTTTCTGCAATAATCGGCAGATCGACGCCGGGCGTCGCGTTTGGTTCGGTGGTTAACGGTAGTAATGACATGACGGACGAGGTATAGCAATGCGTTTCTGCAATAATTGGCAGATCGACGCCGGGCGTTGCGACGGTGATACTTGTAACCGGTTGTTCGCGGAGTACGTGGAGATCGATGGTAGATACGGCGTACGACGAGAAAGTCGACCCAGGCAAACCTCACAGACGCTAGGCCTCGAGTACCCCGGCTTACGCACTGGGGCGTCGCGACGCAGAGTCGGAAAAATGCACTTGGGTCGATGGATGCTAAAATACTCGATTTGGAATAACGGGCCGTTTTACAGTAACTCTGGATAAACACGCGGACTTGACGTCTGTAACACCCGGGTTTACACGCCGGCGGCGTCGAAACGTCAAGTCGGTAAAACTCGCAACGAGTCACTGTAAAATGGCTAGACACGCGCAACTGGTGAATTTACTCCACGGAGATGATTACGGCCGGTGTCAGTCGTAGGTCTCTGGATGTTTTCAAATACGCCCTTCGAAGATGCTTTGGCTTACGCTCAACAAGCGTTGCGACGTTGCTCGTCTGAAGCTCACAACGAGACAATAAGACGGACTTTCAATAAACAAATAAACAATTCGGACGGAAAGCTCACGGTCCGGGTTTTAAAGAAAACGGAAAAATATTGCTCATCTGGAGATCGGTTTGGAAGTCTTGACGGAATACTCGCAATCAAGAATCGCAATCGGCTTCAGTTGTCGAAAGGAATACTCGCAGTCAACAACCGTCTTCGGCAAACGCAGGCCCTGCTTTTATACAGCCCTGCTAATTAAACCAGCTTAAGTTTGTTTACTAGTAGCAAAACTGCATAAAAGAACAGGGCAAATAGGATAAAAATGGAACACGGTGTTGTCGACCCTTTATGAGGTTTATTTCTCGGTCAAATTACGCGCCTTATCCCAATTGTCGGGAAGAAAAGTTTTCACGGCTCGCGGATTAATAAGGGCTGAGTTACACGGCTTTGCACTATTTAATCCGCAAAACTTGTGACAGATTCACATCGTCACAATAGTAAAAAATATATCCTCAAATTTTATCAGTGTAGAAAAAGGCTATGATCTAGAATCTGATCACTCACCAATAGTGCTCACACTCAGTGAAAATATAATTAAAAAAAAGAGCTATCCTAAACTAAACAACAAATACACAAACTGGGACAACTTTAAAGAGGAATTAAGTACCAGAATTTGTTTATCTGTTCCAATTCGAACAAAAGACCAACTAGATTATGAAACTGAGAAATTGATCACAGACATACAACAGTCTGCGTGGAAATGTACGCCAGAGATAAAAAGAAGAGTAACAGGAAATAACTATCCCAAAGGAATAAGAAATTTGATTGCAGAAAAGCGCAAGGCTAGGAAAAAATGGCAACACTCAAGATCATCACAAGATAAGAATATACTAAATAACATCAGCAAACAAATTAAAAAAGAAATACAAGAAATCAAAAACGAATCTATCAATGTCTATTTAAGAGAACTAACATACGATAAGAACTCGGATTATGGGCTTTGGAAAGCAACAAAGCGATTGAAAAGACCAATAGCACAAATTCCACCTATTAGAAAAGAAAATGGGGAGTGGGCTAGAAATAATACACAAAAAATCGAGGCTTTTGCTGATCATTTGGAAAATATATTTCAACCAAATGACCCACAAGATAATACCTACCTTAACATAGAAGAAGAAAATCGTGAGGAAAAAAACATTAGGCCTACAACACCAAAGAAAGTGGCTAAGGAAATTAAAACAAACATCAGCCCTAAAAAAGCTCCAGAGTTTGATTTAATAACGGGAGAAGTATTAAAACAACTACCTAGAAAAGCAATAGTAAAAATCACCAATATAATAAATGCAGCATTCAGACTAAAATATGTACCACAACTTTGGAAAGTAGCAGAAGTTATCATGGTACCAAAACCAGGTAAACCCCCACAGGAATTAACATCATATAGGCCTATATCTCTGCTACCAATATTGTCGAAACTTTTTGAGAAATTGCTACTCAAAAGACTAAAACCTGTCATAGAAGAAAAAGAATTAATACCGACACACCAATTCGGATTTAGAAACCAACCAGGTACACAGGATTACAGATGTAATCGAAAAAACTTTAGAAGAAAATAAAATATGCTCAGCCATCTTTCTAGATGTCGCACAAGCATTCGATAAGGTATGGCACAAAGGTTTAAAATATAAACTCCAAACATTGTTACCAAAACAATTTAGCCAAATACTACAATCATATATTGCAGAGCGATACTTCAGGATTAAACAAGAGGCAGAATTCTCATCATTACAAGAGATCAAAGCAGGAGTTCCGCAAGGAAGCGTCTTAGGCCCTATCCTCTTTCTCCTGTATACCTGTGATCTCCCAGTTACAAAACAAGTAACAACAGCTACATTCGCTGATGACACTGCCATACTTGCAGTAGGAAATAACATAGAAGAATCTACAAAGAAACTGCAAAAAGCAGTAAATAAGGTTAACAATTAGACTAAAACATGGAGAATAAAGTTAAACGAATCTAAATCCATCCATACAGATTTCACCAATAGAAATATCAACCATTTACAGGTGAAAATCAACAACAGAGTGATCCCCTACTCAAATACAGCTAAATATCTAGGTATGACACTAGATGCTAAACTAAGATGAAAATCTCACGTTAAGAGAAAAAAAGAATTAGAAATAAGATATGATTGGGAGAAGATCAACCTTGTCAATACATAATAAATTAATGGTTTATAAACAGATTCTTAAACCAGTCTGGATCTATGGAATATAGCACTGGGGTTGCGCAAAAAAAAGTAACATAGATATCATTCAACGATACCAAAATAAAGTGCTAAGGAATATTATCGATGCACCTTGGTACACTCGAAATCGAGACATACATAGGGACCTATGAAGAAATTAAAAAGCATGCAAAGAAACATAAGGATAGACTACAAAACCACGTCAATATTGAGGCCCATCGACAACTTGACAACAGCAATAACGTTAGAAGGCTAAAGAGAGTGAAACCATTCGAATTAGTGTAGAGTACTGTGAGTAAAAAGCAGAGCAGTGCTAGTGAAATCAATAAAAAAAAACCGCAAGAACACGTTTTGGGGTCCCTAGAATACGAATTTACTAATTTTACGATGATGTCTGTATGTATGTGTGCGTGTGTGAGAGTGTGTGTTTATGTCACACACACACATACATACAGACATCATCGTCACGATCGTTTCGGATCGCGTAACTCCAATACTACGATTACAAAAATTATAATTTTTTCGTATTCCTCGAGTTTAGATCCCATATGCAGACGTGAGACTTTGGTTATAATTGGCTTACCGGAAGTACCCTCAAATGCAACTTTTAACAGTTATTCTTGAAAAACGCAGTTAAATATTGTTTAATTGATATTTAATGATTATAAATTATAAAGAATTTATTATTCTCTATACAGTTTGATTACATTTTATACTTGCCAATCATAGAAACTGTAATGATATGAAAAATATAAAAAAATATATAAAAAATACTATCCGCCAGAGAAATTTTAAAAAAAGCCTTGGCATGTCGGCTATTTAATATTGAAGAAAAAAATGTTGTATATTATTACTGATGTTTATATTGAAAATTAGGTCTTCTCAAAGCCAGAGAAATGGAACTTGTGAGAAAAAATGGAGTTGAACGGATGTATGTTGTATAGTCATTTTTTTGGTTATTTTTATTGTTAATGTTTGTTATATAAATGGCGGGAGGTTTTTGAAAATGTGTTGTTCCGGAAAAGATATGTTTTCGTTAAGTAGATTGTGGTGGTTATGTATATGTTTAAGGATTTCATATTTTTCTAAAAGATATAAATTTTTAATTTTTGTTTCTGAGTGTAGAAGGTGAAGGTTGTCTGTTGTAATATTATGGTTTGAAGTCTGTAGATGTATTCCTATTGCTGAAGGCGAATTATTTTTTATATGTTCTTGAAATTTAGTTTTTATGTTCCGTTTTGTAAGTCTTGTATATGAGTTGTCACAGCTGTTTCAATTAATTTTATATATTCCGCTGCTATCAAGTTGTTTGTTTTGGGGTGTGTTATATTTTAGGATGTTGTATAGGTTTGGGTGGGATTTTGATGTGAGAGTTGTATTGTACTTTTGTGTAGTTTTTGAGAGGGTTTTATGGAGATTGTTGTAGTACGGTATTGAGATATAGTTACTATTTTGTTTTACATGTCTATATATTTTATTATTTATTAATTTTGTATATTTTGTTTTATTAAATATTTGTTTCATGAATGGTAAAGGCCTATTGTAAATATGGTGTTAAGTTCTTTTTTGAAATTTTCTATTGTTAATTGTGAATTCATAATAGAAATAGAAAATCAAAATTAAATAAACTTCTTAGACCTTATCCTACATAAATTAAATAATACATCCATAGAATATAATATTTACAGAAAACCGTCATACACAGACATAATTATACCAAATAACTCGTATCATAATCCAAAAACAAAATTAACCGCTTTCAATTTTTTATTTAATAGACTTTTAACAACCCATTAAAAATAGAAAATTTCAAAAAAAAAACAACACCATATAGGCCTTCATAATAGCTATACATTACCATTCATGAAACAAATATTTAATAAAACAAAATATACAAAATTAATAAATAATAAAATATATAGACATGTAAACCAAAATAGTAACTATATCTCAATACCGTACTACAACAATCTCCATAAAACCCTCTCAAAAACTACACAAAAATACAATACAACTCTCACATCAAAATCCCAGCCAAACCTATACAACGTCCTACAAATAACACACCCAAAACAAACCACCTTGATAGCAGCGGAATATATAAAATTGACTGTAACAACTGTGACAACTCATATATAGGACTCACAAAACGGAACATAAAAACTAGATTTCAAGAACATATAAAAAATAATCCGCCTTCAGCAATAGGAATACATCTACAAACTTCAAACCATAACATTACAATAGACAACCTTCACCTTCTTAACCAGAAACAAAAATTCAAAATTTATATCTTTTAGAAAAATATGAAATCCTTAAACATATACATAACCACCACAACCTACTTAACGAAAACATATCTTTTCCGGAACAACACATTTTCAAAAACCTCCCGCCATTTATATAACAAACATTAACAATAAAAATAACCAAAAAAATTACTATACGACATACATCCGTTCAACTCCATTTTTCCTCACAAGTTCCATTTCTCTGGCTTTGAGAAGACCTAATTTTCAACATAAATATGAATATCAGTAATATACAACAATTTTTTCTTCAATATTAAACAGCCGACATGCCAAGGCTTTTTTAAAATTTCTCTGACGGTTATTATTTTTTATATTTTTCATATCATTACAGTTTCTATGATTGGCATGCTCACCTAACCAACAACTTATAAATTTAATTTTAAGATATATACCTTTTTATATTTAACATTAAATCAAATGTATCACTCTCCAGCATTTTTCCCACTATTTTAATACATATATTTTTTCTATTAATACATAACATTTTGTATAATAATTTTATATTTTACAACAAATACTATTGAATGTACATCTTTCAGCTGTAGGCTCCGAAGATGCTAAAAACCTGTCAGCGAAATCGATAAGCCACATAGTATAAATAATTTTTTATAATAAAACTCAAAGTTTAATTACCATTCATAAATCATGAAAATGAACTTTGATCTAGAGTCGTTCATTAATAATATTCAAATATTTTAAATTGACAGATATCAGTATCAATGAAAAGAAAATGAATGTAGCAGAGACTATGATTTTGACATAGATGTTGGGGAAGACACGGAAGGATAGGGTAAGGAATGAAAGGTAAAAGAAATGGCTCTATTGATAAAGTTTCTAGAAAGATCAAGAGAGACGATTACATTGGTTCCAACATGTCATGAGGAAAGATGAAGATTATATTGGAAGAAGAATGAATAGCTTAGTAACAGAAGGTAGAAGAAACTGAGACTTGATAGAAAAGGAACTGAATAAGGACGACACGCAAAACAGAAATGAGTGGAAGAAGAAAATAAAAAATAGCAACACTTAACGAAAGAGAAAAGCTAAAGAAGTAGAAGATGTCAATGTCAAGTACAATTTGCATAGTTTGTTTATGAAATAATTTTACTGGAAATATAGGATCTTTTGCAAGAAAATTTATATATGGAATTTGCACATAATACACAGTTTTGACGGAGGGTAATGTTCTGGCCACATCAGATTTTCTTTTTTTCATCGCACCAAACAATAAAGCGTTCGTATTTTTTTCATATTTTGCCTTAGATTTTACAGGCATCAAAACTGAGACAGCATTTCTTGCATTTTCTTCGATGTCTGACGGCACACTTTATGAATCACTCATTTTTGGTGGAAAGAAAAATTGTTCCGACGTTTATTCGTTTTAGTAAACAACAACCAAGACAGCAACAATAAACAAAATTGTAATAGTAACAAACAAATTTCATCTATTCAGCTCCTTCAAATTTGAGTATATAAATTATTATAAATAACTAATTTCTATTTTTATAAATATTTCTGGCGTAGATAAAGTCTTGTATATCACTCGTGAGTTACAGGCATAACCCATTCGTGTGAATACATAACTCGCTGTTGCTCGTTGTGCATGCTACACTCATGGGTTAATAAGACCTCTACCTCACTAATAATATGAATAACTATTATTACCTATATAAATTCATAGTGTAATTAATTAGTATTTCATTATAATATAATATACCAGGATTACCAGGAGCGCACCATAGTGTATGCAAGTTTCCTATACTGTGACTAACCGTCTATTCAGCGTATAGCAAACCTGCGGCCTGTGACGCTCTGTCATGGCGGTAAAAATTGACCATTTAAATGAGCTACAAAAATACTATTTCCAATGTTTTTTTTTTACAAAATTGAAAAATAGTGAAAACCCCCATTTGTTACATATAAAAATATTTTTTACAATCAATATCGACATGTCAAACAAATCAGGTACTATAATTTTATTGATATTTAATAAATATGTATTAATTAGGCGAACTCTGGAATAAGTAAAGAATAATAAACTGTAGTTACTTTGTTACTAACTGCTGTAAATTAATGACTCCAAACAACATAATTTATTCACGACATTGATTCCAGCTATTTTCATAAACAAGATACCTATTAAGAATTTATACACGAATTGCAAACTAAAGATAAGCTATGCTTACATAACCTGATATTCCAAGTTATATTGCTGTAATTTATAAGCTTGTTGATTACAAACCAATAATATATTTACGATTATTATTTACTAATTTTGTAGATAATAATATATGATGTATGGCAGCATTTTTTATTGTGTCTAGTCAATTTGCCCTGCCTTCTTAGTATTATAAAAAATTCTTAATGTGATGTTTGACAGGATGGTAAGGATTGTTACACACCGATTTCGTGTACGTCCTCTGTGATACATGAACAAACACTTACGACGCTAATTGTCTTGGAAAGAGCAGTTGTTGCACCGAGATGCAATTTTTCTAGATTTTTTTCTGTTGCAAGTAGTCGTGAGAACCACACGTATTTCAATATTTTTCTCGTCTTTACGTATCGTTGAATATATTTATCCTTATTTAAGGGAGTTTTATGCCTGTGCGTTCATTGGAACAATTATTAGTTCCTCAGGAAGTTCCGGGATTTCATTCGCATCTCCTATAGACTTCTGTCTATAACTATCACTTTAAAGGCCTATTTTTAAATTTATAAGATAATGTTTCACTTTGATTTAAAACGAATTTATTTTGAACTTGCATTATCTTTATTTTATAACACACACTTATATAAAAACTTATAAAAATTCACAACGTTTCGACAGCGAAAAATCTGCTGTCGTCATCAGGTGATCTGATACTACTGACAATTCCTTAACATACGAGCTTTATATCTGGTGTTGTAGGGGTGAACATTAGTGATGGATGGTTGATCAGGTCCAATGGGTGAGTCAGGCGTCCTGGGTGGCTGGTCAGGTCCAATGGGTGGATCGGGCGTCCTGGGTGCCTGGGTCTCGATGGCTAGGCTGGAGTCTGCTGTGATGTGTTTCCTCCAGATTGGTCGGATTTCTACACTCGGCTGGCTGAACACTGTTTTTCTGTTCTTCTGTATTATGGCGGCTTCTTTGAATTTCCTCTTGTACCAGTGCTCTTCTTTCTTGAGGATCCTTGCTCCGTCCCATTGGATACGGTGATGGTGTTCCCACGCGTGGTCTGCAATACCGGATTTTGATGTCTCTCCTCTCTCAGTGTGTCGTCTGTGTTCTTTAATTCTGATATCCAACGGTCGTTTTGTTTCTCCTATATATGTTTTTCCGCATTCACAATCCACCTGGTAGATGCCTGTTTGTAGTTTTGGTGACCGTTCTGGTTTTGTTGTTGATAGGATGTTCTTGATTGTGGTTGTTGTTTGAAACCTGGTTAATATGTTGAACTTGCTGGCAATCCTTTTAATTTTGTCGGAGACTCCCTTCATGTAAGGAATGTATAACTCATTTCTCTTTACTTCGTCTTTGTTTACCTGCTTCGCCTTTGTTGTTTGGTTCTTCTGTACTATTTTCTTGATAGTCCCCTCCGCGTATCCGTTTCTTTGTAGTGTGTTAATGATCTCCTTGACTTCTGATTTATAACTTTGTTCTGTGTTGCAGTGTGATTTTGCTCTGTCAAGTAGCGTGTTAGCTACCCCAATTTTGGTGGTTTCGGCATGGTTTGATTCATAGTTCAAATAGCGTCCTGTGTGCGTTGGCTTGCAATAAACAGATGTTTGTATAGTGTTGTTAACTCTCTCCACAAGAACATCTAAAAATGGTATTCTGTTGTTGTCTTCTTTCTCCATGGTGAATTTGATGCTCGGTTTTAGAGAGTTTATATGGGAGAGAAATGCTTCCAACTCTGCGTCACTGTGGTTCCAGATAATGAAGGTGTCATCCACGTACCTTATCCATTTCTTCGGCTTGATTAGAGCTGTGCTTATAGCGGTGTTCTCGAAGTATTCCATGTAGATGTTGGCGATGACTGGTGACAGTGGAGATCCCATTGGCAGTCCATCAGTTTGTTGAAAGAAGTCGGTTTGAGCATGGAAATACGTAGTTTTTAGACAGCACTCCAACAGTTCCAGTATTGCGTTGATTGTTAATTTTGTTCTGCTGTGCAATTCTGTATCCTCTTCCAGTTTCTTTTCCACCACTTGTAATGCTTCATCGACGGGTACATTTGTAAAAAGGCTCTCCACATCAAAACTGACTATACAAACATCTGTTTATCGCAAGCCAACGCACACAGGACGCTATTTGAACTATGAATCAAACCATGCCGAAACCACCAAAATTGGGGTAGCTAACACGCTACTTGACAGAGCAAAATCACACTGCAACACAGAACAAAGTTATAAATCAGAAGTCAAGGAGATCATTAACACACTACAAAGAAACGGATACGCGGAGGGGACTATCAAGAAAATAGTACAGAAGAACCAAACAACAAAGGCGAAGCAGGTAAACAAAGACGAAGTAAAGAGAAATGAGTTATACATTCCTTACATGAAGGGAGTCTCCGACAAAATTAAAAGGATTGCCAGCAAGTTCAACATATTAACCAGGTTTCAAACAACAACCACAATCAAGAACATCCTATCAACAACAAAACCAGAACGATCACCAAAACTACAAACAGGCATCTACCAGGTGGATTGTGAATGCGGAAAAACATATATAGGAGAAACAAAACGACCGTTGGATATCAGAATTAAAGAACACAGACGACACACTGAGAGAGGAGAGACATCAAAATCCGGTATTGCAGACCACGCGTGGGAACACCATCACCGTATCCAATGGGACGGAGCAAGGATCCTCAAGAAAGAAGAGCACTGGTACAAGAGGAAATTCAAAGAAGCCGCCATAATACAGAAGAACAGAAAAACAGTGTTCAGCCAGCCGAGTGTAGAAATCCGACCAATCTGGAGGAAACACATCACAGCAGACTCCAGCCTAGCCATCGAGACCCAGGCACCCAGGACGCCCGACCCACCCATTGGACCTGACCAGCCACCCAGGACGCCTGACTCACCCATTGGACCTGATCAACCATCCATCACTAATGTTCACCCCTACAACACCAGATATAAAGCTCGTATGTTAAGGAATTGTCAGTAGTATCAGATCACCTGATGACGACAGCAGATTTTTCGCTGTCGAAACGTTGTGAATTTTTATAAGTTTTTATATAAGTGTGTGTTATAAAATAAAGATAATGCAAGTTCAAAATAAATTCGTTTTAAATCAAAACTTTAAAGGCCACCTAAAATCCTGGGTGAGATTTCAAAGAGTACTTCTATCAACCTCGAGTTACATATGTCTCAGTCACTAATTTTAATTGTTCTTTCCAGGCTTTTATTCCATATGTAAGATTCACTTTTCGGTGGTACGCCACTGGTTTAGAAGCGTAGGCAAAAACACTTGACATTCCTAAATGCAATGACACCCCCGACTCTTGGATGGTAGGCTAGTTGTGTTTGTGACCACAATGTCGTGTGGATTTGTGTGTGATAGTGTCCATAAGAAAAGACAAGCAGTTTGCTGTAATTAAAGGTGAGTGGTAAAACTCACGGTCATCCAAATTATTGTACAGGTATAGCGTTCTGGTGTGGATCACCTGATGCTTGAAGCTTGATTGATATGTATATAGTGAACTTAAAGTTCACTATAATTTCTATATATGCGCATTGTTCGCGCTGAGTATTCATCTCTCCTGTTAGAAGAGTGTACTCGTTACGATTTGTAAAAAGACTTGTGAAATATTCATTGACTTCGACGGGAACTCGTTGCTCAGTTGGTTAGAGCGTCCTACTAGATATAGGAAGGCCCTGGGTTCAAATCCCAGCGAGGTCCATGAATTTTTCACAATTTCTTTCTTCGTTTATTTAAATTCTCCTTGATCCTATTAGCCCATTTCTACGATTTAAACATTTAGGATGGATCACAAATATTTCTAAAATTGATTACGGTATCTTAATTTGGTACTCGCCTCTCCAAACACATAAACATATAATTCAGAACGTTCAACGTATATTTTTAAAATACATGTGGTTAAAAAAAATTTCTTCCTATCCAAACCAAGGTATCGAACAAAGTATTTTACTCAGTGAATTTTCTTTTAACCCCATTGAATCCCGCCATTCTCAAATAACTCCTACATTTCTCGCGAACATGTTAAATGGTAACATTGACGCCCCAGTGTTGTCAAAATTACCTATACATGTGCCATCTACAACCTCTCGTAATTATAATTTTTTTTATTTACCCAACTGCAGGACGAATACAATGCTTAAGTCTCTATTAGTAGTCATGTGTACTATATATAATCATTTTAATTAGTAATTTTTTATACTCTTGTATGTATTTTTTATGTATTTGTCAGTGGCGGTTTGTCAGGGTAGTCAGGTAAGGCACTGCCTCACCGAAAAAGAAATAAAGCTGTAAATAATTGTTACGTTCTAATTTGGTCCTTTGTTCCAATTTCCTTAATTTTATACCTGCCGTTCCTTCGTTTCCATTCATGACCTGAAAAACAATATTTTATGCCGTAATGATATTATTTATACTTCATAGTTCTATTAAATTCACTTACTTAATGTTTCTTTAAATTTGGTAGCTTCATTTGTCAAAATTAAATAGTCTATTTCGCAGTTTATTATTCTAGTTTCAGTTTTAGGTTAATTTTTGGTGACATTTCTTAATTAGATTTATCTTTGCAGTGATCGTATAAGCTGAGCGCTACGTTCACAACGTAGTGTAGCGGCGGTAAATTTTGAATTTGACTGGTAAATAAATAGACTTAAATTGGTTGGATTTATTTTTGTATTAATTTAGTTTATTTATTTAAAACATTAACATACAACTATTATCCCATCCTACTATCCTTAAATTACCCCTATCCTATACTAAAAATTATGAGCGTAACACGTTTTATTTAAGTAGATTTGTTGTGCGCAAGGCTATGGTTACCCTCTTTCTCTCTTTCCGGAATTTAAATTATTTTTCCCTGCCTTAAGTAAGATCCGGGGACTTATCGTAAGTAACTTCAAGCGGGCGAACGTGTGGAAGAAAATTTGAGTTGCGGGTCAGAATGACTTAAAGTAATTCCGGTCGAGTGTAAAATATTCGTAGGGAATATTACCCTTATTTGGGGATCAATCGCCGGATTACGTATTTCGTTAGGAGGTTTTTGGTGATTTGTGAATCAACCTCCCGCGGAGTTCCCACGTGGGGATCAATTTAAGTGTTAGTGGTTCGCGACCTTTTTTTTCTTTTGTTCGTAACATCTTCCAACATCTCGCCACGGGCTGAAGGCATCGTCGGGGGACAGTTAGATTACGGGGTGGACATCTCCAGCTGGTGTGACGTTGCCTGGCATCGTCCGCATTCCGCTGACTGACTGCAGTCATCCCCACCACCATTCCTGGCTACCTACCGCCACTAGAGATAAGTCGTACAGACATCTTTTATATTTTTTTAACAACTTTTATTTGAGGCACTGAAGACGTTGGAAAACTTGTTAACTTTAATTTTTGTTCATTTTTATTGTGCATTCAACTTTTGGAGTGCCTGAAAATTGGTTTAACCTTAGCTTCGTTCACTTTTATTTTGCTCTCACTTTTGGAGTGCAATATTATTTTTGGATTTTTCATTTATATTATTATTAGTGTATATTTATTATTGGATTGCTTTAATCCAGTGTGCAACTTTGTGTTGTTTTTGGTTTTTTTTATATTGTGCCTGACAAGAATTCGGCACTGTTGTACTTTGTACTACGATACGTCGCGGACTATTCGTCCTCGTATATTCAACTGGCTGTACTTGCCCTGCGTTGTCGGTTGGCCAACAAGTCGACGTATAATTGTACTATCGGGTCGGATATATCCGCGTCGTCACCTTCTGTTCATAGTTATTTATTTATTTTTTTTATATATACATTTTCATATTTTTAACTTAAAATTTACATTCATTAAAGTATTATTAATCTTAGCTTTGGGAGTATTCTTTTATTTGTACAAGCCTTTTCTCTCGTTTTCAGGCAATGTTTTTATATTCACGGTAGGTAAACTTTATTTAACACCTTTTCGTAATTTTCCGGACAAAAATTACGTGGCGCCCATTCAACCCCTTTTGGGGGTTGATCACCGAACTTAACCCGCTCCCACCTCCACTGTGTAAGGGCTAGCGGCCGCACACCGAAACAACTAGGGTGCGTTATGTAATAAATCGCATTGCGCGAAGCACGTTACAAATTTTGGCGCCCAACGTGGGGCAAACGTTGTTAGGGGCCATAAACGTTAGGGGGGCCTTGATCGTTGTTAGGGGGCCATAAACATTAGGGGGCCATAAACGTTAGGGGGCCATATCGTTGTTAGAGGCCATTTAGCTTTTTTTTTGGGGTTCGTTGTATCAAAACGCGACTTTCATTGTTAAGGGCCAAATCGTTTGTTTAGGACCGTATGGTTAGCTGATTATACTGTTATATTTTGTGGTCGGGATTTAGATTTTGGGGAACTTCTGAAAAAAAAAAAAAATAATAATTAGGCTTTAAATTTCATATAGTTTTATTGTTGGTTGTACCTTTATTGGTACATATTTGTTTGTTCCTTGTTACATTAACAGGATTTTTTTTTGTATATTTTTGCCATTTTCCGTCGGTATGGAAACTTCAAGGTTGAGTAGGGATGAATTGGAGTACGAATTGGTCGTGCGGGGAATTCGCGGAACAAATACATTAACGGTACAGGCTATGAGACAGGAGTTGGCAAAAAAATTAAGGAAGGAGGAAGTAGGGCAGATCGTTAACAATCCTGTCAATGAATTAGACTCATCTACCGAAATAGATATTTGTTCAGCAAAAATTGTGCAAATCCAGGAGCTTATTGACAATTTTTCTGGATTGGGTTCAAGTTACGAATTTCAGAAAATCTGCACTAAAATTCAACATGTCATTTCCCGATTAGCGAGAATCGAGAGCAATGACGAAGACATTAAAACATCGGTAAAAACACTGAACGATAGGATTAGGGCTGAAGAAGATAGACTGCTTCAGAAAAATGACGAACAAGAGGAACGTCAGAGACAAGCAGAAGCGAAAGTAGAATCTACAGTCAATAAAAAAACTACACCACCTGCTGTAAGGAGGAAACAGATTCCGGTAGTGCACTGGGATATCAAGTTCGACGGCAATGTACACGAGCTTAGTGTCAATGCATTTTTGGAAAGGGTGAATGATTACCGTATTTCGCGTAACGTTTCCGAGTCGGAATTGTGTGATTCTGCGATAGAGCTGCTGCGAGGACAGGCATTAACGTGGTATCGTTCAGCGCGTTCAAAAATAAAATCATGGGATGATTTCGTCAGGCTGTTGAAAGATGAATACGAGCCATTTGATTATGAAATGGCGTTGTGGGATGAAATTCGGTCACGGACACAAGGTGCGGATGAAACGGTAGGTGCTTATATGGCGAGTATGATAAATTTGTTTAAACGAATGCCGAAACCACCTACGGAAGAAGCGAAGTTACAGGTGTTGCGCAGGAATGTATTACCCTATTATATTCGGGGAATTGGATTAACAGAAATCACCACTGTTGAACAGCTACAAACTGTTTGTAAACAACTTGAAAAAAATCGGCTCATGGCAGAAAAATTTCAACCCCCTCCATCAAGTAAGAAAAATTTACTTGAATCTGATTTAGCTTACCATGGTCGCGCTAAAACAACGTCGGTTAATGCTGCAGACGCTTCCACCTCCTCTAAATCCGGAGGAAAATTAACTTGCTGGAACTGTCACGAAAAGGGTCATATAGCGCGGGACTGCAAGAAAGAGAAACGTAAACACTGTTTTCGATGTGGGAAGGCAGACGTGACAGTCAACTCGTGTCCCAAGTGCTCGGGAAACGCGCGGGGGGGACACTAAAGGGTCGTGTCGTGTCTTCACCCTCCTTTCTGGCGGCCACACACCTGGAGAATGAAAAGAACTTGGCGATAGTTAACTTTATTATCTCACACTTAGGTCAAGATCAGCGTCCTTATTTGGAGATCTCAATCTTTGGTTGTAAGATTTTAGGGCTCTTGGATTCGGGAGCCACTAGGTCCATTATTGGTAGGGAAGGTTGGGAGATGCTAAAAGGGATGGATTTATATTTGGATAAATCGGATGCACCCGGTTGCACGGTTGCAGACGGAAAAGAATGTGTGAGTTTGGGTTCGATTACTGTTCCCGTTCTTCTCATGGACAAAATTAAATTGATTAAATTTTTAGTCGTTCCGGATGTCACCAGCAGTATTATCTTAGGGATGGATTTTTGGTGCACAATGGGGATTGTACCTGATTTAAGAAGGGATGTTTGGAATTTTACGGGATTGGCGACATTAAATGTACAGGATACAGATCAGACTTAACAGACGAACAGAAACTACAACTACAGACTATGTTGGACAAAAATTGGGAACGTATGCCAAGAAAACTTGGATGTACATCAAGAGTACAACATAAAATAATTGCGGAATCGGAACCGGTCAAGCAGCGCTATTACCCAGTTTCACCAGCGATTCAGCAACATATCGATGCTGAACTGAAGAAGATGTTAGCTGAGGATATTATTGAGCCTTCCTCAAGTTCTTGGAGTTCACCTATCTTGATGGTGCCGAAGAAAGATGGCGGCTACCGTTTTTGCGTAGACTTCCGGAGGCTTAATAAAGTCACAAAAAAGGATGCGTATCCAATTCCTTACGTTTCTGGAATTTTAGATAGATTAAGAGGTGCCAAGTACTTAAGTTCATTGGACATAAAATCAGCTTACTGGCAAATTCCGATGAGTTCGTGTAGTCGAGAGTTCACGGCGTTCACAATTCCAGGACGTGGACTGTTTCAGTTTAAGCGGATGCCATTTGGGCTCACAAATGCCCCAGCCACCTGGCAGCGTTTAATTGACGAGGTGTTGCAGGCTGATCTTGAGCCTTTCGTCTTTGTTTATCTGGATGACGTAATCGTCATCTCCGAAAGTTTCGAGCAGCATCTAGAAATTTTACAGACGATTTTTGATAGACTTTTTGCGGCGGGTTTGACCCTGAATAAAGACAAATGTCAATTTTTCAGGTCAGAACTACGTTACCTGGGGTATGTTGTAGATAAGCGTGGGTTGAGGGTTGATCCTGACAAGGTAAATGCTATATTGGGGATATCGACGCCAAATAGTGTGGCTGACGTACGCAGTTTCTTGGGCATGGCGTCCTGGTATCGTAGGTTTGTTCAGGATTTTGCCACCATCAGTGCTCCACTCACAAATTTGTTGAAGAAAAATCGGAAGTGGCATTGGACGGAAGAGTGTCAAGAAGCATTTCAGAGGCTGAAAGAATGTCTGATCTCTGCTCCGGTTTTGAATTGCCCTGATTTTTCGAAGCCCTTTGTGGTTCAAACCGACGCGAGTGGTTATGGCTTAGGCGCGGTACTGACGCAAGAAGATTCGGACGGTGAACGCGTCATATGTTTTTTGAGCCGGTCATTGACTAAACATGAACGCAACTATTCCACCACTAAGCGGGAATGCCTTTCAGTTGTATGGTCAATACAAAAACTTCGCCCCTATTTAGAGGGTTCGTGTTTCACAGTCGTCACAGACCATGCCTCATTGACGTGGCTCATCCATCTAAAAGATCCCTCTGGTAGATTATGCCGTTGGGCTGTTAAGCTCCAGCAGTACGATTTTGAGATCGTACACAGGAAAGGGAAAGATCATGTAGTCCCAGACTGTCTTTCGCGTTCTGTGCCGAAAATCGAGACAATTTCATTTAGTGCTGCTCAGATTCCTACAACCGATAAATGGTACTTGAAAATGAAACAAAAAGTCATAGAAAGTAAGTCGCGAAAATTTTCTACCTGGAAAATACACGGCGATATCTTATACAAGCATGTTCGACCTCGACATCCTGATCTTACTGATGAAGAGTTCTCTTGGAAACGAGTAATTCCCAAAGACCAGCGCAAGGAAGTCATGAAGCAAATGCATGATTCGCCAACATCGGGACATCCTGGCATCACTAAAACCTACAATAAATTGAAACAGAAGTACTATTGGCCTAAAATGAAGGCTGACGTGGTGACGTACGTTAATAGATGTATTGTATGCGCTGAGCAAAAGGTGGTGCAGAAAAGTCCACCAGGTTTAATGGGTACTCGGCCGCGGGTATTTCGTCCATTCCAACTCATCAGTACAGACTTAATGGGGCCACTGCCACCATCTACAAAAGGGTACAGATATATTTTAGTTGTGTGTGACTATTTTAGCAAATTTGTGCTTACATTTCCTCTTCGAACGGCGACAGCGCAGACAATATCTGGCTTCATGGAGGAACATGTTTTCTTATTATTTGGTGCGCCACAATATATCGTCTGCGACAACGGAGTTCAGTTTCGCAGTTCGGAATTTCGCAATGTTTGTGCGAAATACGACGCCACTCTTCTCTTTAATGCGCTCTATCATCCACAAAACAATCCCACAGAAAGGGTAAACAGAGTGATAAAAACGATGTTATCTTCATACATTAAAGACCATCAACAACAGTGGTATCATTACTTACCCTCCGTTACTTGTGCCATTCGTACTTTAGTTCATGAAGCCACTGGTCTCACGCCGTACTTCGTGAACTTTGGGCGCGAGCAGATACTGAGTGGTCGAGATTATCAAGTGGACGCTATAGACAACAATGGTGATCTCCATTTTGACCGTGAAGATGTGCGCGAGCAGCGACCAGCGCGGTTCGTGAAAATTTACGCAGAGGTGCGTAAACGGCTGGATCATGCGCAGGCTCAAGCCAGGACGCGGTATAATCTTCGTCGAAGACCGATTTTTTATCACGAAGGGCAGCAGGTTTGGCGTAGAAACTTTAAATTGTCTAACGCAGCAGATAATTTTGCAAGCAAGTTAGCGGCTAAATACGTAGGACCGTTTAAAGTACGTAAAAAGATTTCGTCTGTCACTTATGAGCTAGGAGATGAAAGTGGTAGAGAGCGTGGCATATGGCATGTAAAGGACTTAAAACCAGGTCCTATTGATGATGATGATGACGACAAAGTTTCCGATAATGATTTGTAGTTTGTTTTGTTTATTTGGTTTTGTATTGAGGAAAAATTTTAGGAATTTTCCCTCACGGGAGTTGGGGAGGGATTTGTTACGTTCTAATTTGGTCCTTTGTTCCAATTTCCTTAATTTTATACCTGCCGTTCCTTCGTTTCCATTCATGACCTGAAAAACAATATTTTATGCCGTAATGATATTATTTATACTTCATAGTTCTATTAAATTCACTTACTTAATGTTTCTTTAAATTTGGTAGCTTCATTTGTCAAAATTAAATAGTCTATTTCGCAGTTTATTATTCTAGTTTCAGTTTTAGGTTAATTTTTGGTGACATTTCTTAATTAGATTTATCTTTGCAGTGATCGTATAAGCTGAGCGCTACGTTCACAACGTAGTGTAGCGGCGGTAAATTTTGAATTTGACTGGTAAATAAATAGACTTAAATTGGTTGGATTTATTTTTGTATTAATTTAGTTTATTTATTTAAAACATTAACATACAACTATTATCCCATCCTACTATCCTTAAATTACCCCTATCCTATACTAAAAATTATGAGCGTAACACGTTTTATTTAAGTAGATTTGTTGTGCGCAAGGCTATGGTTACCCTCTTTCTCTCTTTCCGGAATTTAAATTATTTTTCCCTGCCTTAAGTAAGATCCGGGGACTTATCGTAAGTAACTTCAAGCGGGCGAACGTGTGGAAGAAAATTTGAGTTGCGGGTCAGAATGACTTAAAGTAATTCCGGTCGAGTGTAAAATATTCGTAGGGAATATTACCCTTATTTGGGGATCAATCGCCGGATTACGTATTTCGTTAGGAGGTTTTTGGTGATTTGTGAATCAACCTCCCGCGGAGTTCCCACGTGGGGATCAATTTAAGTGTTAGTGGTTCGCGACCTTTTTTTTCTTTTGTTCGTAACATCTTCCAACATCTCGCCACGGGCTGAAGGCATCGTCGGGGGACAGTTAGATTACGGGGTGGACATCTCCAGCTGGTGTGACGTTGCCTGGCATCGTCCGCATTCCGCTGACTGACTGCAGTCATCCCCACCACCATTCCTGGCTACCTACCGCCACTAGAGATAAGTCGTACAGACATCTTTTATATTTTTTTAACAACTTTTATTTGAGGCACTGAAGACGTTGGAAAACTTGTTAACTTTAATTTTTGTTCATTTTTATTGTGCATTCAACTTTTGGAGTGCCTGAAAATTGGTTTAACCTTAGCTTCGTTCACTTTTATTTTGCACTCACTTTTGGAGTGCAATATTATTTTTGGATTTTTCATTTATATTATTATTAGTGTATATTTATTATTGGATTGCTTTAATCCAGTGTGCAACTTTGTGTTGTTTTTGGTTTTTTTTATATTGTGCCTGACAAGAATTCGGCACTGTTGTACTTTGTACTACGATACGTCGCGGACTATTCGTCCTCGTATATTCAACTGGCTGTACTTGCCCTGCGTTGTCGGTTGGCCAACAAGTCGACGTATAATTGTACTATCGGGTCGGATATATCCGCGTCGTCACCTTCTGTTCATAGTTATTTATTTATTTTTTTTATATATACATTTTCATATTTTTAACTTAAAATTTACATTCATTAAAGTATTATTAATCTTAGCTTTGGGAGTATTCTTTTATTTGTACAAGCCTTTTCTCTCGTTTTCAGGCAATGTTTTTATATTCACGGTAGGTAAACTTTATTTAACACCTTTTCGTAATTTTCCGGACAAAAATTTCGTGGCGCCCATTCAACCCCTTTTGGGGGTTGATCACCGAACTTAACCCGCTCCCACCTCCACTGTGTAAAGGCTAGCGGCCGCACACCGAAACAACTAGGGTGCGTTATGTAATAAATCGCATTGCGCGAAGCACGTTACATAATGTAAAGTAGTATGTAAATTAAAATTTAACTTATTTCGCTAATGCTTGTCTTTATAAATATCAAAAGAATTTAAGCCACCACCATAACTAATATGTAATGCAGTTCACCTAATTTACACCCTATAAAGTGCTTCTCGAAATGATAGTATACTGGCCTAATGTTTTTGATCCAGTTAGTAATTCCGATAAGAAATACGTGTGCTAGAGAAAGAGCTGGTTTTGCGGCATGCCTAAATGAGAAATGCAATGAGTGCGTAAAGGATAAAAGATAGCGACTTTAATTTCCACGCAATCCTACAGAGGCCGTTACCATACGTTCAAGACATCTATCATCTATTTCATTTTGCATTAATTGTATATTCTATAATATTCTTGCAAATAAGATTGAAGATTGAATAATAATTAATACTAATATTATTTACTGCATTGTGAATTCAAATTCAACAATAAACAAACAACTTGCATTGCAGTAAGTATTTAATTATTTTATTTTTTTCGTTGTTTTTATGTTTTACGTACGTAGTATTTTTGTATTTTAAATTTTAGTTAAAACAAATAAAATGGCTTCAACTTTGACTGGAACTTCTGATACTGATAATATAAGGCATTCCGATGACATTATTAACTTCTTAATTCACAAAAATCCATTTAGTAAATTATCGCACGAAGATAAACTATATGAAGCAAAATATTTCTACCGTTATTGATAGTGCAAGAAAAATTTAAATTCACAATTTAAATTTGAAAGTGGAAGAAAATAGGGAAATTCTGAAAAGATTAATTGATATTTCAATTTTTTTATGTACACAAGAATTACCATTTAGAGGTCATAATGAAACCGAAGAATCTTGTAATAAAGGTCATTTTAAAGAATTAGTTTTACTAATGAGTAAACGAGAGGATAAATTAAAAATATTTTTGAAGAAAGATATCAATAATAAATCGGTATTTTGTGGTACCTCCAAAACTATTCAAAATGATCTAATAGATTGCATTCATTTTGTTATAAATAAAAAAAATAGACTACGAAATTATTAAATCCCCTTTTATTTCTTGGCAAGTAGACGAAACTACCGATATTAGTTGTAAATGACAATTATCAGTAATTTTACATTATGTAAATGTAAATTCCGGTAATGTGAATGTGGTAGAAAGATTCATAGGTTTTTTGACGTAAGCGCCGGACGCTGTTTCCTAAAATGTTCTGTGATCAGGCAATTTATTTTTGTACATGAAAGGGGAAAAATACGCATTTGCACATCCCTTGAAAAATGTAACTTTCAATTATAAGGCATTTGACCTTGACTGAAAAAAAAATTTCCTCACCAATATTTTAGTGCACGAGCCGCCACTGGTATTTGTACTTATGTTTGGGTGTATACCTGTCAGGAAATAAAGTTTATTGTTATTATTATTATTCTTATTATTATATCCTTGAAGCACTAACGAAGCACAAACGTTTATCACTAATTTGGTCGTTTGTGCTTCTAAGGTGGTTGCTGAGCGTGAATTTGGCAACCACTTTTAATTTATTAATAACTAATGAACGCTTGGGGTTGCTGACTGTATTTATGTTGTATATTTGGTCGTTTGTGCTTCTAAGGTGGTTGCTGAGCGTGAAATTAGCAACCACTTTTAATTTATTAATAACTAAGCTTGGGGTTGCTGACTGTATTTATGTATATCCTTGAAGCACTGACGAAGCACAAACGTTTATCTCTAATTTGGTCGTTTGTGCTTCTAAGGTGGTTGCTGAGCGTGAATTTGGCAACCACTTTTAATTTATTAATAACTAATGAACACTTGGGGTTGCTGACTGTATTTATGTATATCCTTGAAGCACTGACGAAGCACAAACGTTTATCTCTAATTTGGTCGTTTGTGCTTCTAAGGTGGTTGCTGAGCGTGAATTTGGCAACCACTTTTAATTTATTAATACCTAATGAACACTTGGGGTTGCTGACTGTATTATTTATATCCTTGAAGCACTAACGTAGCACAAATGTTTATTACTAATTTGGACATTTGTGCTTCTAAGGTGGTTGCTGAGCGTGGAGTTAGCAACCACTTTTAATTTATTAATAACTAATAAACGCTTGGGGTTGCTGACTGTATTTATGTATATCCTTGAAGCACTAATGAAGCACAAACGTTTATCACTAATTTGGTCGTTTGTGCTTCTAAGGTGGTTGCTGAGCGTGAATTTGGCAACCACTTTTAATTTATTAATAACTAATAAACGCTTGGGGTTGCTGACTGTATTTATGTATATCCTTGAAGCACTGACGAAGCACAAACGTTTATCACTAATTTGGACGTTTGTGCTTCTAAGGTGGTTGCTGAGCGTGAATTTGGCTACACTTTTAATTTATTAATAACTAATGAACGCTTGGGGTTGATGACAGTATTTATGGGGTCCGTGAAGTTGGCACGTCATTGGAAGCACAAATATTCTTTTTTATATTAGTAATTAGTGCTTCGTTAGTGCTCTTTTGTGCTTCAAAAAAAATTAAAATTCATTGAACGGTTCACGAAATAATTAACATTATATGATGACGTGCCAACTTCACACTTAGCACGTCATTAATAAAATTTCAAATTACTTATTACATCTTTTGTTAGTGCTTCGTTAGTGCTCTTTTGTGCTTCAAAATTTTTTGAAATTAATTGAACGGTTCACGAAATAATTAACATTATATGATGACGTGCCAAGTTCACACTTAGCACGTCATTAATAAAATTTCAAATTACTTATTACATCTTTTGTTAGTGCTTCGTTAGTGCTCTTTTGTGCTTCAATTTTTTTTGAAATTAATTGAACGGTTCACGAAATAATTAACATTTATGATGACGTGCCAAGTTCATACTTAGCACGTCATTAATAAAATTTCAAATTACTTATTACACCTTTTGTTAGTGCTTCGTTAGTGCTCTTTTGTGCTTCAAATTTTTTTGAAATTAATTGAACGGTTTACGAAATAATTAACATTATATGATGATGTGTCAAGTTCACACTTAGCACGTCATTAATAAAATTTCAAATTACTTATTACATCTTTTGTTAGTGCTTCGTTAGTGCTCTTTTGTGCTTCAAAATTTTTTGAAATTAATTGAACGGTTTACGAAATAATTAACATTATATGATGACGTGCCAAGTTCACACTTAGCACGTCATTAATAAAATTTCAAATTACTTATTACATCTTTTGTTAGTGCTTCGTTAGTGCTCTTTTGTGCTTTAATTTTTTTTGAAATTCATAAAGCGGTTTATGAAATAATTAAGATTATTTGATGACGTGCCAACTTCATGGCAATAATAAAATATTATACTGTTTTAACACACATTTTGTTAGGGCTATGTTAGTGCTCTTTTGTTCTTTATAATTTTTTTAAATTCATAGAACAGTTCATTAAATAATTAACATAATTTTTTTTAATGGAAACAATATTTAACTTTTTACCTAAAAAAATCCACATACTTGTATTTTCCTGTTTTAAATTATATAAAGGCTGTTTAGTTACGAATTTGTTTTATTATATTAATATTAATTTAAAGATAAACTTAATTTCATGTTAACTATCAAAAAAATAATTTCATTATTTACAAAAAAAAACACATTCTAAATTATTTAAAAAATTCCGAATATTCTTAAAAAAAATCTTTGTATTTGGCCTTTATGTTCCTAAATTTTTATACAGGGTGAGTCGGGGTGATGCCCCCCCCCCCTCTTTAACTTGTTTATTTTGAGTAATAGAAAAAAATACTCATACAAAAATTTTATAATTTTAAATATACAATTTTATGGCAGATGTAGATATTTACAAAGTCAGGTTTACAAAATACGATTATCGACTTTTATTTATTAAATAGCAACCTATAATTATTTTACTAAAATATAAACCGCCATATCTTTCTCTTTTCAATAATGTATTAATTTTAATGAATGTATTTGAAAAAAATCGAGAAAAATAAAATAATTGAGATATGTAGGAAATAATTTTTATTCTAATATTATAGGTGGCTATGTGAAAATAAACAAAATATAACAATGCTAATACCAACAAAGTATACATTTGTTTGTTACTTATTTGTTATTACTTACTTATTTATCTATTTATTTATTATTTATTTTCACATAGCCACCTAGAATATTTGAATAAAAATTATTTCTCATATAACTCATTTATCTTATTTTACTCGAAATTTTTCAAATACAATCCTGTGTATTATGTACAAATTCAAAATAATGTTACTGCACGCGCCCATACATAAATTGTCTTGCAAAAGATCCTATATTTCCAGTAAAGTTATTTCATTAACAAACTATGCAAATTGCACTTGACACTGACATTTTCTTCTTCTTCTTTAGTTTTTCCCATTCGTTAGGGGGTCGCCATTTTTTATTTTCTTCTGCCACTCATTTTTGTTTTGCGTGTCATTCCTCATTCAGTTCCTTTTCCCTCAAGTCTTCTACAATACAGTCTTTTCATCTTATATATGGTCTTCCTATGTTTCTTCCACCTTCTATTAATATATTCATCTCTCCTCATGACATGTTCAAACCAATGTAATCGTCTCTCATATATCTAGAAACTTCTAACACTAGAGTTACTTCCCTTATTCTTTCATTGATTTACATTTTATTGATACTGACATCTGTCAATTTGAATTACCTGAAAATATTAGCAGTTTCCATGGTTAAGTTAGCATAGCTGGCTGAATTATGAAATTTATGTGAAATTTATTATTTGTATTCTTCTTTAACTCTATATCTGCTGAATAACAAATATAAAATGCAATCAATCGTATAGATAATAATATATTCTTTAAGTTATAATAACATTTAACTGATTTTTTCAAGAAACACTGTTAAAATCTTCAAATGAGGGTACTTCCGGCCGACCAATTATAACCAAAATCTAAACAGGTCTGCATATGGTTGTAAGGAAGAGGAATACGCAAGAATTGTAATTTTTGGAATTCTAGTATTGGAGATATCGTCCACGAAAAAGCGGTCACATACACACACACATACACACACACACACACGCACATACGAACACACACACACACACACACACACACACACACACACATACAGACATCATCGTAAAAATAGTAAAATCGTATTGTAAAGACCCTAAAACGTGCTTATTCAATGAAAACTCACCACCGAATTTTTTGACCAAAGACAATACCTTCCTTACCTAGAGGTGACGGAAGGTAAAAACTATTAGATCGTTAAAAAGACAAAAATGTAGTGATTTATATTTTACTAAAATAATTATAGGTTGCTATTTAAAAAATAAAAGTTGAAAGTTGTATCTTGTAAACCTGACTTTATAAAAAATATCTATATTTGCCGTCAAATATTATCTATAATTCAAATAATAAAACTTTTATATGAGCCATTTCTTTCTCTTACTTATAATTAAAAAGTTAAAGGGGAGGCGTCGTCTCAGACTCACCCTGTATACATTTAATAGAGCAACTGATTAAATTTTAGCTATGATCAACCGAAATTGGTACACTGGTTTGCAAAAAAATCGAGTACACCTATTTTTTGTTGTATTGAGTCGATCTTGATTTTTAACTTGTCAATGTCATTAGTGTCAATTAGAATGTCAAAATTAACCGAAATTCAAATACGTACTTGGTTGTTCTTTAATTTTTCTTGAAAAAAACTAAATTTCAGAGTAGGTAAACAACAATTTTTTTTGTATGTCACTGCATACGGATGAAATATATAACTTTTTTTTAAACTCGGTAGAGATACCGATGTTTTTACCTCCTGCCAATAGTAGAGATATAGGATCAAGTTAAAATTCACCGGTTTAGATTTTCATGAATAAACAAGTTTCAAGGCCTGTGTAATCCGTTTTTAACATTTTTACGATAATGTCTTTGTGTGTGTATTAATGGAATATACAGTTCATATATTATTAAAGAGAAATGGCTACACCTGCTTATACCGTGTGTCTGTCTTAAAGGTGTACATAGGCAATTAACATGGGAAACCATTTTTTGCAATTCCCTGCTTGCCTAATTATTTAAACAAAAACGCGTCAAATAAAGGTTTTAGGGTATAAAATTCTGCATCTAAATCAATAAACAGAATTACTTTTACATGCTTTGTAGTGGCAGAAATTAAATATGAAAATTTCGAAAATTACGTTGAAAATAATATCGATAGCCATGGAATTGAACAAAAAATAAATAAATTCTTGACATTTTATCTGTCACAACGTATGTTCTGACAATTTGATTTTGTCTCTGGTTTTATTGTTTGAAATTATTAAAAAATGAATATTTATACTAATAAAAAGTTTTTATTAATAAGTGTAGACCACTTCTGTAGTACTAGATATATTGGAAATGAGTTGGGAGTACATCACAGCATCATACAAAATATATAAAAAAAAGTATTATTCTTATAAAATGCAGTGTCACAAAGAACTTGTCCCATACGATGAAGAAAGTAGAAGAGTGTTTTGCGTAGATATGCAGAACCCGGCTAATAATGATCAAAATTTGTTCCATTTCTTTCACGGACGAATGCACTTTCACTTTGAACAATGAACCAAATATCCAAAATACCCGTTGTTGGGCTATAGAAAATCCTGGAATTAATATTTCAACAAGGACACAATATCCTCGAAAAGTTAATATTTGGGCCGGAATTTTAGGTCACCACATAATTGGTCCTATTGAAATACGTGGCAATCTAAATACCAAAAATTATTTGGAGATGCTACAAAATGAAATTGGTCCTGCAATAGACGATGTTGTGCGCCCAGATCGAGAGGTCTGGTTCCAACAGGATGGATGTTCTGCACACTAGGAACTTTAGAGAATATTTAGATCTGGTATTTCCTGGGCGCTGGATTGGACGGGGGGGGGGGGGTATTATTGACTGGCCTGCTATATCTCCAGATCTTGCTCCATGTGACTTTTTTATGGGATTACATAAAAAATCAAATTTATAAAAAAGGCACGAAAACATAGATGATCTAAGAGATTCTGCATTTGAATATTTATTGTAACTATTATCTTTATAATTACTTGTTATCTGTTTACTAATTACTACAAAACTTTTCTTGCTTGAGCATATTTTGTTACGCAATATTGAATTTTTAATAAATTCATATATTAAACAAAACTGTATTTTTTAAATTTATTTATTAATCTAATATTTCTATTGTTGTTATAATTAACGATATTTGTCCAAATAGAAAAACGTCAAGTATTTATTTATTTTTTGTTCAATTCCATGGCTGTCGATATTTTCAAAGTAATTTTCGACATTTTCATGTTTAATTTCTGCCGTTACAAAGCATGTAAAAGTAATTCTGTTTATTGATTTAGATGCAGAAATTTATGCCCTAAAACTTGTATTTGACGCGTTTTTGCTTAAAATATTTAGGCAAGCAGGGAATTGCAAAAAAAATGATTTCCATACTACGTACACCTTTAAGATAGATACACGGTATATGAAGTAAAAATTAAAATAAATTGTTCCTTTACTAGAACTATCAACATTTTAAAAAATTCAACATTAGATGAACATAGATCCAAAATAAACCTGCGTTTATTTAAAAGTATTTTTGAAATCTATTAGTATTTGACTATGATTTTATGACGAAAACAGCATTTCTCGTTTTCCCTATAAAATCAAAGTCATATAATAATAGATTTCTATAATACTGGTTTTAAAATGCAGGTTCATATTAGGTTTGTTCATAGAACATATTTCCAACGGTTGGAGTTTGAGTGCGCATGCGTGGTTTCAAACTGGTTGCAAATCAAACTGTTTGAATTTTTCTGTGAACAGCATTATGTCACTTAACTTTTTAAAATGAATAATAAAAATGTCTCTGCTTAATTTTGGTAGTAAATATATCGATATTATCGATCACTGTAGTGACACTTGTCAGTGAGTCAGTCTTTTTTTATTTTATTTATTAATTTACAATGATTTATTTACCGTAAAATATTTCACTAATTTAATTTATTTGTAAGTATATAACCAAACATTAAATGAAATCAAAACCTTTAATCAAAACAAATACAAATGTCTTGTCAAAACAGTGTAAGTGCGCATGCCTCAAATTTAAAATTTCCGACCGAGTTGGAAATTATTCTGATAGTTGGCAACCGATCAGCAACCAGTCAGAAAGTTTCTATGAACATTGAACTAATAATTAGAGTTGGAAATTTGTGACTCTGCGAACGCTTTTATGCAACTGCGCATGCATCTGACGGTTGCTGACGGTTTCAAATCGTTCTATGAACAAACCTATTAGAAGTATGTACGTCTAATGTTGAATTTTTTAAAATTTTAACTATTCTAGTACATGAACAATTTATTTGAATTTTTGCTTCATATATAGTAGGCAGGGGTAGCCATTCCGCTTAACCATTTATCTAATTTTTTGTATTCAAGTTTCCGTCATACCAGCGAGGAAGTGATTAGATTCTGTTTATGGTGTAAGGTGTATTATCACAAATGAATTTTATGAAAAAAACATACAAAAATCTTGATTAATGAAAAGATAATACTTGAAGTTATTTAAAAAAATTAGATTCCGTATAACATAATGTGGCACAAAGTCAGTCCATAACGCCTGCATGACCTTCGTCAAAAACAATGGTTTAATATTTTTCATTAATTTTCATAAAATGCAATATTTTTTTTATTCATATACTCCATTTTCCAACCGGAAGTAGTCCTTCAAATATAAATCAAAACTTTTCAAATTTTGTACTAAAGGCTTTTATATCGATGAGAACAAATATTTAATTTTAGCTGCTAGTTGTGAATTAGTGAAGTGGTATTTTACTTGAAGCTCCTAATAGATTTTAATGAAAAAACATTAAAATAAAATCCAAAACTTTCCAAATTACATGTTAATAACTTTTATACATATATATTGAAACGATTTCAATTTCGTTTCGCGGTTTTATTCAAAAATTTATTTAGTAATTTTCTTGACTAGCCAAAAATTCGGATTCACGTAGTGTTTTCGGTGATAGCATGCGACGCGAAAGTTTTTTGTTGAGACAAGGAGTTGGTCTTGGTACTTGAAGCGACGCACATGTGCTGGTGTTTGTTTTTTCCAAATTTTGCTTAAAACTTATTTATCTTTTATCATCCAAGTTTTGTTAAAGATTCTCTTGTTTATGATACATTTTTTTTGGCTCATGTAACACCTGTTTGAGGTAAGTTTATCTGTATTTTTTTTTATTAAATAAGTTGTATCATACCCGAGCACATGGCGTGGCTACAAGTGTAAGATCCAGTTTTTTTTGTGTCATTTTATCTCAAAATTTATATACATTATGTATCGTTTGTCTAATAATTTTCTTAAAAATTTCTCGGTCAAATTTTATATAAGTTATTTCATATTTATGGGAATTTTTCTATTTAAATTTATTTTGTTTCTTAAATCTAGCTCGTTTTAGTTTGTTTGTACGGCAGAATTTGAAGACGTAGCCAAGGCTGTTTCGACGTCATAGTAAAGGTTGTATTTGTTTGTTTAAATTTTTTTTGCAAGCATATTAGATTTTTATCTTAACTTATCTTACTTTATCTTGGTAAGCCCAAAATATTATCTCAAGTTAATTATTTTTTTGGGCTGCCGCATTGCAACTTTTATATAAAAATTCTGCCTCCGAGACAAGTCTCAAAAGAACGTCGAGCTACTAACATTTCCTCTATTTTTCTTTCATTCCTGTTCTTCAGCTTGACCAGCTGTTTTTGATTTTTTAGAAAGTGCACTAAGGTTTAATATCATTTCATTTTTTTTTTTTTGGTTTTGGTAAAGGTTGTTTAAACATTTTGTTAACAGTTTGTAAAAGGGTTTATGGCTTGTTTTGTTTGTCTACTCCGCCCTGGTCCTGGGTTGGTCGATCCGTTGGGTGGTAGGGATCATCACCGTCGAGGTTAGCGTCGAGACGCGATATATATATATATAGTGTGTTTGAAAAAGTGGTTACACCCATTTATCTGGCTTGTTATTGCACATAAGCCTATTGATTATAGGACATAATTTATTCAATACAATATCTGCGATTATTTTATATGAAAAGTGTAATTCTAGGACTTCCGGTATAACCGGAAGTGATATAAACTTTTTAAATTTAAATACAACCTATACTAGTTTTTTATAAATTTAGATTGTATTTTTTATTCTCTTTACGACCATACCAAATTTCTTAGTATTTACCATATTCATTTGTTAAAAATACTTATCATTAATGGATGTAATTTAATAACATAAGCACATTTTTAGTCATTCTTGTAATACTTTGTATTGTAAGTAAAAATCTATTTATCCACAAGTATTATTTACTTAGTACAAGTATTAAACCAGCAATGCCAAATTTCTTGTTTTTCAGTGTAATCCAACCAAGAACGGAAATTAGGCAATGCAATAATATAATAGATTCTACAGACGGAAAAGACGCTTTTCCCGTCATTTTAGGTAAGGAAGATATTATCTTGGATCAAAAAATTCGATGATGAGTTTTTAGACAATAAGCACGTTTTAGGGTCCCTAGTGTGTGTGTGTTTGAGTATGTGTGTGACGATTTTTTCATAGACAATAACTTCAACACTACAATTCTAAAAATTATAATTCTTTCGTATTCCTTTTCTTATTGGATTTTGGTTACAATTATTGGTCAACCTGAAGTACCCTCATTTGAAGATTTTAACAGTTTTGTTTTTTGGAAAAACACTGTTAAAATCGTTTTCTGACATTTAATGTTATTATAATATTGAAGAATATTCTAGAATCTACGAATTTTGTGCATTTTATACTTCATATAGTGAAAATGATTAGGCAGAAGAAACACGTCATCAACCTGAGAAAAACCTTATAAAATGAAATATAACTTGTAGAAATTATTAGTTGTTATTATTTTTTTAACAAAGAAGAAAGAATATACTAGTATTAAAGAAACGTATATATTAATGACTTTATAATTATCTCTAAGTCAATCCTTTTTCCTTTTACGGAATATAAAATTGTTCGACAAAACATGGTCATTCTCAATAGAGTCAACGTATGGTACGAAAATAAACTACAATTATTTCAAATAATTTTATATTCCGTAAATGGAATAACGATTGACTTAGAAATAATTATAAATATCACTAATATATACATTACTTAATACTAGAACTTTTTTTACCTTCCGTCACCTTTAGGTAAGGAAGGTATTATCTTTGGTCAAAAAATTCAATGATGAGTTTTTAGTGTATAAGCATGTTTTAGGGTCCCTGTAATACGATTTTACCATTTTTACGATGATGTCTGTATGTATGTGTGTCTATGTGTCCGTGTGTCTGTGTGTGTGTGACAAAAGTTCCGGATCCCATAACTTCAGTACCACGATTCCAAAAATTATATTTTTTTCGTATACCTCAGTTTACATCCAGAAGAACAAGTGATTAGATTTTGGTTATAATTTGTGAACCGGAAGTACCCTCATTTAAAGATTTAACAGTTAAATTTGATTTATTGACATTTAACGTTATTATAACTTAAAGAATATATTATTCTCTATACGATTTGATTACATTTTATACTTCATATTCAATAGGTACAGAGTTAAAGAATTTTAAAGAAATTAAATTTTATAATTCAGCCAGCTATGCTAAACATGGAAACTGCTAATATATTCATATAATTCAAATTGACAGATGTCAGTATGAGTAAAAAGTAAATTAATGTGGCAGAGATGAGGATGTTGAAGTAGATGTTGGGGAAAACACGGAAAGATACGGTAAGAAAATAACTCTAGTATTACAAGTTTCTAGAAAGATACAAGAAATATGATTACATTGGTTTGAACATGTCATGAGGAGAAATGAAGAATTATATTGGAACAAGAATGAATAGTTGAGTAATAGGATGTTGAAGAAACAGAGGAAGACTAAAGATAAGATGGAAGGACTGTATTGCGGAAGACATGAGAGAAAAGGAACTGAATGATAACGACACGCAAAAATAGCGACCCCTAACGAATGGGAAAAGTTAAAGAAGAAGATGTCAGTGTTAAGTGCAATTTGAATAGTTTGTTTATGAAATAATTTTACTGGATATTTAGAATCTTTTGCAAGAAAAATTATGTATGGAATTTATGCATTATACACAGGATTGACGGAAGGTATTGTGCTGGCCACAACAGATTTTTTGTTCTTATTTTAAAAATAAATAACATCTAATAATTTTTATATTTTTAAAGTTATATTTCATTTTATAATATTTTTTTCAGGTTGATGACGTGCGTCTTCTGCGTTATAATTTTCACTATATTCAATGGATATAGAGTTAATGAAATTAAATTTCATAAATCAACCAGCCATGCTATAACCATGGAAACAACTACTATATTAAGAAAATTCTAATTGACAGATATTAGTGTCAATGAAAAGAAAATGAATATGACAAAGAGATGAGTATGTTGGGATTGATGTTGGGGAAGGCACCGAAAGATAGGATAAAGAATGAGAGGATATGAGAAATGGCTCGAGTGATAGAAGTTTCTAGAAAGATACAGGAGAGGCAATTATATTGGTTTGAACATGTCATGAGAAGAGATGAATAATATATTGGAAGAAGAATGAACAGCTTAGTAGTAAAAGGTAGAAGAAACAGAGGAAGACCAAAGAGAAGATGGAAGGACTGTATTGCGGAAGACTTGAGAGAAAAGGAATTGAATGAGTACGATAAGCAAAATAGAGAAATGAGTTGATGAAGAAAATCAAGAATAACGATCCCTAACGAATGGGAAAAACTAAAGAAGAAGAAGAAGATGTCAGGGCCAAATGCAATTTACATAGTTCGTTTATGAAATAATTTTACTGGAAATAGAATCTTTTGCAAGAAAATATATGTATGGAATTTGTACATAATACAAAGAATTACCGGAAAGTAATATGCTGGCCACATCAGATCTTTTTATTCAAATATCACTGCGATTTTGACTATGGTCTCTGTACCTTCCTTATTTTATTAATGACGTGCTAAGGGTGAATTTGGAATCATAGAATGTTAATTATTTCGTGAACCGTTCAATTAATTTCAAAAAAATTTGAAGCACAAAAGAGCACTAACGAAGCACTAACAAAAGATGTAATAAGTAATTTGAAATTTAATTAATGACGTGCTACGTGTGAAGTTGGCACGTCATCATATAATGTTAATTATTTCGTGAACCTCTCAATTAATTTCAAAAATTTTTGAAGCACAAAAGAGCACTAACGAAGCACTAACAATCGAAGTAATAAGAAATTTGAAAATTTATTAATTACGTGCTAAGTGTGAACTTGGCACGTCATCATATAATGTTAATTATTTCGTAAACCGTTCAATTAATTTCAAAAATTTTTGAAGCACAAAAGAGCACTAACGAAGCACTAACAATCGAAGTAATAAGAAATTTGAAATTTTATTAATTACGTGCTAAGTGTGAACTTGGCACGTCATCATATAATGTTAATTATTTCGTAAACCGTTCAATTAATTTCAAAATTTTTTGAAGCACAAAAGAGCACTAACGAAGCACTAACAATCGAAGTAATAAGAAATTTGAAATTTTATTAATGACGTGCTAAGTGTGAACTTGGCACGTCATCATATAATGTTAATTATTTCGTGAACCGTTCAATTAATTTCAAAAATTTTTGAAGCACAAAAGAGCACTAACGAAGCACTAACAATCGAAGTAATAAGAAATTTGAAATTTTATTAATGACGTGCTAAGTGTGAACTTGGCACGTCATCATATAATGTTAATTATTTCGTAAACCCTTCAATTAATTTTAAATTTTTTTGAAGCACAAAAGAGCACTAACGAAGCACTATTTACTAATATAAAAAAGAATATTTGTGCTTCCAATGACGTGCCAACTTCACGGACCCGTATTTATGTATATCCTTGAAGCACTAACGAATCACAAACGTTTGACACTAATTTGGTCGTTTGTGTTTCGTAGGTGGTTGCTGAGCGTGAAGTTGGCCAGCACTTTTCATTTGTTAATAAGTAATGAACGCTTGGGGATGCTGACTTTTTTTATGTATATCCTTGAAGCACAAACTTTTATCATTAATTTGGTCGTTTGTGCTTCTAAGGTGGTTGCTGAGCGTAAATTTAGCAACCACTTTTCATTTGTTAATAACTAATGAACGCTTGGGGTTGGTGACTTTATTTATGTATATCCTTGAAGCAGTAACAAACCACAAACATTTATCACTAATTTGGTCGTTTTTTCTTCTAAGGTGGTTGCTGCACAATAAGCACTAACGAAGCACAAACGTTTGACACCAATTTGGTCGTTTGTGCTTTATGGTGGTGGTTAACTTCACGGACCTTGATACATGTATATAAAATAGTTTCACTGGACACTATTCTCACGCATAATACATAAAATTGATCAAATTTGCATTTTTTAAATAGGAATCTATAATTATTTTACTAAAATAATAAACCGCCATTTTTTTGTCTTGCTAGTTGAAAAATAAAAATTGATAGTTGTATTCTGTAAACCTGACTTTCTGAAAAATAAGCTACCCGCTACCCTTGGTAAGGGAGGTATAGGGATCGTGCTAAAAATCGCATATCGAGATTTTGGTAAATGACCACGTTTTAAGGTCCCTACAATCCAATTTTAACATTTTTACGATGATGTCTTGTGTGTATGTATGTATGTGTGTGTGTGTTTGAAACCATGTATTTCTACCTTATTCTAATATGGAAATATCTGATTAGATTTTGGTGACAATCGGATAACCGGAAATGGCAGTTTACTTGAAGCTCAAGATAGTTTTTCTTCAAAAATACCTTTAAATGTAATTTTTTCTCAATTTGTTATTATAAAAATTAAAGATTATTCCATTTTCTACAAATTTGCTTTAATACTTTTTCTATATATTGTATGGATAAATTTATAAAGTAATATAAAAATTATATACATAGGTAAATGGCGGGACTGTGTTGGTCACATCAGATTTTTAATTTAAATACGCCTAAAATTGATCATGATATGGTTATAGAAATTGCATGTAGTTAAATAATGCTTTCTATTTACCAATTTATAACAATATACGAGCATTGGATTTTATGTGTTATTTATACGTATGTATTGTTTAGTTTATAATTTACGTTACGGAAATTTTGATAATTGTTTACAAATCAAATAGTTATAATGATTTAACCCTTGAACATTAAAATTTCTTAGCTTATATTTAATTATTATATTTTATTTTTATTTACAGCTACATGTGTTGTCACGAGTAGACGTACTGTTGTTCGCTCCGTAATTTTTAAAAAATACTTTTTTGTGGTGTTCTTTTATATTGCCAAAGTCATCAAATATAAATTTAAAATGGCAAATACAAGAAATATAGCCCTAGTGAAAGATACAGTGACCGCGCTACTTACCGATTCTGATTTTATCGACAAATTAGTTGACCAAGTTTGTCAACGTCTCGATCAACAACTCCAACGCCAGAAAGACTTCTATGAAGGCATCATATCTCGACTTACGGCAGAAAATAAACTGCTGGAAGGTCGTCTTGACCAGGTCGAGCAATATTCCCGTCGAAATTGTATCCGGATATTTGGAGTTCCAGCAACAGCCAATGAGAATATCGATGAAGTAGTGCTTAAACGAAATTGTCCGTCAATAAATAAAGATTTATTTGACTGTTAAAGTACAAAGTACAAAGACATAGTCACAAAAAAGGAAAAAAAACCATAAAAATATACATTTCACATAGATACAAACTCTTCAATTTTGTAGAAACATTTACATAAAAGAAAAATTTTCAATTTCATTTTGAAAGCTTTCAAATCAGACATAATTTTAATATCATAAGGTAGAGCGTTATAGAACTGAATAGCTTTGTAATAGGCAGTATTAGCAAAGAAAGTAGTTTTAAGGAGTGGAATACTTAAATCAAAATTATGTCTGGTTTTCATATTGGAGAACACATCTTTGTTAAAAGTGAACAATGACAGGTTATTTTTGACAAAAATAATGACTTCATAAATATAAAGACTTACTACGGTCATTATTCCTAGTTCAACAAATAGGTGTCTACAATGGGCTTTTGACGAGACACCAGCTAAACATCTTATTATTCGTTTTTGGAGTACAAAATTTTTAAGTGCATGTGGACTATTACCCCAAAAAATTATACCATACTTAATTCTACTTTGAACATGTGCAAAGTAATAAATTTTAAGAGTGTTTGTATTGGTAATGTTTCTAATTTTATAAATTGTATAGAAAGCAATAGACAATTTCTTGTGTAAATGATCAATATGATTTACCCATTTTAGATTTGAAGCTAAGGTTAGACCTAGAAATTTATTACTTGGAGCATTTTGTAGAGATTTGTTGTTTACTCGTACAAGTGGACTGAAATTTATATTACGTATGCTAAAGATCATGAGACATGTTTTATTGCAATTTAATACTAAATTGTTACGAGTACACCAATCTGACATATCATTAACAGTGCTTGAGGCCAAAAAGTTGAATTCTTGGACAGAATCCGCACTAATAATACATGATGTGTCATCTGCAAATTGACATAATTTGTTACAATTTATATAATTTTGCAGATCATTGACATACAAAATAAATAAAATTGGGCCAAGAATTGATCCCTGAGGAACACCGCGTGTTATAAATGACTTAGCAGAATTTATTCTTTCAGTGCAACCATCTACATCGCTATGGAGAGATACATATTGTTCTCTGTTATTTAAATAGGAGCGAATCCAAACACATGCATTTCCTCTTACTCCGAAATTAAACAATTTCGTAAGTAGTAAATTATGGTCTATAGTATCAAAAGCTTTACTTAGGTCAAAGTAAATACCACCCACATTTTTTTTTTTGTTATCTAAACAGTGTGATACAAAATTTAAACAATCAAAAATTGCATCAGTAGTATTCTTGTTTGGAATGAAGCCATATTGGTTCCGTGATAAAATATTATGCTTGGTAAGGAAGGACATTAAACGTGAATGATAAATTATTTCAAATATTTTGCTGAATGCGGATAGAACTGATATTGGGCGATAATTATCGATATTATCTTTCTCTCCCTTTTTTTTATAAATAGGAACTATCTTTGCAATTTTGAGTTTATCTGGGAACACAACAGTTTCAAATGATACATTTCCAGTGAACATATTGATCGATGTCATCGAACAGGTAAATGTGATTCCTACTCTACTTCTTCCAGACAAAAGCCATCACCACGCCCTATAATTGTAAAATTTACTTTGTACAAATTTCGATCAACTGTAGTAAAAAATCGAAAGAACTTACGAGGAACTAAAATTGTAATCAAAGAAGACCTTACTAAAATTAACCTTGATTTGTTATAATCTGCTTCTCTTAAGTACGGTAACAAAAATGTGTGGTCCAGTGATGGTGTTATCTTTGCCAAAGTTGAAAATAAAATTAAAAAACTATCGCATCTTGACTTTCGTGTGCAATAGTACATATATGTAAAATACTTTCACCTATGTAATATATATTAGTGCTCGGAGTGTCAACTTGTACTATTTATGTCTGTACTTTATATACAGGATGTATCAGGACTAGTGTAAAAAAAATTAATAGCGTATTCCTGACATCATTTTGAGTAAAAAATGTTATATGAACATAGGTCTTATTCCTTTTGGGTACCAAAATACAAGAGTTCAAAATTTTATAAATAGCAGGAATTTTTAAATTTTTCTAATCAAGATACCTTCAATCCAAAGTAATAAACAATGGAAAACAATGCAAAATTAATCTAAAATTGAATTTTTTTACCTGAGTTATTGTTATTGTGAAATGGATGGGTTTAAGTTGGATTTATAAATCGCACAGCGCACAGAAATAATTTAGCACAGCACAGCACAACACAGCATAGCATAGAATTTATTTAGGGGATTTATAAATCGCATAGAAAAATAGACTAAAGAAGTAGGTTATATATAGTTTTGTTAACATTTTTTTATTTGTAGAATTGTTAATGGACGTAGAAACTCATCTAACGGCCAATCTTACAATCTCTGGTTAAAATTTTAACTTTCAGTTAAATAAACAACACTGAAACGAAAGAAACTGTCAAATGATAAATTTATATCGATATATTGTTCATTTATCTGGAAGTTACAATTTCAACTTGGCTTTGTAAAATTACCTAATTCTAATTTTACTTAATAATTAATATATTATTTATTAAATGCCTAATATGTTAAACGCTCTCGTGGCGCATATTTCAAATACTAAGTCGAACTATCACGAAATACCACGAACATACCCGACGCACACACAACGCACAGGGAAACGAACATTGGTCAATTCCTGTGCTGTGCTAAATTATGTTTTGTGCGCCGCTGTGCGCTGTGCGAATTATAAATGGATGTACGTATTTCCACATGTTCAAATTCTGTGCTATGCTATGCTAAATTATTTCTGTGTGCTGTGCGATTTATAAATCCACCTTTAGTGCTGCAGAATAATTTGTGTAAGGATTCTGTGATGGTAGTGCCCTCCAGATTTAAATCCTCTGGATTACTATTTATGGGGACACATGAAGCAAATGGTGTATTGTATAGTGTTCAAATAAACACACGCAACCAATTGTTAGAAAGAATAAGAAACGCTGCAGCAGATATTCGTAACAACCATAATACAATTAATTTAGTTTATGATTCCATGATTCGTCGATGTCAACCTTGCATTCGAGCTCGAGGAGCACATTTTGAACACTTACTATAAGACAAAATGAATATATTTAATGTTTCCATTGTTTGTGACTATGTTTTAAATGTATCTTGATTAAAAAAAATAATAAAATTGCTTCTACTTGTAAAACATTGATCTCTTGTATTTTGCTAACCAAAAGGAATAGGACCTATCTTCATATAACATTTTTTACTCAAAATGATGTCAGAAATATGCTATTAATTTTTTTTACACTAGTCCTGATACCCCTGTATTGGAATATTTGTATTTAAATATATATACTGATTACCTTATATTTGTTTTATCGGTATATTGTGATTTTTTATCGTATTGGTATTTCAATTTTAATTTATACTCAAACTATTGATACGTACTCTTATTCTTAACCATAAAATAATTTATTCACTGATATATTCACAAGTCTCCAAAAGTGTTTTAGGTCGTCTACCACTGCTTTGTTTCTATTTACAATTCATTTACTACGACACTTTTACACTATAGAATTTCTAACGGCATATGCGAAGTTTAATTCTACTATTTGAGCTATTCTTCTATTAATATATATCTTTTATTTCAGTATTACATTACATTTTTATGCATATATATTATCAAAATGTTAGAGGATTAAATACCAAAATTAACACCTTTTACAGTAACTGCTGTACGTCCGCTTATGATTTAATTTGCCTTAGTGAAACGTGGCTAACTGAAAGCGTTCACAATAGTGAATTATTTCCGTCATCATACAACGTTTATAGAGCAGACAGAAAGCTATACATAGGTGGCAAGAAATGAGGTGGTGGTGTCTTATGTGCTATTAACAGTAAATATAAATATTCTCCAATTAATCTTCAAGTTCATCCTTCTTCCGTTTCTGATATTACTTGTGTCAAGCTATACACTTCTAGTAATTCCTATATTTATGTTATTGTCTTCTATTGTCCTCCACCAATCTGTCACCAACAACTAAGTTATTTATATGAATCCATAGAAAGTTTTTTTACCTTTATTAAATAATAAATTCTTAATTGTTGGTGACTTAAACATTTCAAATCTAATTAACTACTCTTCATCTCTTTTTCATGATAATATTACAAATTCCTTTGAAAATTTCAAAACGCTATTACATGCAACTCAATATAATTGTATTACAAATACTTACGGCAAACTGCTCGATGTTGTCGTTTCTAATACTCACTGTTTAGTTACCCATCACACCGACTCATTTGTTCATGAAGATCCTCATCACCCATCCCTTCATATTTCTTCCAGTCTTCCTATAGACGATAATATTTCGTCCTGCACAATGCAAGATTCTTTTAACAACAATTTTCGTCTAGGAAATTATGATCTATTGTATAATTCACTGTCTGAAGCAAACTGGAATGAAATATACTCACTTATTTACGTTAATGAAGCTTTTAAAAAAATTATGATATACTTCACTCCATTTTTAAAAATTGTATTCCATATACTAAGCCAAGTCATTCTTTATATCCCCCATGGTATTTTAAACCATCACGTAATCCTGGTCCAAACAATTTTCCAGCCTACATACTTAAAGGATGTATTGACATTTTCCTTAAACCTCTTCATTACCTATTTCATCTCTCCATTTCTCAACATATATTTCCTTCTTGTCTTAAATAATCCCACATCACGCCAATATTTAAATCTGGTAAAATAAATAATATTTCGAACTACCGTTCTATAGCTATCCTTTCAAATATTTCCAAAGTATTCGAATCTTTCCTATACAAATATATTTACAGTTCAATACAAAACCAAATCGCTATTCATCAGCATGGATTCATGAAAGGTAGATCAACTACAACAAATCTCATGAACTTTACGTAATATACCCTCAACTCTTTACACGATAACAACCAAGTTGATGTAGTGTACACCGATTTTTCAAAGGCATTTGACCGTGTTAATCATAATGCACTCCTCCACAAATTAAATGTTTACTTTCATTTTTCTCCTGATCTACTTCAATTGTTCTCTTCTTATCTTAGTCAACGTAATATGACTGTTCGTTATAACAACTACAAATCTAATAGTCTAAGAGCTGGCTACATAAAAAAGCAAGGTATAAGGTACATGAAATTTGAATAGCTAGAGAGGTGCCATTAGCGCTCCCGAACACCGAGTGACCAGTCTGCCAGCGCGATTAGGAAGATTAAGGCGGGGGCGGACGGTCAAAGATGACAAATTATACAATGAAAAAAATGATAATGCTCATGGATAAAAATTATTGATAAGTGAAGTATCTGTTGCTACGAAACGCGGAAAATTATTGGCAGACGATTTCGTGGAAGAGAAATGGCCGGCAGACTTCAACAAAGTGGCGTTAACTTTGATGCGAAAAAAATGATAAGCCTCATGATTAAATTTTTTTGAGAATTATCGTTAAACTGTTGAGGAAGCTGTGTGTTTAATGGCAGACGAAAAAATGGAAGACAACATCGAGGCAGACTGTATTGAAGAGCGCGGTCTCGATAGTTATATTTTCATACGGTGCGCTACTACAGTATGTTATTTTGATATTTCTATGCATACATTACATGTTTCTTTTTTCCTATTATTGTTAAAAATCAAATGATTAATTTTTTATTACATTGAATCTCAATTGTTAATAATTAATCCGGGATTAAGAATGTTTATATGAGACATGAGAGTGCGCGTATCTCTATGTATATGAGAGTGCGTATATCTGTAGGTATATAGCATAGAATACAACAGAATAGAATAGAATATATGTGAGCGTGTATGTATAGCTGTGTGTGCCAGTATATTCAAAAATCCAACGCAGGTATAAAGACCGTTTGTAACGGTCCAGTGGGACCAAGTCTCGAACAACAGCTGCTATATAGTAGGGGCTCCCCAAGATCGTTTATGAGAGCAGAGTTCAGTATACTCCAAAACTCGACAGTGAACAGACGCCAACGTGTACAGTGCCGAATTTTATTTTTCTTCAGTGGCTCTTAATTTGTATACTATATTATTTCTATTTTGCAAATTTTAGTTAAGTATTTGTAAAATGAGTAGTGATAAAAAGTGTGTATTTTGTAACGAAAGTGGTGCAAGTAAAATCACACTCTTTAGCGATAGCATTTTGAAAAAATGTAATGAAATTTTAAAAGTTCGCGACTTCTGCAAACTGAAATATAAAGAAGTTATTCTACCGACAACTTCAGATAAAATCAACGGGTACCATGGAAACTGCTATAGTAATTTCACGGCGATTAAGAAAAAGTATGTTGATAAATATAGTGAATTCGTGAAATCACAGCAGTCTGAAAATACAATACCAGAGCCTGATGCTAGTAAGTACACAAATTATATGACTTTTCAGTACATTGTTCATAAATAATAAAACTAATTGATTGTTTATTCTGTGAGTAGGTAACATCGAACCGACTGTCTCATTATCTGAGAGTCATCATACACGGTCTTGTCAGCCCAGCACGAGTTGTGCAGGTAAGAATCACAATATGTTTATGTATCATATTTTTCAGTAAATTTCTGATAAATAATAATAAAATTAATTAATTGTTATTGTTTATTTTATGTAGATAATAATGAACCGACTGCCTCATCATCTGAGAGTCAAGATACAGAAAATATTGAAGAGTCGGACAATAACATGTTACAGCGCGAAAATATAGTAGATTGCGACAATGGAATATGTGTTTTTTGCGATAAAGCGCGTAAAGTTCATAATTATAAAGTAGTTCCCATGATTAAAACTGCGTCGGAAATATTAATAGAGAAAATCGTTACGAATGCCGCTGCTCTAAATGATACGCAAATGAAACAAAAAATTGAAGTTGCACGATCACAGGATTTTATTCATTACCACAACTCATGTAAACTAAATTATTTCAAAGCACATATCTTAACTCAGACTACTCAAAAAACAGAATGGCACGCTATACGAGAAGTTCATAGTTTAGCTGACAATGAGATTTATAATTTGATTACAAAAGACACAATAGGTAATAAACATTGCTTCTCGCTTAATTATCTTGTCGAATATGCCAAAAATGCGTTATATAAGTTAGGTATAGAACATTATGAGTCATATGAATCAACGCTAACAAACAGTTATTTATTAGACAAGATAAAAAAAAAATTTAACGATGAAATACAAATAATCACGTTCAACAATAAAAAAATTATTGCACCAAAAGATGGCTCTGTAATAACCAATGAAAGTTTTAGCGAATGTGAGGAGATGGAAGTGTTAGAGCGTGCGGCATTTATACTGAGAAAGAAAATGTTATCTATTAAAGCTCGACCTTTACCGGACAAGCTAACAGCGTCCGATTTGATTAAGGGGGAATGCGAAATCCCTGATGATGTTTTTAAGTTCTTCCGGTCAATAATTTGCGGTAATGATCCGAGAACAATAAAAAGTTGTAACTGCAGTAGAAAAGTGAAGTCAATCGCTCAAGACGTTATTTATGCAGTAAATAATGGAAAAATTAAAACTTCAAAGCATATAACGCTTGGAATGACATTAAAAAGCATAACAAGTAGTAGAAAAGTTATTGATATTATTAATAAATACGGGCACTGCTGCAGTTACAACACTATAGAGGAACTGGAAACTGAAGCTACTTTTGCCTCTTGTAGCAAATCGATTATTTGTCCGGAAGATGTTCACTTATCGCCTAATTATTGTACAGGTGTAGCCTTCGACAATTACGATCGATTCGTAGAAACTTGTAATGGTAGCGATACGTTGCATGACACTGTCGCTATAATTTACCAAAATGTGGATACCGAAATTTGCGATGTGCGCACACGCGAAACAGAATGTACTGTATATGAACCTCCCTTAAAAAGGAGACGGACGTTTGACGCTATATGTCCGGAGATAGTTACTTACACCAAAACTCCAAAACTAGTTGAAACATTACTGCCCATTGATAGCGAACTGCGTACAGTTCATAACAGTAATTACCCGTTTTACGAAAAGCTAGATGGAATGTGGGTTTTATCTCATTATTTTAAAATTGCAAACACGCCAATGTGGGTTGGTTTTAATAGTAAAATCGTAGTCGATAACTCGATAAAACAAAAAGTATCGTACCTTACTCCGATTAATCGCTCGCCAACTGATATTTCCGTAGTATATGAAACAATGCGTCAAAGTCAGAAAATTGCGGAAGAGTTGCAGCAAGAATATATCCAACTTACTTACGATTTAGCGATAGCCAAAGTTGCTTATCAAATACAATCAGTGGAGCGTCCGCAGTTTAACAATTTATTTATTCATCTTGGTGCCTTTCATATAATGATGGCATATTTTAAAGCTGTTGGCAAATTTATAGATGAGTGCGGGCTCACTTACATTATGGTTGAAAGCGGATTATTAGCTTCCGGCTCAGTCAATGGATTCATCAGCGGAAAACATTTTAATCGATGTAAGCGTTTACATCCTTTAGTGTCGCTAGGATTGCAAGTTTTATTGTTTGAAGATTTTTTAACCATGCAAAATATCACTGTAGAATTAAATGTACTCGAAGCTATAAAAGAATTTCAGTCGCATAAAATTTCAAATTCGAAAATTTCTAATTCAACTCTTGATAAATCGCTAACAGAATTTTTGAGTTATAAAAGAAAGGCATTGAATGGAGATTTTGGAAAAACGCCGCAGTATTACGTTATGTACATTAATTTTGTTAACTATTATCTAATGTTTACGCGAAGCATCCGAATGGGTGATTTTGAACTGTTCAAAGAAATTATTCCTAAAATGACGAATTTATTTTTTATGTTCAATCAAATAAATTATTCTCGGTGGTTAGTAAAATACCACGACAATTTATTGAAAGTTGAGAAAACACATCCAGGGTTAGAAAATCAATTTCGAAACGGGTTTTTCGGTGTCAAAAGAACAAATAAATCTTTCTCTAAAAGTCCTGTAGATTTAACTCTCGAACAAACTATCAATGCGGATGCTGCGAGGAGATTGACCGGAATAACGCATATGACAAATTCTATTAATGCTCGTCAAAGATGGTCTAAAAGTCACAGTATACGCTCAACACTAACAACGCACACGTATGAGGAAACTAGTTTAAAAAGAGCTCAAGATATTACCGGAGATTTAGAAAAACATCAAATAAAAAAAGATTCCGTTCAGATGCAAAAATTTATTAATTTATTGAAACAAAATTTTAATCCATTTAATAGCGAAAATATTGAAACTAATTTTTTATATAATATTGGCACTGGACGAGCAGCTTCCGAAGAAGTCTGCAACTTCTTATTAAATGCAGAAAAAAATGGAAATTCGTTGAGAGAGACATTTATTTCTGAGTGCGCAGAATCACCAAATAGATTTGAAGCGACTATTAAACAAAATAAATTACTGAATTTTGCAAATTCAACCATGAAGAAAAAAGTGAAAATTAATAATAAAGTGCAAGAGGTGAGATTACAGCGCGATTTATTTGGCCGCATGTTAGCTATTTCAATGAACGAAAATACTAACATTGAAAAGATTCTCACTTTTCCATTAACACCGGTTCCGATGTCATTGTGCCACTTAGACGGGTCGATATTTAAGACTGATAAATCGGTTTTACTGAAGCTTTTAGAAAACGATATAAAAAGTGTAGCTCCGACACACACAGACGTTTGTTTAATAGACGGTTTTTATCTAATACATACTATAAAAGATGTACCAAAAACGTTTGGACATATATCTAAAAAAATACTACAGATGGTAACAGCAAATAATAAAGCTCGAGAAATACACGTAATTTTTGATAGATATTTCACACCGTCCATTAAAGATTACGAAAGATCTCTCCGAGGCGGTAACTGTGATGAGCGTATGTACGTAATTTCTGGACCTGATCAAACAAGACCCGCAGATTTTGTCAAAGAGCTTAGAAATAGCAATTTCAAGGAAGCTCTTGTGCGTTTTTTAATTGTACATTGGCAGAGTAGTGAAATAATCCCATTTTTTGGAAATAAAAAAGTCTTACTGAACTTCGATAAGTGTTACGAATATGAAGTTCACAATGAGACTGTTTTATTTTCGATAAATGATATCTACACGCTAGAAGCTCATGAAGAAGCTGATACCAAAATAGTTTTTCACGCGTGCAATATTCCGAAGGAATCTAACATTATAATAAAATGTTCCGACACGGACATACTTATTATAATGCTAGCCAACATGGATAAGCTAAAAAAGAAAAGTAAAGTTTGGATTCAAACGGGTATTTTAAGCAAACAGCGTATAATTGACTTGTCAGCACTTTATGATAGATACGGAGAATTATTTTGTAAATCTTTATCAGGGTTTCATGCATTCACTGGATGTGATTTCAATCCAGCTTTTTTTAGAAAAGGAAAACAGCGTCCTTTAAAATTATTACTGTTAAGCGAACAATTTCAATGCGCATTTGCTGAATTAAGCAAAGAAGATTGTGATAGACTTACTGTATTTCGAATTATTGAAAAATTCGTTTGTTCACTTTATACGATGAAATCACTTGATTCCGTAGATAAAGCTCGTTTTGCGCTTTTTTTAAAAAATTACAAAGTCGGTAACGTCAACGAACCATTTCAAAAAAAAAACCTAAAAAATTTTGATGCTTCATCGATACCTCCTTGTGCAGCTGAATTAAGACCGCAATTCTTAAGATCAATGTATATCGCAAGATTGTGGAGCCACGCTCACAAGAAAATTCCAAGTAATTTAGTACCAGAAGACTGCGGATGGGAAATAGTCGACTCCAAATACCAGTTCCAATGGTTTGATGGGCCTCAGATACCATCTACCGTTAAAGACGTTATTATCGATGAAGAACAGCCTGAAGGTACAAATATTTCCACACGCTTTCATTTTTATATTTGTTAATAACCATTTCTAATTTTGTTTTTCAGCAGATGTTAACGGATGATATCGATTGCGAAAGCGAAGAAGATATGCAGTACGATGAATCCGACGCAAATAGCGAAGTAGAATAAGTTTAGAATTTATTTGTATTATTTGTTAATAAAAAAATTGTTTTAATGGTAAACATACCTTTTAGCACTTGTATAATAGAGGAATTGTTAACTTATTGTCCTCATAATATAATTAAGAACATAATAAATCGTAGCAATACATCGTACGGAACTGTATAACATACTGTAGTAGCGCACCGTATGAAAATATAACTATCGAGACCGCGCTCTTCAATACAGTCTGCCTTGATGTTGTCTTCCATTTTTTCGTCTGCCATTAAACACACAGCTTCCTCAACAGTTTAACGATAATTCTCAAAAAAATTTAATCATGAGGCTTATCATTTTTTTCGCATCAAAGTTAACGCCACTTTGTTGAAGTCTGCCGGCCATTTCTCTTCCACGAAATCGTCTACCAATAATTTTCCGCGTTTCGTAGCAACAGATACTTCACTTATCAATAATTTTTATCCATGAGCATTATCATTTTTTTCATTGTATAATTTGTCATCTTTGACCGTCCGCCCCCGCCTTAATCTTCCTAATCGCGCTGGCAGACTGGTCACTCGGTGTTCGGGAGCGCTAATGGCACCTCTCTAGCTATTCAAATTTCATGTACCTTATACCTTGCTTTTTTATGTAGCCAGCTCTCCGTCTATAACTCGTTTATTGCTACCTCCGGTGTATCGCAGGGATCAAACTTAGGACCACTCCTATTTCTACTTTTTATAAATGACATTGTCGACAGGGTTGAGCATTCTAAAATTTTACTATACGCGAATGATATAAAAATATTCAAAGCAATTAATTCTACCGAAGACGCATTGTTATTGCAGAGTGATGTTGACAAAATTTTGTCCTGGTCTTTATCCTCTAATCTTTTTCTTAATAACAGCAAATGTAAAATTCTGAGTTATTTTGTCAAAAAAAATGTTTATACCCATGAGAATATAATTCCTTAGTCACGTGACATGTTTTCCGCCAATCAACATTCAGAATCTCCCTAGCTACGCGTTTATCACAGCGATAATAAAAAACAAAGAAATAAACACCGTATTTATAGTCGATACTAAGGGATTTGTTTTCTTTATTTATGACATTGACAGTTAATTTTGAGTATAAAAATAAATAATAACAATAATTCAAACTCCGAAATATTAAATAAAACTCGTAAGTACCATGTTTTAATACAATATGATTATGTATATCAAAAGTTAGGTTAGGTTAGATTGCAAAAAATCATTATATTCTCTCATTAAATATAAGCTCGTGATATGATTAATAATCAAAGATATTGCTCGTGAAACCGAAGCAGCACATTTCAACTCGTCCTTCGGACTCGTGAAATCTGTAGTAGTAGGTTAAAGTGTATTGGAAATAATTTGATATATTATTGTTCAAATCCGCAAAGAAAACAAAATTTGTCGCTTACGTTTTATACATAGTTTCTATAACTTTTGTAATAAGCGCCAAGCTCCTATGTAAATCTTATGGGATTAAATCAGACACTTTATTGTATTTCTTGCAGAGCTATCATTCTTTATAGTAATTTTGCATTAAATATAAACATGTCGCATTTTTGTACATTTTACTAAATTCTTCATTAAATTATGCGCTCCTTGATAGTGATAAAATCTGTCTTAATTGTAATATGTCGCTTAGGCCATAATTTTTATTTTTTTACAGATTCTCAAATGTCTTCGTGCACGTTGCATATTTTAAAACTGGCACAAGCGGAAACACATAAAGCAAATTTGTGTGAAGAAAAAACGTGAAATTTTGTACGACAAATGAAGAATTTGCCGACACAATGTCTTTCGACATATTATTTAAAGAAAACAATGTACTTCAAGAAAACAATAATTTAGATAGAGAAATAGAATACAAACATAAAAAATCTGATGTGGCCAGCACAATACCTTCCGTCAATCCTGTGTATTATGTAGAAATTGCATACATAAATTTTCTTGCAAAAGATTTTAAATTTTTGGTATTTTATGATTCCCTTTCTCGGCAACTGAATTCCATACTCCTGATAACAAACAAACCACATGAAATAACAAAATCATGAAATTTTGAATGAAAAATTATGACACTTGTCAGTTATGGACATAATTAATTACTGTCATTTTGATACGGGTCCCCATATCTGCTTGCCAAAGGCAGCAAAGTCATGTCACTGCACGCGCCCTGTACATAATTTTTTTGCAAAAGATCCTATATTTCCAGTAAAGTTATTTCATTAACAAACTATGCAAATTGCACTTGACACTGACATCTTCTTCTTCTTTAGTTTCTCCCATTCGTTAGGGGGTCGCTATTTTTTATTTTTTTCTTCCACTCATTTTTGTTTTGCGTGTCGTCCTCATTTAGTTCCTTTTCTCTCAAGTCTTCTGCAATACAGTCTTTTCATCTTATATTTGGTCTTCCCATGTTTCTTCCACCTTCTATTAATATATTCATCTCTCCTCATTACATGTTCAAACCAATGTAATCGTCTCTCTTATATCTAGAAACTTCTAACACTAGAGTTACTTCTCTTATTCTTTCATTGATTTACATTTTATTGATACTAACATCTGTCAATTTGAATTACCTGAATATATTAGCAGTTTCCATGGTTAAGTTAGCATAGCTGGCTGAATTATGAAATTTATATGATTTTTTTTATCTATATTATTCTTTAACTCTATATCTGTAGAATATGAAATATAAAATGCAATCAAATCGTATAGAGAATAATATATTCTTTAAGTTATAATAACATTTAACTGAGTTTTTCAAGAAAAACTGTTAAAATCTTCAAATGAGGGTACTTCCGGTTGACCAATTATAACCAAAATCTAAACATGTCTGCATATGGTTGTAAGGAAGAGGAATACGCAAGAATTGTAATTTTTGGAATTCTAGTATTGGAGATATCGTTGACAAAACCGCGGTCACATACACACACAGACACACATACACACACACGCACATACGAACACACAGACACAAACAGACATCATCGTAAAAATAGTAAAATCGTATTGTAAAGACCCTAAAACGTGCTTATTCAATGAAAACTCACCACCGATTTTTTTGACCAAAGACAATACCTTCCTTACCTATAGGTGACGGAAGGTAAAAAGAGTACTAATGATACCGATACAAATTTATTTCCAAATATTTTTAATGTGACTGAAACGGACCTAGTCCGAAACACTGAGTCTGAAATTAATTTAGTCAAAACATTGAAATTAACACTACTTTAATGCAAAGTAAAATTATTATTTTGTTTACTAATAATTAAAATTAATATTTCTATTTATTTTTGTTGTTTTTATTTGTAATAAATATTTTTAATTTTTGAAATAAATAAATAAATATGCTTTCACAAGTATAATGCTGCATTTTTTTTTTTGACGTGTCATATGCGACCTAAGTATTCCATATCCTACGATATTCCATTGAACATATGCACCGAAGTCAATATTCCTTTAACACCTAATCGACATACGTCATAATGGCATAAGTGACAATTCATTTATTTATGTAATGTAAACAGGCGTAAACGACAGGATAAATATTAAATTTAAAATATCTACAATAATATAAAACGAAACAAGCATATTTTTTCCTCGTAGTTTAGGAAAATTATATATATATATATATATATATATATATATATATATATATATATATATATATATATATATATATATATATATATATATATATATATATATATATATATATATATATATATATATATATATATATATATATATATATATATATATATATATATATATATATATATATATATATATATATATATATATATATATATATATATATATATATATATATATATATATATATATATATATATATATATATATATATATATATATATATATATATATATATATATATATATATATATATATATATATATATATATATATATATATATATATATATATATATATATATATATATAGGTTAGGTATGATCACGACTGATCAGTTAAGTAGTTACGAAGTTCACAGGTGTAGCAGTCAGATTGTTGGGAAGGTTGTTAAATTATACTCTTTTAAGTTACATGTCAAGCTTTCGGAATTACTTTATTCCTTCTTCAGGACAGCTACAATTTAGTAACAAATTTCGTATTAAAATTTTGAAAAAATGTTCAATGTAATACAGTACTTACTACTTAGTGAGGTTAAATTGTAAACAAGTCAGTCATCAGAACTGTGATAAATTCAAGCTGATAGTGTTGATACATTTTTGTAGTTAAATTTAGAATAAAGTTGCCAAAAAATATATATTAGATAATTAGAACAAATTGTTAAAACAGAACTAATCGGTTCAGAAGAAGTCAAAGTTAAAAAACACGTGTTGAATGAATGAAAACTAAACAAGTTCGAACCTTGAGCAAATTTGTAAAACACTGGAGAAGAAAAAGAAGAAAGTAAATCCAACCGGATGTCGGACCGGAAAACAACCAAAATGTTAATTTTAAATTAGTAAAAAGTACTAATTGACCAAAGAAATTTGTAAAAAAAAAAAAAACTAAGTTGGATCAGAGTTTAAATTAATATTAGGTTTATGTAATTCCTTGAATTTAAGCAGATAATTATAGATAGAGCTCAAACCACTTACATCAGTCCTTTTATTCATTGTGTGGTTGGTTTTATTGATATGAACCATTTCCAGAAAATTACGTTTACTGGAATTAGTTTCAATTTCGAGTATAGATGAGTTATTGTAGTCAACAAAATGCGAAAAATCATTACAATGCTGCGATAAAGCACAAGCATTAGGTCTTAATCTACAGTCACTTTTATGGGATGTCATTCTATCTTTGAGTGATCTAGTTGTTTGTCCAATATAAACCTTCTCACATTCACCGCAAGGAATTTTGTACACAATGTTAGATTGTAACTCTTTTTCAATCGGATCTTTAATTTTAGAAAATAGGAAAGATAGAATGACATCCCATAAAAGTGACTGTAGATTAAGACCTAATGCTTGTGCTTTATCGCAGCATTGTAATGATTTTTCGCATTTTGTTGACTACAATAACTCATCTATACTCGAAATTGAAACTAATTCCAGTAAACGTAATTTTCTGGAAATGGTTCATATCAATAAAACCAACCACACAATGAATAAAAGGACTGATGTAAGTGGTTTGAGCTCTATCTATAATTATCTGCTTAAATTCAAGGAATTACATAAACCTAATATTAATTTAAACTCTGATCCAACTTAGTTTTTTTTTTTTACAAATTTCTTTGGTCAATTAGTACTTTTTACTAATTTAAAATTAACATTTTGGTTGTTTTCCGGTCCGACATCCGGTTGGATTTACTTTCTTCTTTTTCTTCTCCAGTGTTTTACAAATTTGCTCAAGGTTCGAACTTGTTTAGTTTTCATTCATTCAACACGTGTTTTTTAACTTTGACTTCTTCTGAACCGATTAGTTCTGTTTTAACAATTTGTTCTAATTATCTAATATATATTTTTTGGCAACTTTATTCTAAATTTAACTACAAAAATGTATCAACACTATCAGCTTGAATTTATCACAGTTCTGATGACTGACTTGTTTACAATTTAACCTCACTAAGTAGTAAGTACTGTATTACATTGAACATTTTTTCAAATTTTAATACGAAATTTGTTACTAAATTGTAGCTGTCCTGAAGAAGGAATAAAGTAATTCCGAAAGCTTGACATGTAACTTAAAAGAGTATAATTTAACAACCTTCCCAACAATCTGACTGCTACACCTGTGAACTTCGTAACTACTTAACTGATCAGTCGTGATCATACCTAACCTCTTTACAGAAATGGGAAAATTGATTGTACAACAAATCAGACTAAACGTTATCAATTTATTTAACACTGATTCTAATAGACATATTATAAATATGGTTTACATTATACCTACTTTCCGTTTTTATGATTACTATTTGCATTTCAACATCGTAGAGAGCCCGAGGGGTAACGTAAATTGGCATATAAACTTTATAAACTTACCTACCTATATATCGTCGTGGTTAAGGCAAAACGACGTATCCGCCATAGAACTCGTTTTGCAGAAAACACGAAAAATGTTATTGCACCAAGGAATCAAAATAAACTATATATTTTTTACACAAATGTTATATATATATATATATATATATATATATATATATATATATATATATATATATAACATTTGTGTAAAAAATATATAGTTTATTTTGATTCCTTGGTGCAATAACATTTTTCGTGTTTTCTGCAAAACGAGTTCTATGGCGGATACGTCGTTTTGCCTTAACCACGACGATATATAGGTAGGTAAGTTTATAAAGTTTATATGCCAATTTACGTTACCCCTCGGGCTCTCTACGATGTTGAAATGCAAATAGTAATCATAAAAACGGAAAGTAGGTATAATGTAAACCATATTTATAATATGTCTATTAGAATCAGTGTTAAATAAATTGATAACGTTTAGTCTGATTTGTTGTACAATCAATTTTCCTTGAGATCAATGTATTGATTATCATTATTTATTTGTATAAATAAAATTTTGATATCGATATTCATTGCTAGATAAAAAAATATTTATCTATAAGTTAATCTTATAAATATTACGTAATAACAATATTGATAAGCTTCGATATTTATTGGTAAATATCGATATTTACTGATATTATCTATTTATCGATGTATTTCTCAGCTTTATCTGTGAGAGCAATTTTCTGACGACCGATCCTTTAGCTCTTTAGCGATTAATTTATCAGCGATAAATTTTTGTTAGCAAGAAATATTCTGTACGTACAATGTTTCTATTCAAGTTAATTTCTACTCTACAGTTAAATATCCATATGACCATTTCTCCGTGATTAATTTTCTGCGAAAAATTATCTCGTGATAACTTTCTGACCACGGAATTCATGGATTGCACGTGTCATTTATAAAGTTAGTAATAAAACTGTTTAATGTCAATGTCAAATATTTAAGTGTCATTTTAATTTACATATTTTTATCGTTTTTATTATACTTTTGTAACGGTTGGACGACACCATTCGGCTTTTTTGAATACACTAAAATGCCATTTGGATTACGTAACAGTGCATAAACATTCCAGCGCCTAATAGATGAAGTAACACGTAACTTAAACTTCTGTTTTGCATACATAGATCGCCAGCTTTTCAGAAGAAGAACATATTCAACACCTTAAATTACTTTTTGACAGATTACAACAATACGGTATCATTATTAATCTCGAAAAATGCCAATTCGGTTTACCCAAAATAGAATTCCTAGGTCACCAAATTAGCAAAAATGGCGTAAGGCCTTCACCATCAAAAGTTGAAGCAATTCAAACATTTCCCATACCAACTACACAACAACAGTTACGCGAATTTTTAGGCCTCATTAATTTTTATCACAGATTTATCCCAAAATGCGCGACTATTCTAGAACCTCTCAATAAATTAATAAACAACAATATGTCAAAAACTAAACATTTATCACTTAATCAAACACAAATGACAGCTATCAAAAACATCAAAAACGCATTGATCAACTTAACTACTTTATCAACTACAAAACCAAACACACCAACTAGCATCATGGTAGATGCCTCAGACTCTGGCGCAGCGCAGTCTTACAACAGTTTGAAAATGGCGAATGGAAACCCTTAGCTTTTTTTTCACAAACTTTCACACCAACTGAAAAGAAATATAGTACTTTTGGCCGAGAATTGTATGCTATTTACTTAGCAATTAAGAAATTCCGTTACTATATTGAAGGGCAAGAATTCTTTATTTTAACAGACCACAAACCACTAACATATTCTTTTAACAAAACATCTGTATGTTACAACTCATATAAAATATCCCCGAAAAGTCAAAGTTTGGACTGGAATTTTAAAAAACCATATTATTAGGCCATATTTCATTAACGGCACTTTAACTGGTCAGTCTTATTATGATCTGCGATAAATGATATTGGACCGGCAATTGAAGAACTGACCAATGATCGTGAAGTATGGTTGCAACAAGGCGGCTGTCCAGCTCATAATACAAAAATTGTAAAAGAATATCTTAATGATGTATTTCCCGATACATGGATTGGTAGAGACGGACCAATTCACTGGCCCGCACGGTCTCCGGATCTAGCGCCAAATGATTTTTTTCTATGGGGACATCTAAAATCAAAAATTTACAGTGATTACAAATATGCAGATTTAGAATCACTAAAAAACAGAATATCCCTGGAATGTACTAAAATATCGTGCTACCAACTAGCGAATGTTAGGCGTTCTTTTTATGATAGATTAGGTTATTATTTGGCGCAGAATGAAGACATATTTGAGCATTTAATTTAAATAAAACTTCTCTATTTTGCTGCTATTCTTTTATATATATATATATATATATATATATATATATATATATATATATATATATATATATATATATATATATATATATATATTATACCTATTTTTGACTTTTTTAAATGGTACGCCCTGTATATTTTTATACTATTTAGTACGAAATAATTTTTGCTTTAAAAAAGTTTCATAAGTTATACCTTCCAAACTTAATAGTATTCGAGATATTGAAGAAAATATTAAAATAATTTTACTGGAAATTAAAGCTGGCTACGGAAACAAAATTTGACATTTGTATTAGTTTATTGTTATAACCCTGTGAAAAAGTTTATTTTTTGATAACTTTAAGTTTATGTTACGCATGTTACTACACTTGAAGAATTAAAACATACAATAAGACAAGCTGTGAACGAGTTAAATAATAAAATTAATAATACTGTAAATCAACATTTGTTAAAAAGGCTCAATTTTTGTATACAAGAAAACGGTGAAAATTTTGAACAATTTTTATAGTGTTACCAGTATGACAATAATTTGATGTACATTTGTAAATTAAAATGTTTCGTAACGCAATAATTTTGTCTTCATAGCCAGCTTTAATTTCGAGTAAAACTATTTTAATATTTTCTTCAATATCTCGAATTCTATTAAGTTTAGAAGGTATAACTTAAAAAACTTTTTTAAAGCAAAAATTATTTCCTACTAAATAGTATAAAAATATATAGGGTGTACCATTTAAAAAAAAGTCAAAAATACGTATATCTCCGAAAATTAAAATATTTTTTTTCTGATTTACATTAATTTAATTAGCTTGCTAGAAACACTAAAAATTGTATTTGAAAGATTTTTTTATATCTCTAATAACTTCCGAGAAAAATCGCGTTCCCTAGTTCCGTTTACATCCTGTGTATATATATACGTACAGGTTGTTAATACTAAGTCGTTACACCCGAAAATGGTAGATAAAACTCTTTAAAACAAACAACTTTTCTTAGCTCAAATTTTTGATTTGGAGCACCAGTTCATAGTTATTGGCGTTCTCTTGTTTTTCGAAAAATCGTCACAACTCCCTTATTTTAAGGCATATTTAAAAAATACAAAAACTTTCAGCATTTGCTTTCGGTTCTCTAAAACACTTGTATTTACAATTATTTTCTATTTCATCAAATAACAAAATGGCGACCAATTAAAAATTTCAAAACAAGATATTTTGAAAACCACCCCATCGATTTTCGAAAATAAAACATTTTTAAAATCCTTACACTTTCTATTACAATATTTGTCTGAAACATTTTTTTCTATCTTTCCAAAAAAAGTTTTTATTCACTTACTTGGCTTGCATAAGTAATAACAAACTAAAAAAAAAAAAATTTAAAACGAAATAGCTTCTGAAAACAATGAAACAAAAAAGAGATTAGATTTGACAAATACTCAAAAACAAGTTACTTCAAATTTAGTGCACGTGTATGTCCGTTTGTATGTTCGTATTTTGCATAATTTATACGTAAACATCATCATTATGAAAACGTTGAACTTCTTGACATGCTTCTGGTTTTTGGAGAGGTCCAGTTGCGTGGCCAGCCCGGAGCCCCGACCTAACTCCACTAGATTTCTTTTTTTGGGGTCAGATGAAGACCTCTGTTTACGAGACACCGGTGAACACATAGTTACGTGCACGGTATGGTCACATCACGACCATACCGACTCTGATTAGTGGACAATCACGGCCGCACGCTTTGTTACGTGCACAATAGATATAAATATTTACAGTTGCACTGCGATGCGGCCGTGATTATTCGCCAAACGGATCTGGTGCGGTCCCGTTGCTGCTTCTGTGTATATAAAAAAATATTCATTTCTACTTGAATAGTTTTGAAATTTCAATACATGACAGAATTACTGTATGTGAATTAAAATATAATAATGGGGGGGGGGTATGGCATTAGCTCTGCTGGCACACGGGCCCACTTGGTTCTTTTTACACCACTGATATTATACTTACCCTGTCTTCACAAAAATTTTATCTCGTTTACTTAATTTGCGAGGTGCAAAATAAGGTAAATTGCGAGGCAAGTTGTCACCCATTGTGCCAACAATATAATAAAACGATAAATATAAAACGAAGTTCGTAATAAGCAAGTTACTCTACCACTGATGCACACCACTGTACGACGACAAACTGAACTGAAAATCTATTAGGAAGGATAATTACCCTTCTCAATGAATTTTCGGTACGAGGAAATCACGTTGTAAACCATTCCCTGAAATTAGGAGTAAAATCGAATACAGTAATACCCAGAAGTTACGAGATTAGGTGGGACAACCATACAATTTTGCATATAAATACATGTATTACATATTTAATTGGGACCAAGGGCTAAAAAACACTAGTTTAGAAAAAACCTTCAATCAAAATATATTTTTTTACATATTAATACAAACTACAAACATATTACAAAATAAAATATAGAACTTTAACCAAAAAATGATTTATTATTGTTAAATACTGTAAAATTTACGTCAATTAATAAAGTAATGAAAAACAATAAATAACTAATATTATAATAGTCGCAACCATAATTTATGCATAATACTGTTTTACTTAATTGCTAAGGAATGCAAAAACTATATATATATATATATGTATATATATATATATATATATATATATATATATATATATATATATATATACATATATATATACCCATTGCTGGGTGTGCCAATCTGCTTTGTAAACAAATATCGGTAATTATATATATATATATATATAATTTTCATAAATATTTTAACTTGGTAATAATACTCGTGGCGCCTGATACCTGCACAGGAATTAATAAAATTTCTGTGAATATATATTTTTTTACAAGTACCAGGTACAATATTAAACTATAAAATATATATGTTGAAGGTAATATAATATATTTTGTAGTAAAAATTGTAAAATTGCAATTTTCATTTATGTCTTATTTTTGTCAAACTTTGTCTTATAACAAAAAACTGTAGTTTTTAAATTTGTTTAAAAAATATATGCATATATATAGAGCGCTCCCATACTTAACATAAGCAATAAAAAATAGTTCTGTTTTTGAAATATTAATTTTTATATTAGCTTTTATACCAAAACTGACACTTTTTCTTTAATTACACAAAATTGTTGTGGTAAATTTTAATTAAATTGTATATGTGGGTTGGTGGGAGATGTACACATAACATACAAAAAAATGCTGATTTAGTTTTTGAGTAATTGATTAAAATTTAGAAAAATATACATATTTGCCCATTTATCTAAATGTAACTGAAACTATCATATGTATATTGCATGTTGAACAATAAACTTAAACTTTTATAATTTTGCTGTTTAAATAATTAAATTCATTTGTCGGTCTTACAAACGTTTGAACACGCGGCACTAGGGGTTCCATTTACCCTTAACACTAGACCGTAGATAGAGTGAGTAAGGTAGCATTTGGTGTAGTTCTGTTCCGATTGTCAGCAGGTTACGTTAAGCCTATGTCCCACCATCCACCAACATGATTCTGTGCGATGTATTTCCATCGAACAAAGTCATACCAAACACTTGTTGCTGGTTTCACGACGGTTGGATTTTGATATTAGTTTGTAGTACGTACGTTGAAGTTAAATGAGAGAGTAGCCTAGAAAGCAGTAGTTTATTTTATTATTTTAAGTATTGTTTTTATTCTTTACTTTTAGTTCATGTAGAATAGTGTAGATATAGTTACTTCTTAGATACTTCATTTTTAGAATTTTTTTATAGTTTATAGATAGATAGATAGAAATATACTTGTCATAAGATTTACATCTTTTACAAAGAGTTGACAACATTCTTATAAATTGAAGTAGTTATACTTACATAAATACACAATTAACAAATAGCAAAATTCAAGACCCCTACACAATTAATAATAATAATAATAATAATAAATAATTTATTTGTGAGCAGGCTTAGCCTATACTAAAGAGTGGGTAATATTTGTATACACATATTTATAAATAGATAGATATTAACAATTTCTAGACATACAAGCGCTTAACATATTTCATTTTAGATATAGTTTTCTAGAGGCGGACAGTAATAAACATATCAAATTACTCATTCATAGCAAACATTCTGATTTAAAGGGCTGCGATTGTAAAATTATATATATCGATCATTTGATTTCGTGATTTGAAGTTGAAAAGGGCGGTATGATGTCTGTCATCAGCTACTCCCTGCAAGTACTTGGCAATGTAGTGGACTCTCAATGGGGTGTAGAATGGACAGGTTACGAAGAAGTGGTGGAAATTGTCGATCTCTAAAGAATTACAGATGGTACAAATGTTAGTATTATTAAATTTGTGGACTTTGCCGTTGATGTAAATCTGAGCGGTATCTCGTGTTGAGGCAACTCGGATTTGACTTATAATTTTTGTTATTTTGAAGTTGACTTCTGCTCTTAAGTAGTTGAATCCTTCGACGGGCAGCGTTATATCCTTGAAAAGTATGTTATATGTTGAATTAATTATTCTGGCTTGGTCTTCTTCTTTTAGTTTGAGGTCTAGATTCTCAATCATTTGATCGGAGAATTTCTCCATAGCTGTATAATTTTGTTGGTTACAAATTTCTAAACTATCGGCTTTGTCAAATATGTTTTTAACCTGTGTTACCCAATTAAGTTTAGATTTATTAGGGTTATTCTTGTCCATTTTCATTAATTTATTATAACATAACCTTGGATATCGTTGAGAGTTCATTAAAAGAAGTTTCTTGGTATAGTTTATAATTGCTTTCAAAATATGTACTTCTAGTTTGGCTTGGCTATTAATATATCCTTATTACAAGGTTCAAGATCTATACATAAATATATAATTTCACTTAAAACAGTTGAGGATTCATAAATGGATATTTAATTCTAATTAACAAAATACCAAATTGCATAATTAGTTATTCATACATAAATATATAGTTCCAATAGAAAAATCTTAAACTCGTGAAAAATTTAATATAATATAAAACAAAAGAATGAGAGAAAATAACATACCTAGGAAGTATTTAATAAGTACGTGACTGAAAAAGAGTAAAATACTAAAATATTTATAATATCAGACTTGTATGTGAGCTATTTTTCCACAATTTCTTTAGAAATAACATAAAATGCAAAATATAGAAAAATACAAAAATAAAGTTTAATATAGTGTACCATTTAATCAAACAAAGTCAAAAAGAAAGAAAAGTTGTTTACACATTTTCCATGCCTCATTCATTCAAACAAAAGCTTCTAGTTTTAAGAGCACCGGTAGTGTAATAAAATTTATAGTTTATAGGTTAAATAAGTTTGTGTTTATTTGGTTATTCATTTATTCATAGTACGTAGCTTTATTTTTTAATGTGAAGTTTCAAGCAGAGCACAGAATAATCTAAAGAATAAACTAGTTTCATATGATTCTGTTATACCGGTGTGACACCAAATGTACACTTTTCATCGCACAAAACACGTTTCATCGAACATCGCACAGAATCACGTTGGTGTGACATATGCTTTAGTAAGTTAAATTTTTTCATTGAGTAAAAAATTATATCAAAAAAAATTCTTTTATATTACATTCAGGATTTTGCTAACAATATTATGAAACTTAATGTTGAATCCGACAAATGTAGTGTTTTTCTATTGCATTCACGTTCGTATCTAAAGTTTGTTTATGTTGTAATAAAATGTTTAATATTAAATATGCGATTGGGGTACGTTGCGTGACGGTAGTCCCTGTTTGGGCGTCATTTGTGACGCCGGTCCTGTGGGATGAGGCGCCATCTTGTCCTCTCTGCCAGCAAGGTTCGGGTTGCCCGGGCGCCTTCGGCGGATGCTGAAAGAGAGGAAGGTTTGCCGGATAGCGTGGAGGTAGGTTAGTGTTTGTCCCAGAAAAAAAGCACGTAGTCAACTTAACCAACTACTTTATTATTCTCAACGTAATGTAAAATTAAAATGTAACAAACAAATAAATAAAGAATGAAAACCCTTTGTGAAAACTGTAACGGACTGTATTTAATCTACTGGGGAACTGTGCTTCCGCGAAACGGCAGCACAGTCTCTTAACGGCGGTAAGTAAAAATGCAATTATCTAATAAAAGATGAAGTACAAAACGGACGGCGGTTTATCTTTGCGAGTGGTGAATTTCAATCACCCAAACTCGACTTAGCAAATTTACGACGGAGTCTTTCTCTACGAAAAACACGGACGGCGATAACTACCCGAATCAAGCGTTCTTCTCAGAGCTCTGGGCTCTCCAGCTCTAGTCCGGAACCTAGACACCGGATTCAGTCGGACGAACTGAAGAACTGCCTTCTCTGGACGGTGCGCAATCTTTTATACCCGACATTTCCTACATCAGGAAAAATCTCGCGTATTATTAAGAGGGGATAACCTTTACTTTCACATATGACCGACTGATGGCGCTTGCGAACGCTCCTTCAACAAAAACTAATTTAATAGAAATTGTAATAATTTCAGGCAGTAACAGTTTGTCGTAAAACATAATAAAAACATTGTTACAAATATTATAAAATAATATTTACAATAATAACAAGATTTGAGCAAGCGACTCAATTCACGGCGTTGACATAACCTCGCTTACAATGACAGTTCTAGCGATCAAATAAATGTGTAACAAATCCTATCTACAACCAATGAACAGCATAACAATAATATACAACAATGTACACGCTTCGTATCATGGTTTTATATTACACAGGTAAGTCAAACATACATTTATTTACAAATCTCTGACTTAAAATTTCAGCACGCTGTAATTTATTTTACGATATTACATCGTTGAGGTTAACTGATTGTTTCTCGACAACAATGCTGAGACGAGGTAGGTATCGTCACAGTTGTTACACGATAAACGGGGCATGTAGTTACAGTGTAACAACCAACCCCAACGTTTTTTTTTATGAAAAAATTATTTAATTTATATTTAAAGAATGTATTAATGTCATTTGTATAACTTCGGATACATATGAGAACTTATAAAAGAAAGACCGAACGGGGAAATGTGCTGCTGACGAAGTTTCGATAAACAAAAAGTCTTTACGAACTGTTTCTATATATATATATATATATATATATATATATATATATATATATATATATATATATATATATATATATATATATATATATATATATATATAACGTTGACGAAACAGGACAACTTTCTAACGACCTGGCTTGATGATACGAGAAGATTTTTTAATATTTCTTCAACATATCGTGAAACATTCTAGATGCTCAAAAAGCGACCCGTTCTTCTGCTGTTGGACAACCATGACTCCTACCTGTCTATCAAAGGTATTGACTTTTACAAAGATAATAGAGTTGTTGTTTTGTCCTTCGATAGATCTGTTTTTGGTCCACTAAAAAAATATATAAACAGTTCCTACGATTCATGGATGAGAAGTAATCCGGGGAAGACAATGTCTATTTATGATATTCCGGGAGTGGTTCGAGAAGCTTTGCCTTTAGTCACAACCCCAAAAAATATACAGTCCGGTTTTCGTGTATCCGGAATTTGGCCTCGCAATAGAAACATTTTTACAGATGATGAGTTTCTTACATCTTTTGTCACAGATCGATCCAATCCAAAAAATAAGGAAATGTCTGATCAAGGCAATATTGAAACAGAAAGGAATTTGTCTACACCTTCAGCAAGCCATCAACATACAACACCACCTCAATCACTAATGCCCCAAGGGTCAACATCTGGCAGAGCACACAACCATAGTCCTGCTGACATTCGGAACCATAGTCCTGCTGACATTCGGCCTTTTTCTAAAACTGGGAAACGTAAAGATAATAAGAGGGGTCGTGAAAAAGGAAGTCTGCTATTCTAATCGATACACTAAATAAGAATTAACTGGCAGCCGAAGAAGAGAAAGGAAATGCAAAAATTTTAAACAGAATTTTTTTCGGATAAAAACGGAAAGAAGAAAATTCCACCTAAAAACATAGTGAAGACTGATGACGAGACATTTTCAAGCTCGAAGTCTGGAGAGAACGGATTAAATGTACCAAATGTTAAAACTGGGCACATGAGGATTGCACAAATAAGGATTATTTTGTCTAAATTGTGATTCTGACGACGATATACAGATGTTATATATTTTGTAATGAGCCTGCATATTGTAACAACTAACCCCCCTCAGGGGTTTGTTATATATTATATACTTACATATAGTCATCAGAGTCGCAGATCTGGTATATACAATAATAGGTAAATTATTGTAACAGAAATATATATATATATATATATATATATATATATATATATATATATATATATATATATAGAATTTTTCTTCTACATTGCCGCAAAGAAGGGGTGATACCCAACCACATCACTTTACAAACAAGTTCTTCTAAGTTTTACAAATTTGCTTAAGATGTCGGACCGTACATTTGATTTCTAAGTTAAGAATTTTACTACTTAACCTTATATTAAAATTGTTGATCTTCTGGCTTAATGTTCCATTTTGTATTTGTATGTGGGCTGTAGTCTGTTTTGTTTGTGAAGTGATGTGGTTGGGTATCACCCCCGTAGTGGGGTACCGGGATTGTGCACGGCGCCTTATCGCCTGTCGGGGCCAGTGTTATCAGTAAACAATGATAAGGTGGTAAACATGATAAGGTGTAAACAAGGTCACTTGTAACAAACATGATAAGGTGTAAACAAACAGGGTCACTTGTAACAAACATGATAAGGTGTAAACAAGGTCACTTGTTTTGAAATAATTGAATAAACAAGATAATATGTAATAAATAAGATTACCAATGTTAAAGTAATTAGACTCCTATGATTTCCATTGCCCGTTATCTTTAGAATATTCCTATGAATCCCAAATAATGTCTGTAAAGCAATTAGATAAGTGTTTGTCAAGTCAGTTGAAATTAGATTTGTTTTTAAAATAGATATTATATCTGACAAATATATTTATGGTAAATATTTTTGAAAATTTCTATATGTTTCAAACATAAGATAAAGTGTGTGTGTGTCATTTATTTTGACAATAGATATTTGTTTGCCGGGTTCGATAATTGAGTGGAAATTTTAAAATAAGAGATTAGAATACGTCATGTTAAAGGCGTATTTAGAAATAAAAGTCCAAGTAATTAAATAGATTTATTTTTGTAAATGGAAATTTTAAAATAAAAGATTAAAATAGGTCAGATTCACGACAAAGAACATTGATAGCTGGAAATTTCTGCTTTTATGTATTTTTATGAAAAGTTATAATTCTCGCGACCATATATATATATATATATATATATATATATATATATATATATATATATATATATATATATATATATATATATATATATATATATATATATATAAGCATACTTGAATGTATGAACTTATTGTTCTGTACAATCATCAACGTCTTGGTTCCTCACAATATTGGTAAGATTATTATATTATTTATTGCATGAACTGTAATTACTACTGCTGATTTATTTTATATAAAAGAATACTATTAGCTATTTCATTAATTATTTATATTTTTTGTTTAGAAATGGATTTCAACAAACTGAACGAAATTGGCTGTTTGCAGAATATAAAACCGTGTATGAAAATTATAGATATGCAAATTAGCGAACATCAAAGCTGTCAAGACTAGGTTTGGAAGAAAGATAGTAGCCGAGACTGAAATGCCAAGTCGATTCGATGATTTGAAAGATAATCAAATCACGGGGTTACAAAAGACTGTTACCGAATGGTGTATTAAGTACATTGGACCCGAAGACTCCAGTACAGGAACACAAGTGCCTTTAATTCAATTTGTATAAATAAAATAAATGATAATATATATTTACATTTTCTTTTTTTTAAACCATTCTGAAAATCTGTTATGAAACAGGAAAACAGACGTCTTTCCTGCAATTTGTAGAAATTATTTATTGTATTGTAAATATTGTATTGTAAATAGTTATATATATATATATATATATATATATATATATATATATATATATATATATATATATATATATACAGGGTGGAAACGAACTTAATGTCATAAATTTAAGGGTGGGTAGTATGACATGTGTAGATTACGAAACTGAAAGAATTTTTTTTAAATTAGAAAAACGAAAATTCGACTTTTCTTAATGAAACTTTTTTTTACTGCTGTTTTAATTCATATTTTATTAAAAATATGATTATCAAAAATACATTCAAAATTAGTTCTATAAGATATTATTCTTAATAATTAAATTAAATAGCATTTTTAACGAAAATAATTGTGTAATAGATAAAATAATGCAAATGCGTTGCCAGTGGTCCAGTGGTACCAAAAATGTTAGTTTCATGAAAACTACCCTTAAATATGCGAATTTTTAAAAAATTCTTTCTGTTTCGTAATCTACACATGTCATACTACTCACCCTTAAATTTATGACATTAAGTTCGTTTCCACCCTGTATATATATATATATATATATATATATATATATATATATATATATATATATATATATATATATATATATATATATATATATGTTATATTTGTGTCACTTACCCAGTAACAGGGTTCACATTTCTGAACAAGGGTACACAATACACACTAAGTTCTATTTTGAAATAACATTTAAATTATCGATAATAAGGAATCCTATGAATCATACACAAAAATTTCTATGCGTTCAAAACATTAGATAAAAGTGTATGTGTCATTTGCTTATTTTCGAAATAGAAGTTGTGGCAAATATTTTGAATATTATTATCAATTTAGCAAATATTTTGTAAAATTGCTATGCGCTCAAACATTAGATAAATTGTAGGTCTTTGTCATTTGTTTTTCTTTTCGAAACAGAAGTTATGGAAAATATTTTAGAATACTGTTATCAATCTGTCTTTTCGAAACAGAAGTTATGGAAAATATTTTAGAATACTGTTATCAATCTGGCAAATATTTTGAAAAATTCCTATGCGTTCAAAACATTGATAAACCTTATGAAAATCTAATATGAAATACTAACAGTATCACTTACCAGTAACGAAGGTCACATTATAGACTAGCGTACAGAATATAATTAACTTCTAGTTTGAAATAACATTTGCCCTGTAGATAAATATGGTTATCTATTATCTGTGGAAAGTATATATATGGTTGGAAGAGAATGTATTTCGTTATTCGGTATTACTTCTATCTTCTGATACTCACAACCGCTATCATGTATTTCGACGACTTTGAGAAATTCATGTTCCTGCATCCTACGTGGTAAGTTAACACTTGATTTAATTATTTTTATTCTTTAAAACATTGTTTCTCTCTCCCAGTAAAGCGACAGCGATGAACACGCTTCAGATCGTTTCATCATCAACATCATCATCATCTGGAGTCATGCTTCAGCCCACGATACCGACTTCTTTGGTCATCGAGTCCAAAGAGCCCCCGATGACGGACGACGACAACGACGAAGAAGACTGTGTCATCATCGACGACAACGACTCCCAAGTCGCTTCACCATTATCTCTAGCCACTGCGTCATCGGCGACGAAGAGAAAGTATAAACCGGTCCTCTTCCAGGAGGCGAAAAAGCGTCGCATATCATTATCACCATCATCGTCTGAAGGAGTCGTGCATCAGCCCACAATACCGACTTCTTTGGACATCGAGTCCAAAGAGCCCCCGATGACGGACGAGGACAACGACGAGGAAGACTGTGTCGTCATCGAGGACAACAACATACCCCAAGTCGCTTCACCACCATCAGCATCATCTGAAGCGCATGTTGTTACGTTCTAATTTGGGCCTTTGTTCCAATTTCCTTAATTTTATACCTGCCGTTCCTTCGTTTCCATTCATGACCTGAAAAACAATATTTTATGCCGTAATGATATTATTTATACTTCATAGTTCTATTAAATTCACTTACTTAATGTTTCTTTAAATTTGGTAGCTTCATTTGTCAAAATTAAATAGTCTATTTCTCAGTTTATTATTCTAGTTTCAGTTTTAGGTTAATTTCTGGTGACATTTCTTAATTAGATTTATCTTTGCGGTGATCGTGTAAGCTGAGCGCTACGTTCACAACGTAGTGTAGCGGCGGTAAATTTTGAATTTGACTGGTAAATAAATAGACTTAAATTGGTTGGATTTATTTTTGTATTAATTTAGTTTATTTATTTAAAACATTAACATACAACTATTATCCCATCCTACTATCCTTAAATTACCCCTATCCTATACTAAAAATTATGAGCGTAACACGTTTTATTTAAGTAGATTTGTTGTGCGCAAGGCTATGGTTACCCTCTTTCTCTCTTTCCGGAATTTAAATTATTTTTCCCTGCCTTAAGTAAGATCCGGGGACTTATCGTAAGTAACTTCAAGCGGGCGAACGTGTGGAAGAAAATTTGAGTTGCGGGTCAGAATGACTTAAAGTAATTCCGGTCGAGTGTAAAATATTCGTAGGGAATATTACCCTTATTTGGGGATCAATCGCCGGATTACGTATTTCGTTAGGAGGTTTTTGGTGATTTGTGAATCAACCTCCCGCGGAGTTCCCACGTGGGGATCAATTTAAGTGTTAGTGGTTCGCGACCTTTTTTTTCTTTTGTTCGTAACATCTTCCAACATCTCGCCACGGGCTGAAGGCATCGTCGGGGGACAGTTAGATTACGGGGTGGACATCTCCAGCTGGTGTGACGTTGCCTGGCATCGTCCGCATTCCGCTGACTGACTGCAGTCATCCCCACCACCATTCCTGGCTACCTACCGCCACTAGAGATAAGTCGTACAGACATCTTTTATATTTTTTTAACAACTTTTATTTGAGGCACTGAAGACGTTGGAAAACTTGTTAACTTTAATTTTTGTTCATTTTTATTGTGCATTTAACTTTTGGAGTGCCTGAAAATTGGTTTAACCTTAGCTTCGTTCACTTTTATTTTGCACTCACTTTTGGAGTGCAATATTATTTTTGGATTTTTCATTTATATTATTATTACTGTTATACTTATTATTGGATTGATTTGATCCAGTGTGCAACTTTGTGTTGTTTTTGGTTTTATTTATATTGTGCCTGGCACAGATTCGGCACTGTTGTAAGTACTTTGTTCTACGATACGTCGCGGACTATTCGTCCTCGCATATTCAACTGGCTGTACTTGCCCTGCGTTGTCGGTTGGCCAACTTCCTTCGTATAATTGTACTGTCGGGTCGGATATATCCGCGTCGTCACATTTATTTATATTCATATTTATACATTCTTCTTTACTTTAAAATTTACATTCATTAAAGTATTATTAATCTTAGCTTTGGGAGTATTCTTTTATTTGTACAAGCCTTTTCTCTCGTTTTCAGGCAATGTTTTTATATTCACGGTAGGTAAACTTTATTTTAAAACCTTTTCGTAATTTTCCGGACAAAAATTACGTGGCGCCCATTCAACCCCTTTTGGGGGTTGATCACCGAACTTAACCCGCTCCCACCTCCACTGTGTAAAGGCTAGCGGCCGCACACCGAAACAGCTAGGGTGCGTAAAAAGCAACCCCAATCGCTCACGCGGCGGTTGCACGTCACAAATTTTGGCGCCCAACGTGGGGCCATAAACGTTAGGGGGGGCCTTGATCGTTGTTAGGGGCCATAAACATTAGGGGGCCATAAACATTAGGGGGCCATAAACGTTAGGGGGCCTTGATCGTTGTTAGGGGCCATTTAGCTTTTTTTTTGGGGTTCGTTGTATCAAAACGCGACTTTCATTGTTAAGGGCCAAATCGTTTGTTTAGGACCGTGTGGTTAGCTGATTATACTGTTATATTTTGTGGTCGGGATTTAGATTTTGGGGAACTTCTGAAAAAAAAAAAAAATAATAATTAGGCTTTAAATTTCATATAGTTTTATTGTTGGTTGTACCTTTATTGGTACATATTCGTTTGTTCCTTGTTACATTAACAGGATTTTTTTTTGTATATTTTTGCCATTTTCCGTCGGTATGGAAACTTCAAGGTTGAGTAGGGATGAATTGGAGTACGAATTGGTCGTGCGGGGAATTCGCGGAACAAATACATTAACGGTACAGGCTATGAGACAGGAGTTGGCAAAAAAATTAAGGAAGGAGGAAGTAGGGCAGATCGTTAACAATCCTGTCAATGAATTAGACTCATCTACCGAAATAGATATTTGTTCAGCAAAAATTGTGCAAATCCAGGAGCTTATTGACAATTTTTCTGGATTGGGTTCAAGTTACGAATTTCAGAAAATCTGCACTAAAATTCAACATGTCATTTCCCGATTAGCGAGAATCGAGAGCAATGACGAAGACATTAAAACATCGGTAAAAACACTGAACGATAGGATTAGGGCTGAAGAAGATAGACTGCTTCAGAAAAATGACGAACAAGAGGAACGTCAGAGACAAGCAGAAGCGAAAGTAGAATCTACAGTCAATAAAAAAACTACACCACCTGCTGTAAGGAGGAAACAGATTCCGGTAGTGCACTGGGATATCAAGTTCGATGGCAATGTACACGAGCTTAGTGTCAATGCATTTTTGGAAAGGGTGAATGATTACCGTATTTCGCGTAACGTTTCCGAGTCGGAATTGTGTGATTCTGCGATAGAGCTGCTGCGAGGACAGGCATTAACGTGGTATCGTTCAGCGCGTTCAAAAATAAAATCATGGGATGATTTCGTCAGGCTGTTGAAAGATGAATACGAGCCATTTGATTATGAAATGGCGTTGTGGGATGAAATTCGGTCACGGACACAAGGTGCGGATGAAACGGTAGGTGCTTATATGGCGAGTATGATAAATTTGTTTAAACGAATGCCGAAACCACCTACGGAAGAAGCGAAGTTACAGGTGTTGCGCAGGAATGTATTACCCTATTATATTCGGGGAATTGGATTAACAGAAATCACCACTGTTGAACAGCTACAAACTGTTTGTAAACAACTTGAAAAAAATCGGCTCATGGCAGAAAAATTTCAACCCCCTCCATCAAGTAAGAAAAATTTACTTGAATCTGATTTAGCTTACCATGGTCGCGCTAAAACAACGTCGGTTAATGCTGCAGACGCTTCCACCTCCTCTAAATCCGGAGGAAAATTAACTTGCTGGAACTGTCACGAAAAGGGTCATATAGCGCGGGACTGCAAGAAAGAGAAACGTAAACACTGTTTTCGATGTGGGAAGGCAGACGTGACAGTCAACTCGTGTCCCAAGTGCTCGGGAAACGCGCGGGGGGGACACTAAAGGGTCGTGTCGTGTCTTCACCCTCCTTTCTGGCGGCCACACACCTGGAGAATGAAAAGAACTTGGCGATAGTTAACTTTATTATCTCACACTTAGGTCAAGATCAGCGTCCTTATTTGGAGATCTCAATCTTTGGTTGTAAGATTTTAGGGCTCTTGGATTCGGGAGCCACTAGGTCCATTATTGGTAGGGAAGGTTGGGAGATGCTAAAAGGGATGGATTTATATTTGGATAAATCGGATGCACCCGGTTGCACGGTTGCAGACGGAAAAGAATGTGTGAGTTTGGGTTCGATTACTGTTCCCGTTCTTCTCATGGACAAAATTAAATTGATTAAATTTTTAGTCGTTCCGGATGTCACCAGCAGTATTATCTTAGGGATGGATTTTTGGTGCACAATGGGGATTGTACCTGATTTAAGAAGGGATGTTTGGAATTTTACGGGATTGGCGACATTAAATGTACAGGATACAATGACATCAGACTTAACAGACGAACAGAAACTACAACTACAGACTATGTTGGACAAAAATTGGGAACGTATGCCAAGAAAACTTGGATGTACATCAAGAGTACAACATAAAATAATTGCGGAATCGGAACCGGTCAAGCAGCGCTATTACCCAGTTTCACCAGCGATTCAGCAACATATCGATGCTGAACTGAAGAAGATGTTAGCTGAGGATATTATTGAGCCTTCCTCAAGTTCTTGGAGTTCACCTATCTTGATGGTGCCGAAGAAAGATGGCGGCTACCGTTTTTGCGTAGACTTCCGGAGGCTTAATAAAGTCACAAAAAAGGATGCGTATCCAATTCCTTACGTTTCTGGAATTTTAGATAGATTAAGAGGTGCCAAGTACTTAAGTTCATTGGACATAAAATCAGCTTACTGGCAAATTCCGATGAGTTCGTGTAGTCGAGAGTTCACGGCGTTCACAATTCCAGGACGTGGACTGTTTCAGTTTAAGCGGATGCCATTTGGGCTCACAAATGCCCCAGCCACCTGGCAGCGTTTAATTGACGAGGTGTTGCAGGCTGATCTTGAGCCTTTCGTCTTTGTTTATCTGGATGACGTAATCGTCATCTCCGAAAGTTTCGAGCAGCATCTAGAAATTTTACAGACGATTTTTGATAGACTTTTTGCGGCGGGTTTGACCCTGAATAAAGACAAATGTCAATTTTTCAGGTCAGAACTACGTTACCTGGGGTATGTTGTAGATAAGCGTGGGTTGAGGGTTGATCCTGACAAGGTAAATGCTATATTGGGGATATCGACGCCAAATAGTGTGGCTGACGTACGCAGTTTCTTGGGCATGGCGTCCTGGTATCGTAGGTTTGTTCAGGATTTTGCCACCATCAGTGCTCCACTCACAAATTTGTTGAAGAAAAATCGGAAGTGGCATTGGACGGAAGAGTGTCAAGAAGCATTTCAGAGGCTGAAAGAATGTCTGATCTCTGCTCCGGTTTTGAATTGCCCTGATTTTTCGAAGCCCTTTGTGGTTCAAACCGACGCGAGTGGTTATGGCTTAGGCGCGGTACTGACGCAAGAAGATTCGGACGGTGAACGCGTCATATGTTTTTTGAGCCGGTCATTGACTAAACATGAACGCAACTATTCCACCACTGAGCGGGAATGCCTTTCAGTTGTATGGTCAATACAAAAACTTCGCCCCTATTTAGAGGGTTCGTGTTTCACAGTCGTCACAGACCATGCCTCATTGACGTGGCTCATCCATCTAAAAGATCCCTCTGGTAGATTATGCCGTTGGGCTGTTAAGCTCCAGCAGTACGATTTTGAGATCGTACACAGGAAAGGGAAAGATCATGTAGTCCCAGACTGTCTTTCGCGTTCTGTGCCGAAAATCGAGACAATTTCATTTAGTGCTGCTCAGATTCCTACAACCGATAAATGGTACTTGAAAATGAAACAAAAAGTCATAGAAAGTAAGTCGCGAAAATTTTCTACCTGGAAAATACACGGCGATATCTTATACAAGCATGTTCGACCTCGACATCCTGATCTTACTGATGAAGAGTTCTCTTGGAAACGAGTAATTCCCAAAGACCAGCGCAAGGAAGTCATGAAGCAAATGCATGATTCGCCAACATCGGGACATCCTGGCATCACTAAAACCTACAATAAATTGAAACAGAAGTACTATTGGCCTAAAATGAAGGCTGACGTGGTGACGTACGTTAATAGATGTATTGTATGCGCTGAGCAAAAGGTGGTGCAGAAAAGTCCACCAGGTTTAATGGGTACTCGGCCGCGGGTATTTCGTCCATTCCAACTCATCAGTACAGACTTAATGGGGCCACTGCCACCATCTACAAAAGGGTACAGATATATTTTAGTTGTGTGTGACTATTTTAGCAAATTTGTGCTTACATTTCCTCTTCGAACGGCGACAGCGCAGACAATATCTGGCTTCATGGAGGAACATGTTTTCTTATTATTTGGTGCGCCACAATATATCGTCTGCGACAACGGAGTTCAGTTTCGCAGTTCGGAATTTCGCAATGTTTGTGCGAAATACGACGCCACTCTTCTCTTTAATGCGCTCTATCATCCACAAAACAATCCCACAGAAAGGGTAAACAGAGTGATAAAAACGATGTTATCTTCATACATTAAAGACCATCAACAACAGTGGTATCATTACTTACCCTCCGTTACTTGTGCCATTCGTACTTTAGTTCATGAAGCCACTGGTCTCACGCCGTACTTCGTGAACTTTGGGCGCGAGCAGATACTGAGTGGTCGAGATTATCAAGTGGACGCTATAGACAACAATGGTGATCTCCATTTTGACCGTGAAGATGTGCGCGAGCAGCGACCAGCGCGGTTCGTGAAAATTTACGCAGAGGTGCGTAAACGGCTGGATCATGCGCAGGCTCAAGCCAGGACGCGGTATAATCTTCGTCGAAGACCGATTTTTTATCACGAAGGGCAGCAGGTTTGGCGTAGAAACTTTAAATTGTCTAACGCAGCAGATAATTTTGCAAGCAAGTTAGCGGCTAAATACGTAGGACCGTTTAAAGTACGTAAAAAGATTTCGTCTGTCACTTATGAGCTAGGAGATGAAAGTGGTAGAGAGCGTGGCATATGGCATGTAAAGGACTTAAAACCAGGTCCTATTGATGATGATGATGACGACAAAGTTTCCGATAATGATTTGTAGTTTGTTTTGTTTATTTGGTTTTGTATTGAGGAAAAATTTTAGGAATTTTCCCTCACGGGAGTTGGGGAGGGATTTGTTACGTTCTAATTTGGTCCTTTGTTCCAATTTCCTTAATTTTATACCTGCCGTTCCTTCGTTTCCATTCATGACCTGAAAAACAATATTTTATGCCGTAATGATATTATTTATACTTCATAGTTCTATTAAATTCACTTACTTAATGTTTCTTTAAATTTGGTAGCTTCATTTGTCAAAATTAAATAGTCTATTTCGCAGTTTATTATTCTAGTTTCAGTTTTAGGTTAATTTTTGGTGACATTTCTTAATTAGATTTATCTTTGCAGTGATCGTATAAGCTGAGCGCTACGTTCACAACGTAGTGTAGCGGCGGTAAATTTTGAATTTGACTGGTAAATAAATAGACTTAAATTGGTTGGATTTATTTTTGTATTAATTTAGTTTATTTATTTAAAACATTAACATACAACTATTATCCCATCCTACTATCCTTAAATTACCCCTATCCTATACTAAAAATTATGAGCGTAACACGTTTTATTTAAGTAGATTTGTTGTGCGCAAGGCTATGGTTACCCTCTTTCTCTCTTTCCGGAATTTAAATTATTTTTCCCTGCCTTAAGTAAGATCCGGGGACTTATCGTAAGTAACTTCAAGCGGGCGAACGTGTGGAAGAAAATTTGAGTTGCGGGTCAGAATGACTTAAAGTAATTCCGGTCGAGTGTAAAATATTCGTAGGGAATATTACCCTTATTTGGGGATCAATCGCCGGATTACGTATTTCGTTAGGAGGTTTTTGGTGATTTGTGAATCAACCTCCCGCGGAGTTCCCACGTGGGGATCAATTTAAGTGTTAGTGGTTCGCGACCTTTTTTTTCTTTTGTTCGTAACATCTTCCAACATCTCGCCACGGGCTGAAGGCATCGTCGGGGGACAGTTAGATTACGGGGTGGACATCTCCAGCTGGTGTGACGTTGCCTGGCATCGTTCGCATTCCGCTGACTGACTGCAGTCATCCCCACCACCATTCCTGGCTACCTACCGCCACTAGAGATAAGTCGTACAGACATCTTTTATATTTTTTTAACAACTTTTATTTGAGGCACTGAAGACGTTGGAAAACTTGTTAACTTTAATTTTTGTTCATTTTTATTGTGCATTTAACTTTTGGAGTGCCTGAAAATTGGTTTAACCTTAGCTTCGTTCACTTTTATTTTGCACTCACTTTTGGAGTGCAATATTATTTTTGGATTTTTCATTTATATTATTATTACTGTTATACTTATTATTGGATTGATTTGATCCAGTGTGCAACTTTGTGTTGTTTTTGGTTTTATTTATATTGTGCCTGGCACAGATTCGGCACTGTTGTAAGTACTTTGTTCTACGATACGTCGCGGACTATTCGTCCTCGCATATTCAACTGGCTGTACTTGCCCTGCGTTGTCGGTTGGCCAACTTCCTTCGTATAATTGTACTGTCGGGTCGGATATATCCGCGTCGTCACATTTATTTATATTCATATTTATACATTCTTCTTTACTTTAAAATTTACATTCATTAAAGTATTATTAATCTTAGCTTTGGGAGTATTCTTTTATTTGTACAAGCCTTTTCTCTCGTTTTCAGGCAATGTTTTTATATTCACGGTAGGTAAATTTTATTTTAAAACCTTTTCGTAATTTTCCGGACAAAAATTACGTGGCGCCCATTCAACCCCTTTTGGGGGTTGATCACCGAACTTAACCCGCTCCCACCTCCACTGTGTAAAGGCTAGCGGCCGCACACCGAAACAGCTAGGGTGCGTAAAAAGCAACCCCAATCGCTCACGCGGCGGTTGCACGTCACAATGTGTCCGAGCCAATAAAGACATCTCTGGCCACCGCGTCATCGGCGATGAAGAGAAGGTATGAACTCGTCCTCTCCCATGGGGCAAAAAAGCGTCGTCTCTCATCTTCCACAGAGAGTGATGAATATGGGCAAAGATGGACGGAAGATTGAGAGGATGAGACGCAGATCGAAGAAGAAGAAGACTTAGTCGTCGATGACAATCTTGCGGTGTTGATGGGTTCAGCCGATATAGGGCCCTTTGAATTCCCGAATAATCAAGATTTTCGAGACAATTGGGATCGTCTGCTGGACTGTCGAATGTTTCCGCTGGACACGTCGCTGAAAAGATATGTGGCGATAGGGGTAAATGGTAACAATTCCAAAGTTATAGTGCGGGTATATGGAGACGTTTCAAAAAAACAATATTTTGAAATAAATAATTTTAATTTATTTAAAGACTTTTTGGACAAGGTAAATTTAAGTGATAGTGATAAAAAATACAATATAGTGGGTGTAGATTTTAGTGTAAGAGACAATAGATTAGAATGTAAGGTAGGTTTAAATAATTTTATAATTTTAAGTAAGTTAAATGTAGATATAATTAAATTATTAATTAATGATATAAGTAATATAATAAAAAAAATCTGTTGTGGCCAGCACAATACCTTCCGTCATTCTCGTGTATAATGTATAAATTCCATAATTTTTCTTACAAAAGATTCTAAATTTCCAGTAAAATTATTTCATAAACAAACTATTCAAATTGCACTTGACACTGGCATCTTCTTCTTCTTTAGCTTTTCCCATTCGTTAGGGGTCGCTATTTTTGAATGTCGTTCTCATTCAGTTCCTTTTCTCTCAAATCTTCCGCAATACAGTCCTTCCATCTTATCTTTGGTCTTCCTCTGTTTCTTTAACGTCCTATTACAAAACTATTCATTCTTGTTCCAATATAATTCTTCATTTCTCCTCATGACATGTGCGGTGAAATTTATTGCAAATTTTGTGACTGCTATAGAGATCCAGAACATAAATGTTACATTCAGGTAGACACGACTGAAATGAAAGACAGAAATTTGTTTATATATTACGACTTTGAGACACGACAGGAAAAATTAGTAAACGGACACAGAGAATACGAAGTCAATTTATGTGTATCTCAACAATCTTGTTCAGTTTGTTGCGACATAGACGATATAAATATTTTATGTAATGCATGTGGTGTTCGTCAACAAATATTTAGAGACGACCCCGTTAAAATTTTTATTTTATATGTTATGGCCCCTAGAAAATCATTTACGTCAGTGACATGCATTGCACATAATGCTAAATCTTTCGATTCACAATTTATTTTAAAATGTTTGGTAGAAACTCTAAATTCAAAACCGAAATTAATATTAAATGGAAATAAAATCTTATTAATTGAACCTGCTAAAAATATAAGATTTATTGACTCAATAAACTATATGGCCATGTCTTTAGCTTCTTTACCTAAAGCCATGGGATTAGCAACTTCAATTAAGAAAGGTTTTTTCCCCCATTTATTTAATACACTGGAAAATGCAAATTATGTAGGACCTCTGCCTGATCCTAAATATTATGGTGTGGCTCATATGAATACTTCGGTTCGACAAAGCTATTTGGATTGGTATAACAATCAAGTAGTAAACAGCGTTATTTTTGACATGAATAAAGAATTAATTGAGTATTGCGTGTCTGACGTTGATATTCTGCGTCGTGCTTGTACGAGTTTCCGAAAAACTGTTACAAATGATTGCAAAGTTTGCCCTTTTTCGGAATCTGTAACCATAGCATCCGCTTGTAATAAAGCATTTCGACGGTTATTTTTGAAGTCTAATACGATCGGTATTATACCACTAAACGGTTACAGGTTGAAAGATAATCAATCTAAGATAGCCTTACAGTGGTTAATATCACAAGAAAACGAGCGCGCAATACGCATCCAGCATGCTGGACATGGTTCAGAGGCTATAGTAGGTAGAAATTTAAAAGTTGATGGTTTTTATGCCCAGGGCAAGCTGGTTTTTGAATTTTTAGGATGTTTTTGGCACGGTTGTACCTCTTGTTACAAGACTAATCGCGATGAAAAAATTTATAACACTACAAAAGAAACAATAGAATTTAGGCATCAAAGTACAATGGCAAAATTAGAAAAAATTCAAAATTTAGGATATACTGTTATCAGTATTTGGGAATGTCAATTTAGAAAATATTTAAAACAAGATAAAAATTTAGAAAAAGAATTAAAAAATCATCAGCTTTTAAATAATCTATCATTAGAGCCACGCGATGCATTATATGGAGGTCGTACAGGCAATACGTCTTTATATAAAAAAGTCAAAAATAATGAAAAAATAAAATATACTGATGTATGTTCATTATATCCATACATTTGTAAGTATGGTAAATACCCGACAGGCCATCCAAAAATATTTGTAGGAACAGAATGTAATTCAATATGTCCTAACAATAATATTGATCAGGTTGAAGGATTGATAAAATGTACAGTTTTACCCCCTACTAATTTGTATCATCCAGTGTTACCCCGAAAAGCTCATGGTAAACTTATGTTCATTTTATGTCGTACATGCTGCGACAAATTGGAACAAGATGACTGTACTCATACCGACAACGAAAGACAATTCACTGGAACATGGGTAGTTGATGAAGTACGATTAGCTATTACACACGGGTACAAAATCATCGAAGTGTTGAAAATTTGGCAATACACCATAGTTCAGTATGATCCACAAACCAAGAACGGGGGTTTATTTGTGGAATACATGAACCACTTTTTAAAAATGAAGCAAGAGGCATCAGGATACCCTGAACATTGCAACACGGACGAGTTGAAAGCTGCATACATCAGGGAATATTTAGCTCATGATGGAGTAGAACTAGATCCGCAGCAGATTAGGAAGAATGCTGGCAAACGATCTGTTGCAAAATTAATGCTGAATTCGTTCTGGGGTAAGAAAATTATTGGTTTTTTAAAATATAGTGATTAATAAATTTATTTGTGTGTGTGTGTGTTTAGGTAAATTTGCACAAGCAGAAAACCGTCCACGTACAACAACCGTGTCTTCGCCGGGAGAGCTGTATGAGCTATTAGCTAATCCAGCTATTGTTGTTCATAAAATTATCCCAGCGAATGATCAGCTGGAGTACGTGAACTGGCAATATCAGAAGGAGGCAGTAGAGCAGTTACCAACGGTAAATGTTGTGATTGCGGCCTACACAACTTCGCAGGCCAGAATCCATTTACATAAGTAGTTGTTTCCTTTAGGAAATAGAGTTTTATACTACGATACCGATTCCATTATTTATTATCATTCACCGGGTCAATATGAACCAGCTACGGGTAATTTTTTGGGCGATTTAACAGATGAATTAGCTTGTTTCGGTGCTGGCACCTACATAACCGAATTCGTCTGTGGTGGCCTGAAAAATTACGCTTATAAAACTTATTGCCCGGTGAATGATGCAACTAATGAGGTATGCAAGGTCAAAGGTTTCACTTTGAATTACAAAAATTCCAAAAAAATTAATTTCAATTGTATTAAAGATTTAGTGTTAGGTAATAGTCATAGAAACCCAGTTGTAAGTTCATTTAGTATTCGGCGTACAGATAATCATAGCGTAATTACAAAAAAAGAGACAAAAAAATTTAGTGTTAATTTTATGAAACGTAGATTAGTAGATAATTTTGATTCATATCCGTATGGTTTTAAGAGATTAAGAGTAGATTAGTTTTATTATTTATTATTTAGGAGTAAGGAAAATATGTATATATATATTTGAAAATAAAAAACATTTGTTATTGTTTGAAAATCATATAGTATTTATTATTGAAATTACACATTTTTTTAAAAATCTATTAATTTGTTATAATAATAAGAATAAAACATATATCTTACAAATCTATCATTTTCACATTTATTTGTTGAAAAGAATTTTACAAAATCATTTTGGTTATAATTATTTATTCTAAATAACAAGTATACTAAACAATATTCACCGCATACCGAGGATATATAATCTTGAAAATGGTATGAATTATAAGTCCATGTTTTCGTGTTTCGATTTATGAACTCTTCATGTGTCTTAACGATTGGTGGTCTTCCGAAACTATCGAAATATATTCCTCGTCCCTTACGGTCAATAAAAATTGCGACCCAATGAAATCCTGGTTTAGTGTCAGGATCGGTGTTAACAATAATTGTACACGGATAATTCACACGATACGGTAATCTATTTGCAGCATAAACTCCATAATGTGCTACATTTTGGAAATTGTTGTGAAATATTGTCTATCTGAATCGCATTCATTGTTGATATTCTTAATAAACCACTGTTTCAGAAGATTTACGTTTTTTGTAGCACAGACCATTCCTTCATGAGATCTAGGTATTACACACGCGGTGACGGCCGTGTTATCAGATAATTTCAATAACGATGGACATCCTAGTTCAGACAGCTCTATTATATCATTTCTACATAAAATTTCCTCTAATATGTTCTTTTTTTCTGCTCCTTTTACGTACACTTTATCAGAAGTTTCAAAAATGTTTTTTAATATATTATACAACTGATTATAGTCCACATAGCCGTAAGCCCAATCATAACCATGGAAATTATGCTTCAACCAGCGGATTTGTTTCTGATACTTCTCATTCAGTTCCTCTATATTAAATGGCGATTTAAATACATAATGTTGAAAATATAAACCATTTACAGAAATAACGGCTAGTTCTTTTACAATAAACTCGCCCGTATTTCCGTAGAAACCTTGCACATCAACTATATAACTTGTCATGGTGATTGTTCAAAATAAACTAACATATTTCTAACAATTACATTTATTTATGCTAATATAAAAATACAAATTAATTATAAAAGGTCAAAGTCCTAATTACTTTCACTAACTACTATAATCAACAATTACATTTCTATTTTTATCTATTTCAATTATATTATCAAACTCAGCGTACAATACACAGTTTACGGTTTGTTCAAGAGCTGATTCGAAACCAACTTCTATTCTAAGAGATCCATGTTTGGTTAAATTCCAATGATTCATTGAATTAGCAGATAAATCTGGAGTTAAGTCAAATGCCGTTAAACAATATCCCAATGGATAGTCATCTCTGCTGATTTCGTTTCCAGTATTTCCAAAATGTATACCAATCCCTGAGAACAAGGTATTATACATTTGTATATATGTTTTTTTCTCCGTGAATGATGGCTGCAATGGTTTTGAAGGTAGCTGTTGACCATTTACAAGTAAAGATAAATAATTTATTTTAAAATTTTCAAAGTTAAAAGGATTGAATCCATAGTCGCCATTAAACGCCTTGTTAGATACAAATCCAATAACACATCTTTTAGGAAGTTGGCCTAAGAATATATTATCTAACGATTTTCCTTGTACACCTGCTGGAATAGTGATAGCTTTTACTTCTGCTCGAGTGATTGGATATTTAGCTGTATTTATTTGTAATGCTGTATTATGTGCAATATGCTCGGGTTTAATTTCATTCGTCGAACAAGTAGCGTGGCTTGGTTTATGTGGAGTTTATAAACATTTGTAGCCGCAATTAGATGAAAATTATCACGTGCACGGACCAATCTCAAACGCATTTCGACACCATTAATTAATTTTTTTTCTTGATTAAACATATCTACATGTAGATGACCAATTAAATCCACACTTTTACTTAAATTTGTAAAATTTTGTCGTTTTTTGAACCCAGAATTGCTACCATCTGTAGCATCCATCTTTCCTGCTTCATCAGCATACCATAAAGATGAAGTGAGATGAGAGTTTTTTGCATCTTTACCGTAATTCAGTAATGTTTCAATATAAGCCCGGTATGCATAAGTATTGTTTGTCGGAGACACAAGTTTCTGATTTAAATAAACATCTACTTGACTAAAAATCGAATGAATCCAATTATTAACAGGGGCAACGTTATCAACGTCGGCTGTTAATCCAGTATTATCAGATTTGATAATTTTTGCATTTATGAACATAGTTTGTGATAAATCTAAATATTCGTCTCCATGTCCCGGAATTACAAATTCAATAGGTCCATCTTCAGTGAGCGATGATAAAGGTTTATAATTAATCCATTGGCCGTTTTCGATACTAGTTTGTGTAGGAGGTAAAGCAAATAAATCTAATTCTGTTTTAACACATTCACACGACTGAGCATGTAAAAATGCCATTTTAATTAAGTATATCTGATTGTTTTGAGCGTTTCTTCTTCTTTACTCTAGCATGTGAAGTTCTGGAATGAGAACTTTTTATAACCTGAACCGCTTATTAATTTATCAATTTTATTTTCTGCTTTTCGTTTTAAATTTTCTCCCGCCTTTGATATACGATTTTTAAATGATTCTTTTACGGGTTGATTTTCGTTAAGATCGCCCAAAAATTGTATTCCTGTATTTATTGCTTCTTTGCCAAATGCGCCAACGCCTCTTTTAATTAACGGCATAATACTTCGAAATAAACCGCTAAAAAAACTTCCGAGACCATGTCCCCTTTGAAATTGATTCCCCTTAAAAACACTCCCCATTCCATTTCCTGCCTGCAGGTTATAATATTGCTGATATGGGCAGGTTTTCATTATGCAGCTCGTTTAAAATGAAGTTTAACGCACAAAATCCCAAATTGAAATGGCGCTGCGAATCCATCGTTACATCTAATATCAATTTCTATATTTGTAAATTCTCTTCTCAACACGGGCACGAAGTGTGGTTGGGGGTATAATATCATTTTATTAGATCCAAAAACATATCTATTGGTGTCTATATTAACTATTCTTAACAGTTGTGTAACAACATCACCTACTACCTAATTGAGGTTCAATAATATCACAGTAAATATATAATTGTGGAGGTATGCCTAACATTAAATTCGGTACATTTACTCAAGATTTTTGTTGAAATAAATGAGTAAATGGCGGATATCCTAATTGTAACAATAGCCTAGGAGATAATTTTATAGAACATATACTAGTATTTTCTAATTTTGCTTGCACACGATCATTTTTTTTTCATAAGAAAATGACACGTAATCCTTAATAACACTGTGTTTATTAATTTCATGCAAGACGCTATCAATATTTTCATAATTTTTCGATGGAATTTTTTCTCGAATTAATTTCGTTTGGCTGCCAATATTCTTATCACTTGTTTTCACTGTTATATTTACTCTGTTTTCTCTCTCACTGACATTATAGAACGAGCAAGGATAGATTATTTCAGATAATGCGACCTCCCACAGCCCATTTAACAATATGTTTTGAGGTAGCTGTGTTGTAAATTGTGTAGTTCTGTTATTTGCAAAATATTTCATAGAACTATTACTAGGTAAAGTAATAAAAAATTCTTCATTATTCATTGTTTAATAATTTAAGTTGATTTGCAAATATCCACGAATTAAAGGTATCTCCATAACCTTTCCATTTGACGAGCAACTTCTTTCTGTTTTCTTTTTCTGCCACGATTTTATCAATTTTATACACCGTATCTTGTGTTACGTTAATTCTCTGTAATTCGGGTTTGTAAAAAGTGCCCTCAATTATTTCATTATTTAAGTCTTTTAATTTGTAAACTATAGGATTTCGTTTAATAATAGCATGTATTTTAAATAATTCTTCGCTCCAGTTAGATTCATACCCTTTTTTGAATATGTTCTTATATTTTGATATACGAACTATATCATTTATTCTATATTTTGCTGGTTTTGAATTATCTTTCTTATTATACTGATTTCTCCATACTTCTAATACGTTATTTTCATTTACATCACTAGGGGCAATTTTTGTTATTCTATGTTTTGTTTTATTATAACCAGTAACTAGTTTCTGTAATATATCAATATATTTATATGTATTTTTGTATGTAAAATACCGATACATTTTTGTTTTTAATGTTCTATTAAATCTTTCTGCGAAACATGCTTTCACATCTGAGTTTTGTGTTACATAATACTTAATATCATTTTTCTGTAAAAATGATCTTACTGATTTAGCTATGAACTCCGACCCTTTATCTGTTTGCAAATAAATTGGTTTACGTTCAGCAAATATAACTTCAAACGCTTCAATCACTGATGATGGTTTCTTATCTTTCAGAGGTATTGCCCAAGCAAATCTGCTAAACACATCAATCAAAATGTATTTATAATTATCATTATAACGACTTAACGAACGCATATCATTCAGATCACTTTGGAAAAGATCATTTATATTCGAAATTCTGTATTTATTTCGGGAAAAATGTTTCCGTACTGGTTTGTGCAGTGTATATGTATCTTGCGAGCTAATCCACTTACGAACTTTATTATTATCATATTGACCTTTCACCGCATTTATTAAATTATTAACTCCAGAAAAACCAGCAGAATGTGAGGGATCAAAATAAATCTTAGTCAATTTTTTATTCATTATTCTATAGGGATTGGATTTTGTTCTGGGAAGTTGTTTTAGTTTTTTACGGCGTTTCTTTCGTTTGTCGGAGTAATTCGGTAAGATTTGCTCTCCAAAGTAATTTGGTTTCACTTAATTTTGTTGCACTATAGTTACCAGCTAGAAGGTATGGGACGTATATCGATGTTTGTCGGTTTGTATTGGTCCATTCGACCTGGTATTCAAAATTTTTATAACGTTTTCAATTAAACTTCGGACAGGGGTGTATTAACTACAACTTTTTGGCTTGTTTTTTTTGTGTCAAAATTTATGGTGATTTTTGAATATTCTAGTACTAAGAATTTCCGCCTATTATTCCCCGAAACCATTTACCTTTGGTCTTCCGCTTTCCCCAGAACTAAGCTCTTGCACTTTACTTTGGCTCATGAGAGCGTAGTTCAGCTTAACTTTCTCCGAGGCCGTTTACCTTCGGCCTCCAGTTCCCCGGAGCGGTTTGCTCCTTCATTTTTGCGAATCTTTTATTGCCGTAGTTCGGTTTAATTCTAGTTAGTTCCGATACCTTGGAACTTACTGGTGAGGGCACCCTCAAAGTTTTCTTTGGTTCCATAATTCTTGTCATTCTGCGTAACTGGTTCGCCGAGAACTCATCCTTCCTTTTTCTTTTTCCCTGTGTGGGTGTAAATGTTTGACTGTGAACTTTTGACTGTGACTAAACACTCGGTTCGGACGAGTTCCGTTGGAGTACCGATCAATTATGAGGTCTAGTAAATAATTTTTATAGCGCATAGAAAGCGGGTTTTTCTTTGCTGTTTAAAATTTTTGGGGAAAATTATTGTCCTCTAAGCGTGCAGACCCGGAATCAGTTTAGTCATATTTTGGAAACTTGTCAGAGCCTAAATTTTGGCGATTTTATGTGAATATTTTTTTTGGGGAAGCTCTGTCAGTTGTAGGTCCCAGTTAAAAATATTTCGTCGGCTAGTTATACTGCAGTTTTACTTTTAATTTTTGTCTTTCTCACTTTGCTCTTTTTTAACAAGTTGTACTATTTTGTTATAAAAATCGAATTTTTTCAAACCTTTCCCGCTCACTTTGTCTCCATTGGGTTATGTTGTTGGAAGATTTGTAAAGTAACCAATCTCTTCAGGATCGCTGTAAATTGTCGAGGCAATAGTGCTGTTCATCATTTTTTTAGGGCTCTTTTGAAGTGAACGCAGGCCTGGAGCTCACCTCTCGGCTGAATTCTGGCATTTGGCCGAGCACGTCGCCGGAGCCCGTCAGTCGGAAGAACCTACGACGCGTGGCCTGGACTAACACCTCAAGGCCCGACTCATCGAAGACCTAGCGGCCTAAGACCTAATAGTCAAGAGATCCTTCGTCTTTGCCCGAGTTGGCCTTTACCACATTTATAACCAGCGTAGTTACACCAAGGCTCCAGAAGTACTTCAAGTCCTGCTACGGGCCTCAGCGCCGCGCACATCGCTACACGGATCGATGCAGTCCGGTTAGGCCAGGGCAGAATTAGCCGGGGGAGGGGGGTGGTGATGGGAATGTGAACCAGGTCTAGTGGCACCTGAAGACAAGCAGTAGCTAGCTTTAGCACTTTAGGACGCAGTGGAGCTTTTGGTGGTGTCGTTTAATTTTGTGAGTAAAAATTGGTTTTTCCAACTTACGGAAATAAACTCTGCTTCAATTTTAATTTTCTTTTGCTTTGCTGCTCCATTTCAACCCTCTCTAGCGATGGCGCATGAAAAAAAAACAAGCGAGGCCGTTCATAACTTTAAATTCACTTTGTTTGAGTTTTGTCACTTTTTGAACTTTTAAAATCGAGCGTAAGATCTGGCCTCGCTTGTTTATTCCGAACCCACTCCCCTGCTCCCGTTACATTTCAGAGCAGCCGTAGCTTTGTCTGACAAAAGGTAGGTTCTATTTTACCACAGTTTTTTCATCATGTATATTGTTAACATTCGAGTAAAGAGAGATACCTATATAAACATAAATAATGTAAACGTAAACCTAAAGTTTGAAAACTTTAGTTTTATCTATACTCCGCAATTGGGAACTGTGAATGCTCTCATATAATTACATGGACACAAAAAATCTTAAACGTAAAGATAATTGTACATACAGGATGTATCACTAAAAGTGAAATATAGGCGTTTAACATGGGAAATCAGTTTTTTCGTGCGCATTGCTCCCCTAATTATTCAGACAAAAGTTTCAAATGGATGTTGTTTATTACGTCAGTGTCAGAATAATGATTGTCAAAATAAATACTAATAATTTGACGTATACAACGTTACGCTTTTGTTCGTCTTTTGTTTCTAATTCCATGGCTAATACTATTAAATTATAATTCCATAAATTATTGTCAAATAAATAAAAATGGAAAAAAAATCTGATGAATTTTGACAAATGTGGAATTTGCCGAATTGTCTATGGACACAAGATGGCAAACATGTTGAAATATTTGCACCACCTAATAATGGGTCGGAATATTTTAACTAAGTGCACTTTCTCAATAGTTTTATAAGCTTTAGTAGATACAAATTATAAGTTTATTGCCGTCGATATCGGGGCTTATGGCAAGAATAGCGATGGAGAAATTTTTGCGAATTGCAATTTTAGATTTAGAAGCAAATACACTGCATGTACTAGAAGACAAAAATCTTCCTGGGACTCAGGACAAAGCATCATATGTGATTGTAGGCGATGAAGCATTGCTCCTAAAAACTTACCTTATGAGACCTTATCCCGGCTAAATAAATGGGGATATAGAAAAACAAGTTTTTAATTATAGACTCTCGCTAGCCAGGCGAGTAACCAAAAATGCTTTTGGAAATTTGGCTCAAAAATTTCGAATCTACTTCAGAAGTATTAATTGTTTACCCGAAAATATAAATAAAATAATAATGACCACTTGCATTTTACATAACTATATTAAAGACAACTACTGTATAGCTCAACATTTAGAACCTCCAGAAGGAGAACTTATTATGAGAAATCTACCTAGGCAAGGTGGAAATGCCCTTGCCTCTGCATTTAATGTACGTGAAAAATATAAGACATTTTTTTTAATTCAGCGAGTGGTTCATTACCTTGGCAAAGGTAGAATTTTTTATAATATAATGGTTTGTGTTTATTTTTCTCTTATATCTTCTTTATATGTATAACTGTTGTTTGTAAACCGCGTTAATAAAAACATTAAGACGTGACTTACCTGTTTCATTTAATTCCTGACCGATTTTAAACCATATTTTGTCTTTATGACTAGTATCACTACTAGCAGAATCTCGGCCTTCGGCCGAGCTCCTCCTAGGGCTCCGCCGATGGTGTAGCCCACCCAAACTGCCCACGCAACCTGCCCACCCAAACTGCCCACCCAAACTGCTCACGCAACCTGCCCACCCAACCTACCCACCCAAATTGCCCACGCAACCTGCCCACCCAAACTGCCCACCCAAACTGCCCACGCAACCTGCCCACCCAAACTGCCCACGCAAAATGCCCACCCAAACTGCCCACGCAACATGCCCACCCAAATTGCCCACGCAACCTGCCCACCCAAACTGCCCACCCAAACTGCCCACTCAACCTGCCCACCCAAACTGCCCACGCAAAATGCCCACCCAAACTGCCCACGCAACATGCCCACCCAAATTGCCCACGCAAGCTGCCCACCCAAACTGCCCACCCAAATTGCCCACGCAACCTGCCCACCCAAACTGCCCACCCAAATTGCCCACCCAAACTGCCCACCCAAACTGCCCACCCAAACTGCCCACCCAAACTGCCCACCCAAACTGCCCACGCAACCTGCCCACCCAAATTGCCCACCCAAACGGCCCACGCAACCTGCCCACTCAAACTGCCCACTCAAACTGCCCACGCAAAATGCCCACCCAAACATTTTAAATAATACATACTTGTTCGAATACCAGCCTTTCATTTCATTTACATGTTTTTGATTTGCCGATAGTGTAGCAGAAGCTCGGCCTTTGGCCGAGCTCCTCCTCGGGCTCCGCCGATAGTGTTTTACAAAATTTTCTAATGATTCTTCAGTCTGTTTCATGCTTCAAACCAAATATATAGACGTTGAATGCTTTGAATTCACATGCGTACCATTATTCTATTTGATTTCTGACATATAACATCTAATTATTAACCTTTCCAAACTCCACTTGTGCTTTAGCTTTAAAAATGACAACCTGAAAAAGTGGATTATAAAGATTTCATTATAAAGATAACATTTTTAAATAATACATACTTGTTTGAATACCACCAGCAGCATTTCATTTCATTTATGATTGCATTTAGATTTATTATTTCAATGTGTTGTTTTTATTCCAAAAATATTATCATCATGTTTAGAAGATTGACAATGATGTCAAAAAATGTGTCATAATAATATTTTCTCGTCGGCGATATTCATCTTAAAAATTTCAAAGAATACTTGAGCTTTGCTTCAGTGAAAAAAACAAAAATCCAAAAATGTACATTAAATAATTTTTTCCACAAAAACTATGCATCCTACTAAAAAATAAGCCAAATTAGGAAATCAAGTTGAGTTTGTCTCTACATTATGAAACAATTTTCATCAAAATCGGTTACACCGTTTAGGCAGTGTAGACCGACAAAATTTTGCCGATCGTCGTGATGAAAGTATATAACTATAGATAGTGAATCTATCCTTTTAGTATAAGGATATTTTCTGTGTGACATGTTGCACAGTTCTTCATATTGGCGCACTGATTCTATTAGCTTTTCATCATCCATAATTAATAAACAAATAAAATTAAATTTACGCAATATCGTTCAGATCAATAACAGTATTGTAACTTTGATGCTTCGTTTTAATATTCACACAACCAGAAAAGTAATGTAACGTCACGGAATGTCACGACAAACAAAAGTTTGAAACTTATCTCGACGGTTCGTGAAGCTGACGGTGCATTTCGTCACGTCTCTATGTGAATGTTACCATAATAAATTTATTACACAATATTTGAGGTTACATTGCCAGTCGGTGACGTGACTTTGACGTTCCGTAAAATGTGAATCGACCTTTACGGATCGCCAAAGAAAGTCACGTACCATTGCAAAAACACTCGTAAAGCCTTGTACAATGGAAATGGCTGAACTAATGTATGGTAAGGACGCAAAACAAAAAAGGACTTGTCGGAGGATATAAAAAAACAAGTTGTGGAATAAATAAAAAAGAGTCCGGCCAAAATTGGCTTACGTTAGACGTGTCATCTGACGTGTCTAATTCTTGTCTTCGTTCGTTATCTAAATGAAATCAAAGAGATTTTGTTTTGTGAACCTTTGCAAGAAACAACAAAGGCAATTGACATTTTCTCTATGATGAATATTTTTTTCGAATCTAATGGATCTCGTTGAATCTATTTGCACTAACGGAGCTCCAGCTATGCTGGGAAAAAATCAGGATTTACCGCTCTTGTCAAAAAAGATAATTCAAACGTCATCTCTAGTCACTGTATTCTTCATCAGCACGGTTTGGCCTCGAAAACTCTTCCAGTTTTTTTAAAAGACGTGTTGGAAGTTGTTGTCCACACTGTTAATTTCATTCGAGCACGGACATTAAATCATCGCGTGTTCAAAGCATTGTGCGAAGAAATTGTATCTGAACACACCGCTCTTCTGCTTCATACACATGTACGCTGGTTATATTTCGTTCAAATAGTGCTTCTGTTCATTCCAATATTGGTAAATTAACTCCAGCCCAAGAAAAAGTGGAGATTCTTGAAACCCCATCTGCATCAAATAAAATTAATTTAAATTTAAATATTGAAAAAAGTTTTATTGGCACGGTTTCACAGCCTGACGATGATAATTCTATTTTTAACAAAGATTATGACATCGTCAATTTTGCCGATCTTCCAGAAAACTGTGCAACTACTTCAGAAGATAAAATAATTATGAAATACTTGGAAGAAACGAACTTAAAAATTCCTGCTACATTTTGGCAAAAGTATTTCATAAACAAAAAAACACTTTTGAAAAGATAGACCGATGAATTTAATACTTATTTAAATGAACATTTTCCGTATCGCGTTTTAAGATTTTATGGCATAAATGTGATTTACCTTCCCGCAAAAGCAGAAAGTATTATTTTGTAGCTAAAGCTGAATGCAAAGATAGTGGTTGCGCAAAATTTAAATTCTACACGAATGAGAATATTTTTTAACGCAGCAGAAGTTAAGATATCTGTTCTTTGTATAGGGAAAGTTAACCACACTGGCACTGAAAAACACAGAAGATTTATTAAAGGTGAAAAGAGGCAAAAATTTGCAAAAGAACTTCAGCTCGAGACACCAAGTGTTATTAAATATAAACAGTTAAACACTGCAAATGAATCTATTTTGAATGCTGGCAATTTAAATCACCTTCCAAATTTAAATATTTTAAAAAAAGATATCTAGTGAAACGATACAGTCGGAAGATTTAGACAGAAATATTTACGAATATCTGCTTAAATAGAAACAGAAAAGTGCCAAAGAATGGAATAGTAAACATATAAAAGGGTATATACAAGACATCAGTTTACAACCATTTCATGTTAGACTTCAAATCGAAATGAAAGTAAAACACCTTATATCCCTTAAAAAAGAACCAGTATTTTTGTATTTAGATTCTACGGGAAGTATATGTTGTCGCCCACCTGGTATTAATAAACAAGTTTACTATTATGTCCTTGTTCTCCCAAAAATGAAAAAGTCGCCCATACCAATTGCCGAGTTCATTTCATCTAGCCACAATATACCGAATATTCAATATTTTCTCACATCTTCCTTATATGATATTAATCGTATATATAATGGCAAAAGACATTTAATCTCTAAAATAGAAACTTACGATATTTCAGTATGGCTCTAATTGAATCCGTTCTATCTTTTAACAAAATGAATTTAGCTCGATATTACATGGTAATATATTAATGAAACAACAGATTTGAAAAATATCGTTATTCTACATGTTCTACGCTGGTACCATAAAAATAAAATTAGTAATAAAGAAAGGTCGGATAAGAATATTACTGAAATCTATTTTTGCTGCACTCATTCATAGCAATGACATGACATCAGTTACAATCTTTTGGAACATAATACAAGTTTTCGGTTTGCCTTTTGTATTTTGTATGTCCTGACTTCAATGATGCCATGATTTATCTACAGTGTAGTAGTAATATTTTAATAAAATTTAAAAAAGAAAAATTGAATTTAAAAACTTCTGTAACGCAATCATCTCTAAGGAAACATTCTCCTTTTTATTTATATTTTAATTAAATATAGGAAGATATTTTGCAATGCCCTCCAGCTAACGTAAGCAACGATTTTTATTTACCTGGTTTTGTGAATTATTTATTACGTGATTCCTTTCCATTTTATCCAATAGTGTCAGGCATAATTATAAAGAAATTTAACATAAGGAAAGACAATAATGCAATAGTTGAAAACTAGTTTAAAATTGTTAAAAAATACTTTTCACCGGAAATATCGAATTAAAGCTCCAAGATTTATACGAAAAATGGAAAGTCTCTTAAAAGGTCGAATATTAGATCATATTATTAGCTGATGACCAAATAATAATGGAAAACAATGAAGACGATCTACAAAGAGCAATATACAAACTTCATCAACTAAGCCAAGATTACAACCTACATATATCAAAATCAAAAACTAAAACGATGGCATTCATGGAGAACCAACCAATAAGAACTAAAATAGTGATCGACGACCACACACTAGAACAAGTATCACACCTCCAATATTTGGGATGTGACATCACATATGACGAAGACCAGGACATAAACAATAAAGTTAACACCTACCAACGAATTTGTGGCACAATAAAAAGAACACTAAAAGGTAAAACTACTAAAGAAACGCAAATAAAATTTTACAAGGTAATGGCCATACCTACTTTACTGTACGGAGCAGAATGCTGGGCACCTAGAAAAAATGATCTCCGGAAAATAGAAACATCAGAAATGAAATTTTTGAGATCAGTTAAAGGAAGCACAAGACTAGACAAGATCAGAAACAACATGTCACACGTATGTCACCAAAAAGAATTCCAAAGAAAGCTATGATCTACAAAAAAGGAAAAAGAAACATAGGAAGGCTGAGGACAAGATGGTGAAGCCGGAACAGACAGAGTGCCTGATCCTGGAAGGATAGAAGAAGAAGAAGAAATATTCTTTAGAATGTACAAAAAGAAATTATCGAGTAGTCTTGAAGATCCACAAACCAGACACCCCCCTTAGACAAATTACATCAACTATTGACACCCCTACTTATTTTTTATCAAAATACATTAGCAATATTTTACAAAAAGTAACTTCGACTTCTCCATACAATGTTCCCAATTCTTTTGAACTGGTTAAAGATATCTCTAAAATTAACCTAAAGCCGCACCACGTTCTTTTCTCTTTAGATGTTACAGCTTTATACCCCAGCCTACCGCAAAATCTAGTATGTGAATGTATAAGGGATAATTGGAGTTTAATCGACGATCACACTGGTATGTGCCTCGAAGATTTCCTACGAGGTGTTGAACTCTGTTTTGAAACCTCAGTTTTCACCTTCAATAACACAATATACAAACAACTTGAAGGCTCCCCCATGGGGCAGATTTAGTTCTCCAAAAATTAGAAAAGGATATAATTCAAAACCCTGATCTACAGATTTTTTTATTACAAAAGATACGTTGACGATTCCATCCCTATTGCACCTAAAGACAAAGTTAACACTATATTGAATAAATTTAACTCCTTCCACCCACGTTTACAATTTACCATTGAAACAGAAATCAACAATAGTATCAATTTCTTGGACGTCACCCTTATAAAATCTTCTAATAAAATTTTAACTAACTGGTTCCGTAAACCAACTTCTTCCGGACGTTACCTTAATTTTCATTCTTATACTAACTCTTCATACAAGATCTGTGTTATCCTATCTTTAGTAGACAGGGCAATACTTTCATCAAGTCCCAAATTCCATAATACAAACCTACAAATTGTAAAGAATTTATTGCTAGATAATGGTTATAATTTAAAACTTATTGAAAAACACCTTAAAATGAGGTTAAGAAAGTTGAGGTTTCAAAACAGAGAAAATAACGACACTAATAATCAAGAAAAATGCTCCTACTTGACCATACCCTATAATCACAAAATTAATCATGGCATTAATAAAATGTTAAAGAACAATAACATCAAAATTGCTAACTCTAACCTTACTACCACAAACAAATTGTTTACAAACATTAAAGACAAAATCCCTATAGAGAAAAAACAAAAATGTAGTTTACCAAATAAATTGCGGCAAATGTGAAAAAATTTACATCGGTGAGACATCCCAAACTTTAAAAAAACGTCTTTATCAGCATGCATACCACTGTAAACTTAAAAATCCTACACACAGCGCACTCGTTGAGCACCACTGCTACACCGATCACATCTTTGATTTTAACAGGGCTAGGATTTTTGATAAAGTCGTTGAATAGCAGAGAGACTGTCAATAGTCAGACAAATTTTAAAAATAACCTTGAACACGTAAAACAATTTTTAGCAAATTTCAAATAATATTTTTCCCACTGTCTGGTTCCTTTTTGTTTTGGTTTTCTTAGTTTTGCGCATGTGGAAGAAATTTCTGAAAATTTGTTCTTAGTACACCCGCAGCTGACCTAACAAGTTTACATGTACTCAAGGTCTCAACTATTTTTGTAAAATGTGGCCTCTTCATAAAATATATTGTTAAACAAAATAAGTTTTTTCTTAACAATGTTTTACATTACATTATTGTTATTATATTTTCTTTCTGGTTTTATTCAAGGTGAGTGGTTACTAAAATTTTGTTAAAACTTTATTCATTGTACCTAAATTATTTTTTGTATTTTTTTATATTAAAGCTGAAGATGGACGACTTTGGTCCGAAACGTCCTATTGAAAAAGAAAAATAAACGTTTTTCCAAACTGGATCAGGAAGGCCTTAAATTTTTTTAATTGACCTTGAAATGTACAAAAAGAAAGACTACAATAACACATCAAAATCAAAACAACAGCTTTGAATATATCTCTTTCCGAAGAGACTTGGAGAAAACCAGAAACACCAATTCAAAATTCACAAAACCAAAACTCTTTTTCTCAGTTTTTAAAAAGTCCACAAAACATTGAATGCACATTATCAATTATCATCACAAGTTCTATCCAGTATCCATATAGTCCAGTAATAAAATGGGAATCTGTAAGAGCATTACTAGCATTACCAGTAATTAAAAAATCTGTAAGGAGATTCTACGATGTAAAATCTGCATATGTAAACGCAAATTTACTAGAACAAGTATTTATGGACCAACCACACCTGGCTATGCTGAAGATGAAGATACAGTCCTCTTACTTCAGAAAAGCCTCTATGGTCTTCCACAATCAAGAAGATGCTGGAATTTAAAATTAAATGAAGTATTAATAAAAGAAAAAAGAAGGAAAATACATACAGTGTGTAACAGAAATAAGTACATTAAATTTAATCAGTGATAGAACTTATCGAGTGCATCAATATTTCTTAATAACTTTTTCATGTAAACATTCTAGATATTGAATTAAAATTCTTCAAAGTTCTGTCACAAATTTCATATGCTTGAATAAAATAATTGCATGTCTGATCACTAGAGCGCGATGCATAATACCAAAATTCTGCGCGTGCGTATGGCGGCGTCTACGAGCAGCTGTTTCTAGTTTGTTTCCGTTGTGCCTTGTGGCTGTGACTGAATACAATTAAAGAATGATTACAAACTGGTAAATAGATTGATGGACACATAAGAAGATGAAACTATACACAAATTGGGAAAGATAAGAGATAGAATAGAAGGCCCCGAATAAGATAACAAAAAAAATCATACGTCAAATTTTTATGTTACAACAGGTTACACAATCCAAAAATGTTAGGACATTTATAGGATGCAGTTTACCAGGAACAACTCTACAATTGACGGAACAAGAAAACGCGTAAAGATGATGAAAAGTGATGTAGACTTAAATGAAATCACAAAATGGCCACTGTCATTGACAATACAATACTGAAGGCGTCGATGAAATGATGTAATTGTTGTTGTTTAAATATCCTCTAAATTGTCATGTGTCACACTCTGTGTTGTAGTCTTATTCTTGGAATACTATACTCTGGTTGAGTCCAAAACATCCTCTTCAATATTCTCTGTGACCAGGGCGAGTTGTACCACGATCTTGAGCAGCAGGCCTAAAGGACTCATGATATGGGAGATTTATTTATTTTATTTACATACATGTACAAGAGTGTGAACATTTAGAAGATGGCGAATCGGAAAACGTTCCATATAAATTTGCCGACATTGGGCAGCGTTTCCCTAAGCTTCACCATAGGCCAACAAAATGTCTGTATACTCGCTATCCGTAAAGGCAGGTATTTTTACTGATTATAACTTTTATAATAATTATTAATCGGTTGATTAGTCAAAATTTACTTGAAAAAGTTGACAACACATTTGTCAAAAACAATTGTTTCATTGTTATTGCTGTTGGATCATACTATTATGAAAATACCTAAAGACTCGTTAATTTATAGGGGGTAAAAATTCTTTAAAAAATGAGGTTTCGAAAAAAAATTATTAAGAAATATTGTTGCTCTCGACGAGTTCTATCACTGGTTAAATTTATTGTACTTATCTGATACACCCTGGATATATTAACGTATACGTTGATGACATTTTGACAGTAGCCGACAGCCATGAAACAATCGAAAACAATATGACATGTCAAAGAAAAAATTCAAATGAAAGAAGTAACAGAAAAAAAGAAAATTTGTAGGAACTGAAATCACAGAAAAGAAAAATGAAATATATTTATCCCAAGAAAACTATGTAAACCAAATACTAAACAACACAGTATGAACCAGCGTGTCGAGTAGACGTGTCAGAGTGTGCTTCGTTAATCATAAATTTTATTGTCTCTTTTTTGCAAATCATTGTGAACAGTGAACAGTGTAATCTTTTACACAATGCCTGGCCCTCAATCTTTGACACTAGCTTTGTAATTGATAATGATATTGAACATTTGTGGTTTTCTTTCAGTATTAATAACATCAAATTTGGCCTTGGTGTCGTTTACAATCACAGACAACTTTCTATTCTTGATTCGCTCTTTGCAGAATTCCTACCTCAAGTAGATCATCTTTTCGTAGTAGGAGATATTAATATTGATCTCTTAAAAAATGATTTCAGATCGCGATTCTTTTATGGTATTCTTTCAACTCATAACCTCTGTCAGTTAATAAAACAGTGTACACGTCCATCATCTGGGACACTCTTAGACATATTTGTATCTCCCGACTCTGAAATTTGTCTCAAATCTGGAGTAATTGACTCCGAGAAAATGTCTGATCACAATTGTGTATATGGAATCATAAATGTTTCCAAAACGCAGTGTACAGTTCAAACTTTTTCTTACCGCGATTTTAAAAATTTAGATTTGCCGGCTCTTGATAACGACTGTTCAAATATTAATTGGAATGAAATCCTGCGGATACGAAACATTAATGATAAAGTAAATTTTCCGAACGAAAAAATTATCAATTTATTTAAAACATGCGCCTGTGAAAACTATTTGTTCAACGAAAAAGCACTGTCCTTGGATTACTCCAGTGATTCGAATTATGCAAAAGAAACGCGACGCAGCACTTTGTATTTAGAAAAGGTGTAAAACTTTAACAAAATTTCAATACTATAAAGATCTTAAAAATCTCACTATTACAGCTATAAGAAGAGAAAAAGTGCTTATTTTAATACTGTTATACATTCAAATTGCACTAATCTGAAATCACTGTGGGTTTCATTGAAAAAGGTAAGTGTTAATTATCAATATAAACAGGAACTACCTGACGAGCTTTGTGATCCTCATGCTTATTGTACTTTTTTGCTCTACAGTGTTAAAACATCTTCAATAAATAGTGATACTCTCTCATATTTTGAAAAAATATTTTTTCTGTAAACGGTAATGAACCATTTTAATTTGCATGTGCTTCCGAGTTCCAAATAAGATCAATTTTATTAAACATTAAATCGAAAGCTGTTGGCGTGGACGATATTTCTATTAATATGATTTTTTAATTTTAGATCACATACTAATGTACATCACTCATAATATTAATTCGCCTCTGTTGGAAAACATTTTTCCTGAAATTTGGAGAACTGCAATTGTGAAACCAGTGCCAAAATGCGTAAATCCTAATTCGCTCAATGATTTAAGACCAATAAGTATATTGCCCGTTTTATCAAAAGTCCTAGAAAAGATCTGTTGTAAACAAATAACTTGTTTTTTAGATAAAACAGCAATATTGCCGTCAAGTCAGTCTGGGTTTAGAGAGAATCATAGCACTAACACTGCTCTTCTAAACATAGTTGATGAACTTCTGAAAAATTATGATTTCTCTAAAATCTCAGTCTTGATCCAAATTGACCTTACTAAAGCATTTGACATAATAAATTTTGAAATGCTTTTGGCAAAACTGCACTTTTATAAGTTTTCACCCTATGTAGTGGAGTGGTGTCGATCATATTTACACAACCGCATGTTTTCAGTTTGTACAATCTACAATAATGGGAAAAGCTTGTCCACTCATAAACAGTACATACCCTCTGGTGTCCCTCAAGGATCTATTCTTGGGCCATTGTTTTTCTTGATCTACATTTCTGATATGCCCAGTCACGTAAAATACAGCTCTTTGCATTCTTATGCTGGCGATACTCAGCTTATAACATCTTTCTCTAAACAAAATGAAACTACAACTAAGTCAACTTAATCAAGATTTACAAAATCTGTCAACGTGGGTCAGAAATAATGGTCTAAAAATAAATGCAGAAAAATCTACCATGCTTAGTGTAGGTAATCGCCAAATTACTACACCTATTTTATTGGACGGTGTTTCACTTCAATGTAGTGAAGTCATTACAAGCTTAGGACTTACCATAGATAAAAATTTGAACTTTAGGTCTCATTTCGTAAAAAAACTTCAAGCAGCTAGACTTAGACTAGACATTTATATCAATTTAAAACCCTTCTGTCTTTTGCTACGAAATTTAAAATTGTCAAGTCCTTAATCTTCCCTCTGTTTGATTATTGCGGATGTGTTTATGTTCCAATTCATTTTCAAAATGCTTGTCTTCGATACGTATTTGGTGTACGTAAGTATGAACATATTTCTAACTATAGACATAAAGCAAGGCTTCCTCTTATTGAAGATCGTATCAAGTCTTTGTATCTATGTTTAGTTCATAAAATAATTAAAACTGGTGCACCTTTATATTTATCGTCCAAACTAACAGAAAAAGATTTTACATACTCCCTGCGTAGTTCTTCTTTGGTTAAAGTTCATTCATTTAAGAAAAGTAAATTCCAAGGTTCATTTTCGTGTTTAGTTAGATGGGGGATCTAACTTAACTTCAGATTTGAAAGTCTTACCTGTCAATACTTTCAAACAGAAATTAAAGTTTTCAAATTATATATAATCTTTCAAATCATTAGTGTATCTAGTTTCTACTTTTTCATACTGTTCATACTATTAATATTGTTTTCATGTATATATTTTCCTTGTAAATTGGGTTAGGTGGTAGCTGAACCTCGCCCTTAATGGTGTGTATTTTTTGGATGCCATTAATAAAGAAATTATTATAAATAATTTTGACATGAATGAATCAAGACCTGTCAAAACCCCGGGAATAATAGGAAATAATTTAGAATACTTTGACGAAAATGACAAAAAAAATTGATCAAAATTTTTATCAAGAAGCAATTGGGTAGTTATTATATCTGACAAGAGCAACGAGGCCGGATATTGCTTATTCTGTCAACGAACTATCATAATTTTATCAAGATCCGAGATATATAAATTGGTGTGCAGTAAAAAGATTACTAAGATATCTGCAAGGTACCAAAAATAAAATTTTAAAAATTAATTCTACTAATTGCGATACCAAAATTTACACGGATTCTGAATGGTGTACGATAAGACAGTAACACATTTCATGGTTTTATTACAAAAATGGGTGATATTTTAATTAATGAAAAGTGCAAAACAAAAATTAGTCAATTTATCCACGATGGAGACTAAACTACTAGCAGTCTGTGACGATGCTTGCGAGACAAGATGGGTACAAAATTGGATTGAAAAATTAAAAGAAGACAATTGAATCAAACAAATCAGTGTCAATACAGACAGCAAAGCAGTCATACATTGGGTACATAATCGCAGCCAGAAATCAAGAACGAAGCACATAAACAGAAAGTATCACTTCATACGACAAGAAGTTGAAAAAGGAAACACTGAATTAAAATATGTGGAAACGAAAGAACAACCAGCAGGCATATTAACGAAAGACGTAACAAAACAAATTATGACAAAACATCTCAAAACCCTAGGAATTATAGATAGAAATGACAAAAATATTAATTAAAGGAGGAATTGAAGGATGTAATTGATATATTTGACTGTGACATTGACATACATAAAATATAATATATTTAAGTAAGCATAAGATTGTTTAATATTTTGTTATGATAGTAAATAAATATGAAGGATTAGAATAATATTTTGAGTTTCATGTAATTATTTTTCTCACATAATATACCTATAATTTTAAATATTTAACTATTAATATAATAAGAAATAATATATGTATGTACTTCCCAGAAAAAGACTGCAGTAATGTCTCCGGATTTCTGACAATGACATTTTTCTGTCACAAACATTTTAAATTAACAATTGGTTTCCATAACATTATTTGGGATGTGAGATTTATTACAATGGACTATTATATAACTTATATTTCTTATCTCTAAATCTATAAAAGATATAATAAAATATTTATATGTATCAGATAGAGAATTTACTCTTCTAATACTAGCAAGAACAAAAAATTTCAAAAAATAATATTCAGAAAATATTTTTTTTAAGAATCTGTTATTTCCGGTTGTCCAGTTACTACCAAAACCTTTTCAGCTCTTTTCAGTAATGTCCGATTGATAAATACGTAGTTAAACAGATATTAAGTGCTATAGTCTTTGAGAAATCGTCCTTCACACACACACACACACACACACACACACACACACACACACAAACACACACACACACACACACACACAGACAGACATCATCGTAAAAATATTAAAATCGGATTGTATGGACCTTAAAACGTGCTTAATCATTAAAATCTGGATATGCGATTTTTAACATGAATCCAATACCTTCTTAGCGAGAGGTAAAAATTATTTACCTCAAGGATGTTTGAATTATTATGGTAATTAATTCATACAAATTGTCTTACGGGTCTTCAGCATAGTATAGTTACTGCATTTTATTAATAGCCCAATAGGGCTAATATTAGCAAAATTAGAAACAAAGACTATCTTTAATAAAAATAAAAAATATTATGTACGTCACGGGTGGTGGAATATTTACGGTAATTAATTTATACAAATTGCCCTACGGGTCTTTAGGATTATATCGTTATTGCATTTTGTTAAGAACAATATAGAGATCGTATGAGCAAAATTAGAAAAAGAGACTATCTTTAATAACAATAAAAAAAATATTTACTTCACGGGTGTAATAATTTTTACAGTAATTAATTCATACAAATTGACCTACGGGTTTTCAGGATTATATCGTTATTGCATTTTGTTAAGAACTATATAGGGATCATATTAGCAAAATTAGAAATAGAGACTATCGTTAATAACAATAAAAAAAAATTATATACTTCACGGATGTTATAATTTTTACAATAATTAATTCTTACAAATTGTCTTACGGGTCTTCTGGATTATATCGTTATTGCATTTTGTTAAGAACAATATAGAGACCGTATGAGCAAAATTAGAAAGAGACTATCTTTAATAACAATAAAAAAATAGATTTACTTCACGGGTGTTATAATTTTTACAGTAATTCATTCATACAAATTTTCGTACGGGGCTTAAGGATTATATCGTTATTGAATTTTGTTAAGAACAATATAGAGATGGTAAGAGTAAAATTATAAATAGAAACTATCTTTAACAACAATAAAAAAAAATACTTCACGGGTGTTAATTTTTACGGTAATTAGGTAATTCATATAAACAGTTATAAGGGTCTTCAGGATTATATAGCTATTGCCTTTTGTTAGCGACAATATTGGGATCAAATTAAAAGGATATATAATGTAATATTAGAACAATTAATATAATTTTATTTTGAATTTACCGCACATTTCGTCAAAGACATAAATGTCAAGTTGTTATAAATACTACCTTTAATTTAATAAGATTAACATTGTATCAGTGGCGGCTCGTCCAGGGTGGCAGAGGGGGCAGTGCCCCCTCAGATTATTTCAGATTATTTTACGTCAATATATTATAAATGAATTATCATAAAAGTATCAATTTGATTCTATAGTTAGCATTAAACAATGTACTATTTAAATTGAAATTAGCGCTGTGACGCTCAGCAGCGCAATATACATCAAATTCTGCTTGAGGGGGCATGCCCCCTTCAGAGAAGAATTATGACATTTTACTCGGCGATACGTTCCAAACATGTGCAGTCCTAGTACAGCGCTCACAAGTGACTGCACAAGTGAGACGTACGTCGGGTCACGCAGCATACAGAGGCGGCAAGCCCCCTCTGCCCATCTATGGGTACGTTCGGTATTAGGATCTAAGCGCTCGGAGCTCGCTCGATTGGCTCGAGCACGTTCGTTAAATGGATCTGGAGCGATCCGATCTCGTGCTCCGCGTTCGGTAATTGTCTCAGCGCATACTCAGATCGAGCTCGATTAGCTCGACCGCTTACCATCGAGCACTTCGAGCCTTATTGTGATTTGACGTTTATTTACGCGGGACGCAAGTTGAGGTTAGAGGTAAATAAGATATATTTTTCACTTTATTACAAATGTTAACTTGTTTAGAACAAAAATAAAATGAGTAAAGAAACAATTACTTATCAATGCCCAATATGCAGTCTGCAGAATAGGGATATGGCATTTATACTCAATCATGTAAACAATGATCACCTGGAAGGTAAATAACTTTGTTATAAAACAATAACATATCTTATATATGTATATAATTTTCAGATAACGATAATGAAGATTCTAATTGCCAACAGCAACAGGACCCATTCGGTAAACATTTTATTGTTTTTATATTCAGATTTTACATAGTTAATATTAATTGTTTTAGAATCTGAAGAAAAAGAAAACTCTACGATTTGGAGCAAGAAAAATACAATGCTTTTGATAAGTATAATAGAAGAGCATTACAATGAATTTAATTCAAATATTAAAAAAAATGTAGGTTGTGAAATATCAAATGATTTTAAATTAATATCAATATTCTTTCGTAGGTATGGATCAAAATAGCAGGTAAACTAAATGCACAAAGCACGAAAAAAACTACTTATCAACAGTGCGACACAAAATTTAAAACATTAAAAAAGCAATATAAGAAAATTAAAGACCATAATAACAAAAGTGGCAATAGCAGGAAGTGGTGGGAATATTTCGAAGTACAATTATATTTCTTCCATGGTTTTTTTATTAGTTATTTATTAAATTTCTTTTAGGTAATGGACAATTTACTTAGAAACAAGCCTGAAATTCAGCCCGTTGCTACATGCAGTAGCGAGAAAGGTGTACAGCTGGTAAGTTATTGTGCAAATTTACAATAATATGATATTAATTATTAAGTGAAGGTTTCAGAGAATATGGAAGAAGATAGTGAGAAGGAGCTTGAACCTAACACTCCTTTGAAAGAAAATCAGAAGAAAAGGAAACACGCGGAAAGCCCTGTAGAAAGGAGACATCGGGAGAAAATGATGCGACAAGATAAGTTCTTAGAACTTATGAGCAGTATGTTACAAAAGATGTGAAGCTCGATGTGAAGAATTATTTTATTTGTATTTGGTTTTTTTTTTGCAGAGTGCAATATTTTATTTTTGTGATATTATAGTTTAGTTATGTATTTGTATTTTCTGTTAGGTATAAGAATTTGTTTTGCAGAGTGCAGTTATTTTATTATAGTTAAGTACAATTTTATTTTAAAAAGTTATCAGAAAAATCATTTAAGAGAATTTAAGACTGAAAAGATTACTTTGTGAAAAAAGTATATAAGGAATGTTTGAATAAAAAACAATAAATAGTGCAAAAAACGTTTTTTTTTTTTTATTATTTTAGAAACTAATGTACATTATTATTTTGTCTGTATAACATAGGTAAATTCAGTGCAATATTATCGCGTTTCATTCTGTATAAATTTCTATTTTCCACATTATTAGGATCATTATTGTACTCCTGTTCATCCAAATCATTTTCGTCCAAATTAACATTTTCTTCAGGTAAATCATCCTGTAATATGCAAATATTGTGCAAAATACAGGCTGCCATGATTAATAATGGAATTAATTCTACATTGCTAGTTTCCATGAACTTCAATCTCCTGAAACGTCCTTTTAGGAGTGCAAATGCTCGTTCAATGCAAGAACGAGCGCTAGATAAAATAAAATTATAATTTTTTTGGCGATTTGTTAAATGCCCGTTGTCTTTATAAGCAACCATCAAATTTTGTCCAAGAGGATATGCTGGATCTCCTATTATATGCGAGTTTTCTGGAAATTTGATGGTATTGTTTGAAATGCCTGCATATAAATCAGACCGTCGATAAACACAAGCATCATGGACAGAACCAACTTCTCCAGCATAACAACTTGTAAATAACAAATCATTGTCGCAAACAGCTTGGAGGTTAATTGAATGAACACCTTTTCTGTTTACGTAGGAAGCATGTGAATCTTTCGGCGCTTTTATTGATATATGGCACCCATCTATACACCCTATGATACCTAAAAATATATAATGTTTATAACTAATTTCGTAAGAAAAACATTCCTACTCTACCTGGAAAATTATATCGTTGTTCAAACGATCTACTGATTTCAGCAGCTCGATTTTCTGATGGCCAGGATATAATTTTTTTTTCTCTATTTAAAACAATTAATTTGTTAGTAATTCGGTACAAGGTAGCCCAACAGGTCGATTTTGAAATCCCAAAGCGATCGGCTACAGAACTAAACGTGACATTAATAATTAAAGTCTGAAATAAATATAATTTTATCTTACCGGAAACATTCAGGATTTGATAAACACCAAATTGTTATCAATAACTGTTTATCTAATGACAATTCAGGATGCCCCGGGCCAGATGATAATGGCTGACTTTCACTTAATAAATTTAACACCTTGTCGAATGTTGAACGTCGCATTCGAAAATGGCTCTTAAATACATTGTCGTTCATAAGTGGTATAATAGTTTCCGCATAATTTTCCATTTTAGGTGTTGACTCTTTTTCTTCGTCACTACTATCATTAAAGAAAAATTCATTTGCCATTTGGCATATCGCGATTATTTGTCTGTCATTCATAGCTCGAGCTTGGAAAACGATCTGACGCGTTCGGTAAATGCAAACATAGATCACTGCTCGACTGATATTTGATCACGTGATTTTAGAGCTCTGAGCACTCGATGGATCCAATTACCGAACGTACCCTATAATACTGAATTCTTTACTTACGTACTACAGCAAATAATTACCCGTGTTAATAGGTACACTATATTTTCAGTATTCTTTTTCTTTTCATGTTCATGAAAATATGAAATCTAGTTACCGGTTTGTTCGCATTTAAACATTGAATTTATTATTTAAATAATAAATATGTATACAATTATACATATATTATACTTAAAATAAATGGTATGATATTAATGATTAATATGGAGTTATACAGAATTAATTTGTATAAAACAAAATAATAATTGAAAGTAAACATTCTGTAAACTGATATTATGTAATAACATACGTGTTTTCAAAAAAAAATATTTACGAATTTTAATAAATAAATATGCATGTATTTAAAAAAAAATCATCGATGAATTTTTTTAACAAAATTGATATTTTAATTTCTAAATGAATGTAAATTAATTCATAAAAATAATCCCAATATATGAGTGAGTGAAACTCCAGAGGTGGCTAGCCCACGTTGTGATTCGGAAACAATCGGACGTACTCGGAGCACTTCGTACCTCGCGTTTCGCGTAGCGAGAGGAGCAGTCTTTACCGGCTACAACTGCAGCAACTGAAAGAAGTTTTTCAGCTCTTAAACGCATTAAGTCTTTTACTCGCAACAGCATTTCACAAATTCGTTTAACAAATCTGTCTTTAATTTCAATTGAAAGAGATTTGATTAAATGTTTAAGAAAATCGCCCGATTTTCTCGATAAAATAATTGATCATTTTGCTCAGAAGACAGAAGAATAGATTTAATATATAAACAATAATAATTATTAATTTGAAGACATTCTTGCAGATAAGGTATTTGGGAATTGCTTTCTTCAAATATATTAATAATTAATAGTTTGTGTTCTTTACTTATTAGAGTCTCATACACTTTCTTCTTTAACTCTACTCATTTGTTTTACTATTGTTTCTCTTCCTAACAAGAGAAATAACTCCGGACCTCCCCACTAGTTCTTGTTCCATGACCACATATTAATTTGCCCCCCCCCCCCCACCGCTCAAAAATACCACGAGCCGCCACTACCCCCCCGCTCAAAAATAACACGAGCCGCCACTGCATTGTATTATTGTAATTTACACTTTTGCTCCATCCACATATTGTTATTGTGTATCTAACTTACATTAATGCGTAGATTACACATTTAATATAATTCATTACAACACACATGGTCTTGGTCTCTGGTCTGTGGTCTTGGTAGTGCATGTATACGTTCAGCGTGAGGCGCGTTCACAATTACTTGAAACGCGAATCAGCTGTTAATTTCACCCTCATGTAACTTCTAATGCTTTTTACGGCTGGCGAGGATTATACCAAACTGAATTATTGCATTTATTACAATTACTATATCGGCATATCTCTAATGGTACATCTAGCCAAAGAGGGTATTTACTCGTTAGGAACAATAAGGAATAGGCTTCCTAACTGCAAATTGCAATCAAAATCAAACTTACAAAGGTTACCGCGAAACAAGTCATGAATATGTCGCAACAATAAATGTGTTGACGTTGCTTCTTTGTTTTGGAAGGATAATAAGTACGTTACTTTGGTATCATCATTTTCAGGAAAAAATCCAGTCACTTCTATCTTTAGCTATGAAAGGAAAGAGAAGAAAACGATTGAAGTTGACTACCCGAACATCATTCCCAGACATATGGCTGGAGTAGATCTATTTGATAGCTTCATGGGAAGATACAAAATACATATTAAAAGTAGAAAGTGGTAGGTATATAAGATTATTTTACTATTTAATAGCACATTAGCCTACAATCGTGGATTAAAAAATGAGATGCAAATATCCATAATGCACAGGTTCTACGCATACAAAATGCAAAAGTGCGGAGTAGCACTGTCTGAATAAAATAAACTGTTCAGAATTTTCTCAATACTTGTTATGTGATTTTTTTATTGTAGCCATTTGGTAAAAACCCTTTTTTCCAATAAAAAAAAATGAAAAATATGAAATTGATATCTATACATACAGTATCACAATATTCTATTTTTTTAGAAAAATCACGCATTTTAAAAATAAATCTTTAATTTAACAGGTAATTCTAAACAGGCACAAAGCGCAGTTCAACCAGAAATAAGTCAAATTATTAACGACAATCGAGACGATAATAATGGTCAGATTAAGGGTAACGATGACTCTTTGTATATGGAAAATCTTCATTTCAAATCAGCGTCGTCGTCTGGACCATCCCTGTTCAAGTTTTTGGAAAAAAGGATTTCAACAAATGAAAGCACCCAAACTCCGATGTCTCAAAATATAATAGCCTTAATGCAATATTTGGAAAAACCTGTTGAACCCATGACATATATTCCTATAAAATATTGATTATCCATTATTTCTAAATCACCACAAACTAATTAACCGCAAATATTTTTAAAATATTCTTCAATACCGGCAACATCCGTTTCCTCTGAAAGAATCTTTTCGAAAATCGGACTTATAATATCAGACCGAAGATCTAAATTAAAACCACAAAATGTAAACTGCCTAGTCAGTTTAAACCAAAACCAATGGGTATTTGATCTTAAGTAATAATTACTTAATTGAATACAGTGTGTTCAGAAAAAACCTAACTCGGAGTAGGCTACGAACAAAGAAACGTATAGTAATTCTGTTCCTTTCTCCATTATCTTCTTAAAATTATATTTCAAGACCAATTTTGACAAGTCACGTTTCTCTGTTCAGTTGAACACACTGTATATTTGTTTATATAAATTAGTTTAATTTTTTTTTATTTTTTGTTGCTTATGATGTTTCTGTATTATTTAGTTTTGAAAGAAGACTTTATTGTATTTAAGCTACGTTGATTCACTCCTACTCAGTTCCTAATTCCATTACGTGATTAAAAAAAACAATGTGATAAAACTGTCTGTAAGCTGTGCTGTGTGTGATATATCAAATATACTCGTATAAGTTTACTTTGTAAAATGTATTTGTTCGAAATAAATATTCTGATTTTCTTTATAATTGAATTTTCATTTTATTTTTCTTAAATGTACGTAATACTATCGACAGTTTGCGATATTTTTTATAAATTTATACTATCGATATATCGATAGTTTCAATGATATACTATCGTACTATCGATGGCAGCCACTGTCGATCACCTCTAATTCTAACTCATTTTTCCACTCGCTAAATATTTGATATCGCATTCCACACTACTGCTCCGCAGTAATAACATACATACTGTAACGTTTATTTATTTGGGTGAAGTGTAAAAATAGGAGAAATAATATTAATTAAAATAATACGTTTATTAAACAACAAATAATTAGGATAAATATTAAAAAGATAATAAAAGTAACTAACACTATGATTAAATAATTATAAACACTAAGAATATTATTAAATACTTAAACACTAAGATTATTTATTTATCACTACCTTTATTTATATAATTACATTTATTTATGTTTACCAGCCGTGGACTATTTATTTATATCACCGACTTCATTGCTCGTTGCTTCTATCTCCGCTGTCATTCGGACGGTATTTATACAGCCCAGCGTCCTTCTGGAACCCTCCGGCGTTTTATTGATACCGAGCACAATAGATTTAGGTCATCGGTGTAATCAACACGTCTCACCGCGTAAGGGTTATTTCGTCGCCGGGATTACATCATCGCTCGGGAACATTCCACCAGTAGCGGCGCCCGAATACTCTTCAGTCAGTGGCGCACGTTACACTGCCCCATCCTTAAGACTGTTTCGTTCCGGAACAATTCTTGATGACGAAATCTGCATGTATTACCCTTGGTACATTTAGAAGTCTTGAAGAAGAGACAGTCGATGGTCCGCTGGAGTTCTTCTTTCTGTCCGTTAAGGTTAAAGTTGCAGACGAGAATTTCAATACCGGTATAGCAGAAGAGGATTTCTAACATGTTCCTAACAACCCTCCAATCCAAACCATCTAGTCCACGGTCTAACTTCGGTACTGCTAGCTTCAAAATGTCGTTCTCTAGCAGATGATCACACAGCGAGTTCCATAGATTACGATACGACGACTTCTGGTACGAGCGTGGTTTTTAACCATGTAGTAGATATACCGCTGTTCTGTATTGCGCTCCCTTAATCGCAGCGTTTTCCCGATGGATCGACCATGGTAGGCCAGTTCTTATAGTCGTCCAAATATCGTCTTAAAGACTGACGCTATGCCGCGTGACATCTTTAAGTCTTCTGATACGCAGTGGCCGAGGGAATAATCTGAAGACACGGTAAACAGATCTCGGTGTTCTTTTGTCACGCCATATCGCGCCTTGTGACCAAAGGAATACTGTTCCATGAAGTCTTCAAAAGTCGGTTTCTGAGTATGATCCGACGAACCGTTGCTTCATGGTTGTCACCAGCGAAAGGGGCTAGCCGATTGAAGTGTATTACTCTCGGCTTCCCTGTTGGTGTTTTTCTAATCTTGTATATCACGTCGTTTATTCTCTTAACGACCTCATATGGACCTTCCCAATTTCGTTGCAGCTTTGTTGATAAATCTCGGCGCCTTTGTGGATTGTAAAGCCACACTAAATCCCCAGGTTGGTATCCACCTTTTTCTGCCTTGATGTCATACTGGTCCTTCATTCGGTCGCTGGCAGCTTGAATGTTTGTGTGGACTTGTTCATGAATGTCGTCCATTCGTCTCCATAAGTCCGTTACGTAATCTTCCCCGGCCAGATCTTCCACAGGTCTACTGCCGAACATCAAGTCACATGGCAGGCGCAACTCACGCCCGAATAAAATGTTCGCAGGAGTTTGCCCTGTTGTTGTTTCATGGACGGATGAACGATAATATATGTTTAGTCCTTCCTCTGGTGTCCCTCAAGGATCAAATCTTGGACCTTTATTGTTCATATTATTCATTAATGATATTGCCAAATGTTTGAATTATTCCAATTCGTTATTATATGCCGATGATTTAAAAATATTTAAAATAATCAATTCATATTCAGATTACAAAAATTTTCAGTTTGATATTAACAACTTACTTGTTTGGTCTTCTTTCTCAAAATTACAGTTTAATGTCAATAAATGTAAATCTATGACTTTCTCAATGAAACAGAATACATTTAGCTATATCTATAATATGAGTGGTGCAAATTTGGATAAAGTTTCTGAAATAAAGGATTTGGGTGTTATTTTTGACTCTAAGTTACTGTTTACTCCTCACATTAATTACATTTTAAAATGCTCGTACAAAAACTTAGGTTTTATAATTAGAAATTCACGTTGTTTTAATAATATATCTACACTAAAATCCTTGTTTTATTCATTTGTTAGATCCAAACTTGAATACTGTTTTGTTATTTGGAATCCAGTTTACAACACTCATATTATGCAAATTGAACGAATACAAAGAAAATTTGTCAAATTCTGCGCTCGTAAAATCTGTCATCCATTTGATCCAATATCATACAGTTATTCTCACACATTAGTACAATTAACATTATGTCACTAGATAACAGACGTAAGTTGCTATCCTGCTTGTACTTACATAAATTGTTGCATAACAAAATTGATGACATCCCAAGTTTGAATGATATAAATATTTCCATTCCTCGTATGCCTATCAGATTATTTAAACATCATTCTACCTTCACTAATGTTCTTGTAAAAAATAATTACGAATCTAGAGCACCTATTAGAAGATTATGTTCCATCTTCAACACTTTAGAGCGCGAAATATATCGTGACATTTTCAATTATTCGTTCATCCGTCTCAAAAATACATTATGTTCATTTCTTGTGTCATTGTAAATTATTTTGTTTAGTTTTTTGTGTATTACTTTTGTTTATGTAACCTTTGTTTCCATGCATTTATTGCATGTCTAATATCCACTAACATGTTTTATTCATCTGTCATTTTGAATTGTAACTATATGTATATCCAACCCTCAGTAATTGGGATACTTTGTATCCTGTTGAGTGGTTGTTAATTAAATAAATAAATAAATAAGCCATCAGGAACAGATGAAGATGTCGCTCCCAATCTCTTCGACAAGTATCGGTTGATCGTTCTGTTCATTAGTTCAACCATACCATCGGACTGCGAATGTAATGCAGTTGTCCTCGTTTTATTAATTCCTAATACCTTACAGATATTTTGGAAAACGGCAGACTCGAAATTTCTTCCCTGGTTGGAGTGAAGTTCACGTGGTATACCAAACCGGCATACACACTCTTTAACTAATGTTTCAGCGACCGTGGTGGCTTCCTGGTTGGGTAATAGATAAGCTTCAACCCTCTTGGTGAAATAGTCCATGACAACAACGATGTATTTATTTCCGTCGTCACTTTCCGGAAATGGTCCGGCTACATCAATCGCAATGCGCTGAAATGGACTGCCCACGTTGTATTGACGCATTAGAGCTCTTCGCCGCGTTTCTTCCAGCCCAAACCACACATTTATTGCACCAGTTTTTAACATCCTCCTTGCAGTTAGCCCAGTACAATCTCTGGCGCAATCTTTCTAAAGTCTTGTTGACTCCTCCGGGTCCGTCATGGATATTTTTCAACACGTCTGGTATTCTACTCTTAGGAATGGAGTCCCATTGCGCCCAGTACGATTTTACACTCTGTGAGTGTGGTGTAATATCTTTCCATATTGATTTTCTCTCTTCTGCTTTCCATTCCAGTAATATTTTCAAAGTCGGGTTATTTTCTTGGTCCATGCGTAGTCCATCGGGCTGCCATATATCGTCTATTTTTCTCTTTAATACGACTACAATATTTGCAGTCGTCTTGGCAAGGCCTACTAGACAATGCATCGGTATTACTATGGCTGGTACCTTTCCTGTGTTCGATTTTGAAATCGTATTCTTGTAATCTTTCAATCCATCTAGCCACCTGACCTTCTGAATTTTTAAACTGTAGCAGCCATTTAAAGCGGCATGGTCAGTTCTTATCAAAAATCTTCGTCCGTTAGTATTTGTAGAAATGCTCCAAGGATTTCACGACCACCAAGAGTTCTTTTTTTGGTTACACAATAATTCCTCTTTGGTTTTGACAAGGTCTTACTAAAGCAGGCAATAATCTTCTCATGCCCGTCTTGTTTCTGGGAAAGGACGCCACCAATTCCAACGTTGCTGGCATCTATGTCTAGTATGAACTCTCCTTCAGGTAAAGGATAACTTAGGACGCTTGTCAAGGAATGTTTCAGTTCTTTAAATGCAAACTTTACAGTCCATTTCCCAGATAAATCGCCTTCCTTCTTCAGTATGCCTTGTCAGTGGCTTAGCTGTGTCGGCAAATCCAGGTACATATCATCGATAGTGAGTACACAAACCAAGGAAACTTCGAAGTTCATGTTTGTCTCTAGGTACTGGCCAGTCACTCACAGCCCTTATTTTCTCCGGGTCAACTGCAATACCCTTACAAGAAACCACATGTCCCAAGTAATGAACTTCTTTTTGGAACAGATTGCACTTCTTTGGACTGAGCTTCAAGTAAGCCTGTCTCAATCATTGGAAAACCTCTTCCAAATTTTTGATGTGGTCCTAGAACGTGTTTCCTACCACACTAATATCGTCGAGATAAACCAAACAGGTTTTCTAAGATAGCCCAGCCAATACGGTTTCCATAAGTCGTTCAAATGTTGCTGGAGCATTGCAGAGCCCAAATGGCATTACGGTAAATTGCCAGTGTCCATTACCGATGGTGAAGGCTGTCTTCTCCTTGTCCTTTGCATCCAAATCTACTTACCAGTATCCGCTCTTTAGATCTAGGGAGGAGAAAATCTTTGCTCCGGCCAAAGTGTCCAATGTATCGTCTATTCGAGGTAGCGGTTAGCTGTCTTTCTTCGTCACGTTGTTGAGTTGACGACAATCGAGCAAAATCGTGTAGAGCCATCCTTCATCTTGACTAATACCACTGGTGAAGCCAATGGACTGCTTGAAGGTTCGATTACACATTCCATCTTCATGTCCTCAATAATTTTTTCAACTTCCTCGCGCTTCGCCAATGGCAGTCTTCTTGCTGGTTGACGGATGGGTCTTACATCTCCGGTGTTTATTTAATAGTAAACTATATTAGTCCCGCCCTTGGTTTTCTTGTCGAATTGGTACACATCTTGAAAATTTTCAATTAAATTCTTTGCCTTGGTTCCCTGGTCAGCGGTCAATTCTTGAAATGATGTTGATATCTGGTTGACTAAAGTGTCTGGAACTTCTTGAGATGTGTTTCCCTTGGCCTTCACAGTTCGAATAATCGACGATTCTCCTACAATTGTTCCTCTTTTAAGAACAACCGGATAATAATTTATGTTCATTATCCGAACTGGAATTACCTGGCTGGCTTTGACCAGTGATTTTCTGACAACTCCAGTGCCAGTTTTGACATCATCAATCCTGGGCTCATGCATAACAATACTTCCTTTACAGAAATTACCATCTAAATGTGCCTCCAGGATAGTTTCACTTCGTTCTAGGAGGGTAACGTCTTCGGCTATTAGTACATGCAGAGCCTTGTCGTCTCGTGAATTTAATACGAGTTCTTCTTCATTGACCATCATCACTCCCTTCTTCAGGTCAAGCTTAAAACCGTTCTTTATCATTCCGTACATACCAAGTATTAATTCATCTTCAACACAGACGATGTTTAAAGGAGGTTGTTTCCAATAGTGATGGTGATATCTACTTCTCCTAATGCGGTAGATTGTTCTCCCGTCGCTGTGCGCAATCGCCACTTAGTTGGTTGAAGATGCGTCTTGCCAGTTTTCTTTGTCAAGTCGGGTCTAATTATAGTCTTTGTCGCACCCTCTCAGCATCAATATTTCGCACTCGCGATTGTTTAGCAGCTTCATGTTTTAATGCATATGACAATGCATCGATTAAAGTTTTTGGGCGGGCCAATAGTAGTGCTTGCTGAGTTTCGCTGTCTCGAACTCCGTAGATAAATGATTGAGTGGCCAGACACTCCAAAACGCTATCATGAGCTGTAGGATGTGCGAGACGAACCAAACGGGCTTCGTCGGCTTCAAATTCTTGCAGGCTTTCTTTTGAACTCTGATACCGGTTCCTCAGCTGCGTCTGGTATACCTGCTCCAGATGCGCATTGCCATATCGCATATCCAACCGCTTGACTAGTTGGTCGTAGTCTTCCTGTTCTTCTTCCTTCAGAGTTTGTAGGATGTTGATGGCTTCTTCGCGCAACGAGACAATCGACGCTGTAGCTTTCTCGGTGGACGTCCAGTTATGAGCTTTTACAGCCGCTTCAAATTGTTTTAAATAATTTGGCCATGAAAATTTTCCATCAAATTCCGGTGTTTTTATATGCGTTGTTGAGGTAGTATCTGGTTTTACTACTTTCCTTCCTTCTAACACACTTGCCTTTGCTATATCGGAATTCGAAATTGTCGACGATGTAATTTTAATGAATTTTTTTCGTATTTCTTAAATATTCTTGTCATACTCATCTTTTAAATTCTTCAGGTTTTCTTCGGTTTTTCTAGAATTCTCCTCTAATTTTTCTTCTAAACTTTCCGTGACAGCAACACTGCCCAGCAAATGAAGATGCATCGCACAAAATGCGGTGCGATTATTAAGGGGGTTTTAGTTCCATTTTTTCAAAAAGAATTGATACGTGACATTGGTGACAGACCATTCAGTCTTTTGCTCGACGAATCGAATGATATTTCAACAACGAAGTTATTAGGTATAGCCGTTATTTATTATAGTGTTTCGCAAGGAAAAGTAGTATCAACATTTCTAAGTCTGGTTGAACTGGAAACTTACAATGCACCTGCAATTACTACAACAGTCGAAGATGTTCTTCAAACCTTGGGACTTGACATAAAAAATATGTATTATTATATATTATATATTAGCTCCAAATTTGATCTCAATCAGGTGTACTTGTCACTCTCTTCAATTTGCAATCTGTTATACTGTTGAGAATGTTTTACCCCGTCATTTGGAATTCCTTGTACATGAGACCCACAATTGGTTTTCCAAATCTGTTTTACGTCAAAATTCGTATCAAAAGCTTTACCAAACTCTCAACGATGATAAGGAACCACTAAAAATTCCTCAGGTGGCAGCTACTCGTTGGTTATCAAATGAAAGACCAGTTAATCGAATTGTTGAAGTGGGCGGAATTAAAATTGCACTTCCAGTTAGCAAAAGATGCTGAAAAATGTTTATCAGCGGAAACATTTCAGATGTATTCAAAGGAACTTAATTTAGCTTACTTGTCTTTCCTCAAACCAATTTTAACAGAATTTCAAAAAGTTAATAAATCGTTCGAATCAAACCAAGCGGATCCAACAAAACTTTTGGAGGATTTAATTCTTCTAATTCGATCATTGGCGCTAAAGTTAACATTACCGACATGTCGTGTCAATGTTTGTGAATCGAGTATTTAGATCCGAAACCTTATTTAGGTTTCAACACTGAGAAAAAATTGGAGCAACTGAGGAAAGACAAGAAACTGCAACCAAAAGATGAAAAATGTTTTAGACTAAAATGCAAAAACTTTATTTTACTATTAGTTAAACAGATTAAAGAAAGGCTATCGGATAATTACTCTACATTGCAAGAATCAAATTTCTTGTCTGTTGCTAATGTACATAAAAGCGTAAAATAGCCTCTGACTCCGTTATTGACGTTATTTAATCTGCCTGATGATCAAATAACAGAAATTGAGTACCAGTTCACAAAAATAAATCTAGTCCAGTGGATTGAATTAAGCAACACTATTTCTTTTTTGGAGCGAAGTACATATAGAAATACCCTAGTATTTTTTAGGGTACCTCTATATACAGGGTATGGCCATGGGCCAAGACCGCCCGCATTTGCGGGCCAATGTCAAACATACTGAGTATTCATTTCCCTATTTATTTGTAAGAAATGTGATATTATATTATAAAGGAATATTAAATAATCACACTATTATAAAATTACCACGCCATCTTATGAGCTGTCACGCTAATGAACTTGAAGTAGTAAAATTTATAAAATTAAAACCTAACGACAAGGAAAGACGAAATCTCATAGAAATAATTAGAAATAACGGGAATTTTATGTAAAACTATAAATACAGCAGTGATGCAAATAATTTGGATTGTAAAACGGCGACCACCAGTTAATGAAAAAAATGCTACAGAATATTTGCCGTGCCAATACTGTCACGCAACTTTTAATAAAAAAAAAAATATTATACAAACATGTGGTGAAATGTAAATATAATATATCTGAATCACAAAAAAAGTGGAGCAGAGTACAAACAAATAGTCAAATGTTGACATCTATCCCAAAATATGCAAGTGAAATATTGTGTGAATTTTTTTACGTAATATGAAACTTGATAATATTACAAAAGAAATAAAAAATGGTTCCTTAATTTTAAAATATGGATCAAAATTATATTTAAAACACGGTCATTAAAAATAACTTACATTTATTCATATCAACCAAAATGCGGGAACTGGCCAGACTTATAATAGAGGTAAAATGTAAAAACTCGAAAATAAACTCATTAAAACATATTTTTAATCCTAAATCGTTTGAACTGCTAACAATCGCAGTTCATAATTTAACGGGATTCGATAGTAATACTTTTTTCATTCAAGTTTATTTACAATCTGTTCACCTGAACAATAAGTAATTTTTCTGACAATGTATGTACACATGTAAGAGATAGACATTACTATCTCTACTTAGTTTCTTATATAAAGTGGTATAATGGCAATGCAACAGAAAACATGCAAAATGCAACAATTATACGTGTGAACACGAGAACTAACACAGGTACAACTACGTATTTAGATTGTAAATATATTTGGTTTGAAATACTAATCAATAATATATTATATTTAATTTTACGGTCTGTGTTGAAGGTTCAGTGGTGAACATCTCTTGAGTCTGTTAGTCTGGGTACTGTTATCCAATAGATTTACTGCGTATGTATTTGGGTCTTCTTCAAGTTTCTTCAAATATTTTATACTTCTGTCTTTTGCCTATTCTTTGACTGTGGGTATTTTCAAATCGGCATGTATTTTATAATTTGAGATGTACCAGGGTGCATTTGTGGTTATACGTAATAGATTAGATTGGAATCTTTGAATGATTTCTACGTTGGATGGACTTTCTGTACCCCATAACTGGATCCCATATAACCATATTGGTTTTAGTATAGCCTTATAAACAAGGAGTTTATTTTCTAGTGACAGTGTGGATTTCTTTCCTAGTAGCCAGTAGTATTTTTTTGATGTGATATTTAGCTGTGTGCGTTTGGTCTGTAGATGTTTTTTCCAAGTTAGGCGCCTGTCGAAATGCATTCCTAAGTATTTTGCATGCTCGGCTTGCGTGAGTGGATTATTGTTTAGTTGTACAGGAGGGCATGTATCTCTTCTCGTTGTGAACGTTACTTGGAGGCATTTAGTTTCATTCACTTTTATACGCCATTTTTTACACCAGTTTGCGATTTTTGTTAGATGTGTGTTGAGTTTATTAGACGCATGCTGAGGGTTTCTGCTTGTAGCCAGGACGGCTGTGTCGTCAGCATATGTAGCAACCATGATGTCCGTAGAGGTGGATGTAGGTATGTCTGCTGTGTATAGCGTATAAAGTATAGGGCCCAGTATACTGCCTTGTGATACTCCGGATTCTATACGTGTTAATGATGTTTGTTGGTTGCTGCATTTAATCTGGAAAAATCTATAGTGTGATTTTATTATAAGGTAGATGTTACTTGGAACAGTTTTATAAGCTTACAAAGTAAACCTGGGTGCCAAACCTTATCAAAAGCTTGGCTAATGTCTAAAAATGCAGATGGACAATATTTTTTATTCTGTAGGCCTTCGTTGATGACGTTTGCAACTCTATGTACTTGTTCGATGGTGCCATGTCTTTCCCTGAAGCCGAACTGATGGTCAGGAATTAGGTTCATGTCGTCTAATAAAGGTTTAATTTTTTCTAACAATAGTTTTTCGAAAACTTTTGATATTACTGGAAGTAGACTTATGGGTCGATAGGAGGATACTTGTTCTGCAGGTTTACCAGGTTTAAGGATAAGAATAATTTGTGCCACTTTCCATTGAGAGGGAAAATAGTTATACATGAGTATTGCATTAAATATGTATTTAATTAGTTTGAGTGCAGTATCCGGCAATTCTTTCATAATTTTACCTGTGATTAAATCATAGCCAGGGGCTTTTTTACAGTGAATTTTATATTTTATTATTCTTTTTATGTCAGAAGTTTTAAACTTTTTAACTGGCAATGTTAACTGATGTGTACATTCCAAAAATTCATATATTTCAGATTTTTCTACTGTTATTTCTCTTGAATATGGTGTAAATACTTGTGATAGATGTGAAGCAAATGTTTCAGCTTTTTCTACATCGGTTTTGGCCCATGAATTATCGTTCTTTCTAATAGGTGGATTCGGCTGTTTTGGTTGTTTGATTCTTTTCGTACACTTCCATAGAGAATATTCAGTAGCTTGTGTTGGTGTTAGGTTAGAGAGATATTCTTGTATATTTTTGTTGTTGTATTCTTTAATCATATTTGACAAGATTCTAGAAGCACGATTTAATCTTATTTTATCGTTTGGGTAACGATTTTTGAACCATATTCTCCATAGACGACGTTTTTCGGCAATTTCTCGTTTTATTTCTACTGGATACTCAGTTTCTGCGATGTCTGTTTTGTGGGCGTGCAGTCCCATGCTGCTTCCTGTATGGTGCCAATTAGATATTCGACTGCATAGTCTATATTTTCTTGATTATTCAGTGGTAGATGTAAATTTATGTTATGTTTCACAGTTTGTCTAAATGTATCCCAATCTGTATGTTTGTTGTGGAGCATGACGGGTCTTTCTATTGATTTTACCGTTGTACTTAGTGTTACTGTGACCGGTGAGTGATCTGAAGAAAGGTCCAAACATGACGCAGTCTGAATGTAATTATCAGCGATATTTTTCGTAACGCAGAAGTCGAGTAAGTCTGGCAATTTATTCCTATCCGTTGGCCAGTATGTTGGTTCCCCTGATGATGCATGTGAATAATTATTGTTTCGAATTGGTTTTAGTAGTTCACGTCCGCGAGGGTTGATAAGACGTGAGCCCCAATAAATCGTTTCATTATGCGACATGGAATCGTTTCAGTAAAATTTTACTATCCAGACTAATTTTATTCAACCGAGGAGGAGTTGGAGAGGTTCAACGTTTGAAGTTGTCTAGTTTCAATGAACGAAGTATGCTATTCGAAGACAGTGACGTATATAAATGTTTGACAGTTTTAGAAAAAACTGCTGCAAAACATGTTTATCATATTGAAATTAAAGGAAAGAGGGCAGGCCGAAAAGTTCCAGTATTACTGACATTAGAAGACATTACTAGAAAAAATATTTTCTTGAAACATCGCGAAGAAGCTGGAGTTCATCCAGAAAATCCATATATAAACACCGGCAAAATTAGGGGAACACAAAGAAAAGGCTATGTATTTACGAAACTGTAAACATCCCGGGTTTCATATTTGTATTGTTAATTCTACAGGCACAACAAATAACAATTGGCGATATATCACTTGAATCTAACCATCTAACAAAGAATAGTTGTCATTTATCAAATTTTTGACAATTTGCCCGATTTTTCATGTTGTTTAATATTCGTACTCCCTCCATGTCAACGGGTCTGCAGTCATTTCTGTTTTTATTATTATTTTAATTCTCATCATTTCAATTAAAAAATGGTCGATTTAATGCTCACTGATGTCGCTAGAGCAGTGACAATGATCGAATCTGGTGCAACCTACATATCAGTCGGAAGAGTCCTTGGCGTTTCTGTTTCTGTGGTACGTCGCAATGTACGGAGGTTCATACAAACCGGATCTTACGTACGAAGACGTGGCCAAGGCAGAAAACGAGCGACAACTGGAAGGGACGATCGATTTATCCTGATGCACACTTTAAGAAATCGACGTGTAACAGCAGTCCAGACGAAAATGCCTTAGTGGATATACGTCAGGTGCATGTAAGTGAAATAACTGTCAGGCGGAGACTTATTGAAGTTGGGTTAACCTTACAGCGGGCGGGTTGTCGTAAAATTTACGACAAATGCGCAAAATCGTGCCCCCCGCTCTTATCACTTCCCCGCGAGTGCTGAGCTCCCAACCGATTCCAAGATCAGTCTCTCCCTAAAGTCCAGACGGACGGATATGAACAAGATTGTTTATTTTAAACGTATATTTAGTTGAGCATAAATTTTACGACACGCGCCTTTATGTGTGAGTATATTACTTGTGCTATTTTCTATGATTCCTTTTACAATGTTCTTTTGCGTTTTAGACATTTCATATTATGGCTCACAGGCCACTTAAAAAAGAGCTGGATGATATTGTTGAGCATTTATTTGACGAGTCAGAAGAAGATAACGAGACCAACTTCCCCTCAAGTGTCAGTGAACTTTCGGATGCAGAAATCGAGCAACAACTTGAAGATAGTGCTACCGAACAAGAGAATTCTTCAGGGGAATCTGAAGAAGAAGACCTAGTCACTGAAGAGTTTTACATAGGAAAAAACAAATCTACAAAATGGCGTAAGACAAAATACCGTGCTTCTTCAAAAACCAAGAGAATAAACGTAGTCAAAGTACCCACTGGCGTCACTCAACTAGCTCGTGGTATTGAAAACGAAAAAGATGCGTTCTTTCAAATTATCGACATCCCTATGATTGATGGTGTTCTGAAGTACACAAATATATACATTGATCAGCTGAGAGTTCAAAACCAATATTCTACAGATCTAGACTGTAGAAATATCGATAGGCACGAGATTATGGCATACTTGGGTTTACTGTATTTGATTGGTATAAAAAAATCTCACCACGCAAATGTGAAAGAGATCTTTACGAGTGACGGCACCGGAATTGAAATTGCAAGAACTGTCATGAGCTACAAGAGGTTTATCTTCATTACCCGTTGCCTGAGATATGATGACAAAAATACTAGAGTCGAAAGGAAGAAAGTTGACAAACTGGCAGCTGTTCGTGACTTTTCTCAAGCTTTCGTCAACAACTGCAGGTCGGCGTTCAATTTGGGCGAATACACTACAATTGACGAGATGCTGCATCCATTTAGGGGTCGTTGCGGTTTCACTCAGTATATTCCCAGCAAACCAGCAAAATCAGGAATAAAGATTTTTACTTTATGTGATGCCAAAAGCTTTTACACGTCCGATTTAGAAATATACTGCGGAAAACAACCAGATGGACCATTTGCGGCCTCAAATTCTCCAACAGATATTGTGAAACGTCTAGTCACTTCTATAGAAAACTCGAATCGAAATTTGACTACTGATAATTGGTACACAAGCATACCACTCGCTGACTATTTGCTCACGAAAAACATAACGGTTTTGGGCACAATGAAGAAAAACAAAGCTGAAATTCCAAGAGATTTATTGGCGGACAAAAACAGGGCTGTAGAGTCCTGTCTTTCTGAATTCCAACAGGACAAGACGCTGGTTTCCTATGTACCTCGGAAAAATAAATCTGTAATATTACTCTGAACATTACATGACGACGATGAAATGGACCCCGAAACCCGAAAGCCCCAGATTATCCTGGACTACAACGCAACCAAAAGCGGAGTGCACACTATTGACAAGATGTGTGCCGCTTACTCTGTCTCGAGAATAACAAAGAGATGGGCCTGTGTCGTTTTCTACAGCTTGATGAATATTGCCCGTATAAATGCTCAAATTTAATTCAAATTTGCCTGTCCAACAAAGGCTCCTCAGCAACGAAGAATTTTTCTGAAATTTGTCATTGAGCTTGATGAAACAGCACCTTATCTTCAGATCAAATCTCAAACATTTACCTCTAAATATAAATACTTTTCTCAAAGTGAATTATTGTCGAGCTGTTGAACCTAGAAGAGAAGAAGAAAACCTTCCAAAACGCGGTGTGTGTCGATCATGTGTATTGGAGAAGAAAAGATCTTCAGCATCAATGAAGTGTTGCCGTTGCCAATCATTTACATGCAAGAACCATTCTGCGGTTGAAGTTGTCTGCGACAATTGCAAGGATGAGGGTACTGGTCTTGACGAATAGCTCGATGAAATATATTGATTTGATTTTATTTTTTGGAATGTTCTTGTTTTGTTGTTCACGAATGTTGAATAAATTTATTTTGCGTTAGTGTGGTATATCATTTTTTACACCCCCATAGCAATTCCCCAATATTTAAGTAAAGAAAAAACCAATAACTTTGATAAAACTGAATGACGTAAAATTTACGACAAGCGCCCGCACAAAGGAAGAAAAAGAGCGCGCCCGCTGAAAGGTTAATAAGAAAATAGTACATTAAAATACAAGTTTCATAAGACATATGATTTTAGCGCACGAGTCTTTGTTAGAAACAAGCGGCTTGCCGCGAGTTTTCTAACGGGACAAGTGCGCTGAAATGTCTTCTGAAACGTGTATTTTATACTATTTTTTCTATTTTGGTCCTCTTGTCAAAAAAATATTTACAAATATACGTGATTTCATTTTTAGGAATATTTTAATTTTTATTTGATTGTTGGTAACAGTAACAGTGATTGATATTCGAAACTATGACGTTTCATTGTTATTGTTTACAATTTAAAGTAAATTGTGAAAGTCGTGTTTGTGAATTGTTTAAATAATAAAAGGTTATTATGGAAGAAGAAATACTTTGCACTCCACCTGAGTTACGCCAAATAGCCGAAAATATATTCAATAATCTTCTAACAAAGACATCACGTGAAGCCTACGAAAAGCAATATGAAAATTTTGATAACTGGTGTAAACAAAATAAAGTGGTAGGGATTTCTGAAAACATTTTAATTGCCTATTTTGACAAACAGAGTAAGGACAAAAAACCCTCCTCTTTATGGACCAAATATTTTATGATAAAGGCTTGTTTAAACGTATATAGAAATATAGATATTTCTAAATTTACAAAATTATTAGCGTTCTTGAAAAGGTTATCAGAGGGCTATCAAGCAAAAAAATCTAAAATTTTGGAAATAGATGACATAAATCGTTTTATAAAAGAGGCCGATAATAAAATGAACTTAGCCTGTAAAGTAAGTAAGATTTACATACCTATATTTATTGGCAGGTTCATAATAATATGGCATTTTATAATTTTAGGTTATTCTTATAATGGGTTACAATGGAGCATGCAGACGTGAAGAAATTACTAATATGACTTTGGATGATATTAATTTTAAAAATGATACTGTTGTGGTGTCTATACCTAAAACAAAGACATATATTTCAAGACAATTTATCATAACAGAGAAATTATGGATTGAATTAATAAATAAGTACCGTAGTCTTCGTCCGAAACAAATAACACATCGGCGTTTCTTCCTAACATATCGAAACGGTTACTGTGTTACCAGTCCAATTGGAATTAATACAATTAGCAAGATTCCAAAAATTATAGCAACATTTTTAAAATTGCCGAACCCAGAGCTCTTTACAGGGCATTGTTTCCGAAGATTAAGTGTATCACACCTTGCTAACAGTGGAGGTGACCTAGTTACGATTAAGCGTCATGGCGGGTGGAAGTCGTCAGCTGTTGCTGAAGGCAATATTGACGCCTCTACTAAGAAAAAAGTAGAATTGGCAAATATACTTTCCGCTACGTCGTCGGCTACATCTAGTATCTTTACTTCCACTGCAACAGATAATTCAGCTACGTCGGCTACATCTACTTCCACTGTAACAGATAATTAAGCTTCGGCTACATACAGTATTTTTACTTCCACTGCAACAGATAATATAACATTCACTGTTAATGAACATAACTTCTAACAAAAATTTATGTCAACGGAAAGTTTACCTGGAATTTCTATAAATGCTCAAGACACTGCTACCATGTACGTAAATGTTTACAATAATTGTAATAATAGCAAAGAGTAGAGATTAATAAATTTTGTAAAATATATTTGTATTTTGATAGATGTCAATGTCAATATGAATGTTTTCGAATGTTCTGTGCTCCCTAAAATATATATGTATGATCAGGGATGACAGCGTATAAAATAAATCTTAATAAATGTACACACTAACCGATTCTTGTAAAACATATGGACAAAACCAAGATGAGACGAATAACGAAACAACAATACAGCTCAAATAAATAACGAAGTATCTAATGCGTAATAAACATGCACGCTAGCGTCTAGCACCTGCGCCTGAGTTAGAATTTGGGAAGGGATATGCACAGTACTTTACAAATCATTCTATCATATGTTAGCAAAGTAATTTTGTGGTAATACTAGGGCTGCCATTTGAATTGGAATTTGGGAAGGGATATGCGCAGTACTTTACAAATCATCCTATCATATGTTAGCAAAGTAATTTTGTGGTAATACTAGGGCTGCCATTTGACGTAATTAAAAGAAAAAATGTATACTTTTCAAAAGGTATAATACGTTCTATACAGTATGAAATTACACATGTATTAAGTATTATACGGGTATAATAACATGAATTTTGTATGGACGTATTATATTTTGTATGCGTTGTACACAGCCCTTTTATACATGCATTTTGCCATGCCTGTGTATGATACACTATACTTACTTGAAATTATATTAAACTAAACTATAGATGTACTCTTCTATATTATTAAATAAGCATATAAGCAACCATACTTACCACGAAACTGATTATAACAATTAAAAACTTATTTGCATCCGAAGTTCCTACTGTCATCTGCGAAAAGGTTATGTTTACAGGATAGTATAAACCATTCTTATTTAAAATACTCGTACAATATTAATATATTTAAAATATAACAAAATAATTATTAATATATTTTCTTATATGGAGAACACGCGAAGCGTCCTCATGTCCCTACATCGCCCCGTTCAATTCTCGCTTCGCTCAGTTTCATAACGTTCAAATCTTGACCATTAAGTTGGCGCGCACAAAAACGTTCATTTCTTGTCCTGTTCAAACACCTACTTCGCGCGCTCCCAAATTTAAACAGTACACTCCAAAGAACAAATTGCAAAGAAATATGTTTTATTCAGTAGAAATACATTTTCCGTCGACCGTTTATTAATAGGCTATCTTAATGTATAGAAAATCATTCATTAATGACCCCTATTAATGCATGATTTTATTAATAAACGATTTATTGAGTGCGTTCACCACATGGAACACAGCATATATTGCTAACGCTAAGTTGTAGCAAAAAGGTAGACAGAATTAAAAATCATGCTTTTGACCTTACTAGCTAGGTATATATTCACGTAGCATACCTTTAAAATGAATTTGAAAGAATAAAATTCCTCAAATAACATTAAAAACCACTTGTGTCGTCTAGGATTAAGTAAACTGAACGGACCCACTGAAAACAATTGATGACAAAACCAACGATCACAAATTACTCATTTTGGTCAGTACTATATGCCCTTAAAATATTTTACTTTTTTAACACCTGTATAGCGTTAGTTACCTTCATGAAATACAAAACGTCTTACATTATTTATTTTTGTATTTGGAATCTTGATAATTAACATTTTAGGAGTTTCATTAATATCTTCTAAAGACATTTTATTTAATTTGTCGCAACGACATGCTCCTGCCAAGGCCAGTATAAAAACAATCTACAATATAAAATTGGATAACTCTATTATACAACACATAAACCAATAAAAATTGGTGTTTACCTTCATCATAAGAATTTCGTCATCTTGAGCCTCTTTTATAAATTATTCGATTTAGTTCATATGTTTCATTTTTATACCGCTAGAGGTCTTTTGTTTTGGAACCCCTGATTGTGCAGAGTCGAGAGTAGACTGCCAAGCAAGCAACAGCAAGCATGTTCATGTGATGTGTAATATTGTGAAATAAATTTGTTGTTGAGTTTGTATACAGCATCATCTTAAACAAACAAACCTGTGAAAGACAATTGAATAAGTTTATCAAACATCATACTTGTAAGATTTTTCAGAAAAATAGGCAAATAGTAGTACTTCTGTAGACTCAGTAACAACCTTTTCCTTGCACCAATTTTCGAATATGTTATATTCTCTCTCATAGCGGTATTTTGACTTGGCGGTACGATTTCTGAAAGAGCGACGTTCGCAGCTTCTCTAATATTTTCAGGAATATTACCTACTCATCCTGCAATGGAACACTTTCCTAACTTGTTACGTAAATAACTATGTATTATTCTTACATCTAATTTATTGTATCACATTCCTGTGTAAAAACAATACAATAATTAATAAAATGTCACTATCTAAACATACAGTATCTCAATAATCTCAATGATAATAAGCGATTGTTAATCGTGTGTTTAGTACTGTATTTCTGTATAATATACCTACATTGTTTGAGAGAGATCAGATTAGCCGTAGATACAGAAAAATAAAGGAATTATCCCTACAACAGCATACAGTGGAAATAATTTGAATAGTAAAAGGTAAAAAACATAATATTAGCTTACATATTACTACAATTTACAACTGTATATTTATATATACGTATGTTCCTCTTACACGTCCAATTTCAATTTTGGTTTCAAAAGCATTCACTACATACATTTCTTATAGTTTTATTATGAACCACGCCAACATTTCGTAAACATTCACTAATTATTTTTTTTAATTTAGGAATTGAAGTGTTTCAATTGGTGTAAAAGTAAAAATCTACGTAACTCCAGACTTCATAGAATCTCCTATAAAGCTGTAATCCTTGAGGTGTGAGTTGTATTCCATAAAATACATTAAAACCAACGAACTCAAAAAACGTAAGTAATCATTTAACATAGATTATTTAAAATGCCGTCTAAAGATAGATTGAAACGGCAAAAAAGACAACAATATCATGACAAAAGTAAACAAAAAATTGTAGACAAACCGAATAAAACGGTAAATGAGAACGAAGCTAATTTAAGTATCGCCATTTTAAATAAAGAAAGAAATATTACAAAAGAATTAGTAGATATTTCGAAAATTTCAATAGTTAATGAAACAGAACATAGTCAAAATGAAATGAATGATTTAAATGTAGATATTACAGGCGTAGAAAATGATGTAATTCAATATAATATGACAGATCACGATGTCAATACATTGTTAAATTCTCAAGGTTATTTAGAAGACATTCATATAGATTATTTCTTTTCTTTAGTGCGATCTGGTTCTAATTTTAGACCGCAACCAACTTTTTATTTACAAGTCCCACACCGTATAGTTCCAATTCAACAGAACACTAGACACCTTCAAATTTTATTTGTGCCAGGTGCGAATTTAGGTAGTGTCGGACATTGGTTAGCTTCATATTATGATGGTACTGATATTATAATTTATGATAGCATGAACTCACAATGTTTACATGCAAGTGCTGAAACATATTTAGATAAATTATTTCCATACAGACCTCCGGTTAGATTTATGCGTGTTCAGCAACAAACAAATACTTACGATTGTGATCTTTTCGCCATCGCGTTCTGTACCAGTGTGATATTTAACCGTAATCCCGATCAGGAAACATACGATGTAACTAGACTTTGGTCTCATGTTTTACAAATGTTTCGGGCAAGACAATTAACAATTTTTCCTGTTACGCGTTAACAACAATTACGTGAAAACTATTTGAAACGTAAATCTAATGAAACCGAGGAACATCGTAATAAAACTACAAAATGAGATTGACGTAAAACGGTTAACTAATGAAACCGCCGAACAAAGAGCTGTTAGGTTAGAAAAACTTAAATTAAATTTAAAAGATAATTTTAGTAAACAAACTGAAGAACAAAAACAAAACAGATTATTAAAAAATAATGAAGTAAATAAAGAAAAAATCATTGCAAAGAAACAAAAAAATAAAGTTTTAGACACATACATGTTAGCCAGTAAAGGGTTAGAGTTACAAATAGAGCCACATAGTATAGGTCCAATGGCAGTTTTATGTAAACACTGTTCATCCAAAAACTTTGCGTTTGAAAAGCCCGCAGATGGTATGTTCACTCATTGCTGTCGCAAGGGCAAGTTGCATCCGGATCAGTTAGCGGATTTTCCTGAATATATCAAAGGTCTAATGATTGGTAATAATGCAGATAGCAGAAATTTTAAAGAAAACATTAGACAATTCAATAGTGCATTAGCTTTTGCTTCCATAGGAGCAAATATTTCACCACCATCAGGACAAGATCCATATTGTTTTCGTATTCATGGTCAAATTTACCATGATACAAACGCTTCATTGTATCCTACAGACGGTAAGACCGAAAAATATGCTCAGTTGTACATTATTAATTCCACTGATGCGTTACAAAAACGCATGAGTCTAGAATACAATAAAAAATGCAAACCGGATATAATTAATAAATTAGATAGTATAATAAGACAGGTTAGTCCATATTGTAAAGCGTATTTAATGTTACAAGAGGTAGAACAGAGAGAAATTGCTCAATCTAATTTAACTAATCAAACCATGCCTGAAATTAACTAGTGGATAGTTAATGACAGAACAAAAGATAAACGCAGATACAATGTACCAACGAGTAATGAAGTAGCTGTTGTTTTTGCATCAAATGACGGTGAACCACCAATAAATAGAGATATTTGTATTCATCCAAGAGCTGGTGGTCAAATTAGAATAAAAGATTTTAGCGAAAATTGCGATCCAATGATATACCCGCTATTATTCCCTTACGGAAATCCGGGTTGGAATTTTAATTTAAAACAAAAAGATGGTGTCAAAAAACAAAGTATGTTACAATTTTACATGAATAGATTAGCGGTCAGAGATCATTTCAATCCCTGTTTAGAGGCTGGGAAACTTACTCAGAAATATATTGTAGACGCATATGTTAAAGTCGAAGCCGAAAGACTTTCTTATATTCGTTTCAATCAGCCTACACTTAGAGTAGAGCTGTATAGTGGTTTAATGGACCATGTCAATAATTTAGCAGCAACCGAAGGCGGTAAAGCCGGAACAATGATTATTTTGCCCTCAACATTTCAAGGAGGGTCAAGATTCATGTTAAAAATGTACCAAAACGCGATGTCAATCGTACGAGAATTTGGCACACCAGACTTGTTTATCACAGTAACATGCAATCCAAAATGGCCAGAAATTTTACAACAATTACGCGAAGGTCAAACATCTGCCGACAGGCCAGACATTGTAGCAAGAGTATTTTGCGGTAAAATAAAACAAATGTTGCATGAATTTCTACACGATGATATGTTTGGTAAAGTTGTAGCGTTCATATATGTTATTGAATTTCAAAAACGGGGTTTACCACACATGCATTTGTTATTACCATTAGATGAGTGCAGTAAAATCCGTAACAAAGATCATATTGATTCTATAGTAAGCGCAGAAATTCCAGACACGATTGCTGAGCCTGATTTATATCAATTAGTTCAGTCTCATATGGTACATGGTCCATGCGGTATTTTAAACAAAAATTCCCCTTGCATGAGTGAAAATAAATGCTCAGAAAAAATACCCCAAAGAGTTTCGAAATGAAACACATGAGAATATAAACGGTTATCCACTGTATAAAAGACCTAATAATGACGCGAAAATGTATATTTTGTGGAAAAATCGTACAGTTAAATATACAATTGACAATCGTTGGATAATCCAGTACAATCCCTATTTATTAAAAAAATATCGAGCTCACATAAATATAGAAATATGTTCATCAGTTAAAAGTATTAAGTATATTTGCGATTATTTATGTAAAGGCCACGATTGCGCGTCCATAAAATTATGTCAAATTGATAACAATAAATCTGTTCAATGGGACGAAATTAACAGTTATTTAGACGCCAGGTATGTATCTGCCCCAGAATGTCTTTGGCGTCTTTTAGAATATCCTTTACATGACAAATCTCATGCTATTTTTGAACTTGCTGTTCATTTAGAGTATCAACAGAGTGTTTGTTTCATAACCAGTCAAGAGAAACAAGCTATAAAACGTACAGCTACAAAACATACTACGCTGACAGCGTGGTTCGTGTTAAATCAAACAGATATCAATGCGCGAAAATATCGCTATATGGAAATTCCAAAATTTTATGTTTTCAATAATAACATGTGGAAAGATAGACAAAGAGAGAAAAAACCACCAATAGGACGTATGGTTTCAGTAAGTCCAAAAGATATAGAGCGGTTTCACTTACGTTTAATATTGATTCATGCGACGGGTGCCAAAAGTTTCGAAGACACGCAGAGTTGATGGGGAATTGTATGATACATATCAAGAAGCTACCAGGGCTTCGGGTCTTTTGCAAAATGACAAAGAATCCGAAAATTGTTTAAGTGAAGCCGTATTAAGTAAATTTCCCAAACAACTGCGAGAATTATTTGCATATTTAATTTGTTTTCATACAACAACAAATGCAGTTGAATTATGGGAAAAATTCAAAGACTATTTAATGGAAGATTATTTATTACATCATTCTAAAGAAACCGCACAGAATAAATGTTTAAGAAAGATTAAAGAAATTTTAGTCATTCATAGATACGAGCTTAGTGATTTCGGTTTGCCACAGCCAATTGAAATAGATGATGTAAGTAATGACAATGATTTCATAGATATTGATGCAGAAAAATTAGAGGGCGAAAAAAATGTATCTTTGTTCAATAGTGAACACAGAGATATTTTACAAAACATTTTAAATGCAGTAAACGATGCAAATTGTAAAAATAGGTATTTCTTCGTAGATAGGCCAGGCGGTACTGGCAAAACCTTTTTATACAACACGCTAATCAGTGTCCTAAGAGGACAAGGGCAAAAAGTTATATCTGTTGCTTGGACAGGTATCGCAGCTACATTGTTAAAAGGGGGGCAAACGCTTCATTCAATTTTTAAATTGCCAGTCCCAGTAACAGACGGTTGTGTTTGTAAAATCAAAGCTAATAGTCTTTCAGGCAAACTAATTACAAATGCAAAAGTAATAATTTGTGACGAAGTCACAATGATTCCAAAACATGCCCTAAATGCCATTGATTTAGTTTTGAAAGATCTAATGAACAATACATTACCATTTGGTGGTAAAATTGTGATTGTAGGAGATGACTTTCGACAGTGCCTACCTGTAGTAAACTACACCAACCACAGAACTGCTATAATAGAAACTTCGGTATTAAGAAGTCACTTATGGCCGTTGTTCAAGAAATTTTCCTTGAAACAAAATATGCGTGTGAATAAAGACGAAATTGAATTTTCAGAATTAAAAGTGGGCAATGGTGACAAGGACATTGTTTCTATACCATCAACCTGTATTTCAAATATTTCATTGGCAGACGAAATATTTGGAACTGATGAAATATCACCTAATGATATTTATCAGTTTACAAATCGAGCTATCTTAGCACCAAAGAACGATGACACAATGATCATCAATGAAATTGTTTTAAATAAAATTATGGGGTCATCACGAGTCTATTTCAGTGCTGACTGTTGCGAATGTGAAGATAGCAATAAAATGAATTATCCCATAGAGGTATTAAATAAACAAATTCCCACTGGCATGCCCCCATATAAACTTACATTAAAAGTAGGCGCGATTGTTATGTTGCTACGAAACATGTATCCCAATCGCGGATTATGCAACGGTACACGACTAATAGTCAAAGACATGAAAAATAATTACTTAGATTTGGAAGTACTTACAGGTCAAAGTGCAGGTAATCGAATATATTTAACTAGATTTGATTTAAATACCGACACAAATTTGCCGTTCACATTAAAACGGAGACAATTCCCCATAAGGTTAGCATTTTCCATGACAATTAATAAATCCCAAGGTCAAACGTTTGATTTTGTTGGCATAAATTTACAAAATCCAGTCTTCACACATGGTCAATTGTATGTAGCCATGTCTCGCGTCAGATCACTGCAGAATTTGAAAATCAAAGTATCCGATGACTGCATCAATGAGAAAGGCGAAGGATGTACAAATAATATTGTCTTTAAAGAAATATTAAAGTAATACTTAAAAAAATGCAAATGTAAGTACAAAATAGGTATGTAAAATCATGAGTTTACAGTTTTAAACATACTTGTTCATACAATATATTTCCTATAATACAATTCGGTATAAACTTATAAAGTTCAATATTGTTAAACGCAATACGAATTGTATTACTTAATAACACTTGAAAAATCTTTAATTTTGATTCATTCAAAAGGCCACAAGGTTGCGTTAAACCAAACGCAACATGCCAAACTACAAACGAGGGAGTCTAAAATTTATGTAACAGAATTTATGGAAATAATTTTCCAATTAAACGATAAAACCGCAAGGTGCATCGAGAATTTCAAATATTATTGGTGGGTGGACTATTATGTTTCAAGTCATTGTCCCTGTTACATAAATTTTAGTAGCAAAATGGTCTCAGAATGAAAGAAAATAAATATCAGTTATAGTAAAAATTTTGAAAGATGTCCGATCAAGGTCGTCTGCGAATTGTATGAATTCAGATTTTTGCTCCGCCCATTAGGACAAATTCAGGAGTGTCGTTTGCTTAGTTTTTATAAGGGTATGTACTTCTGTTACTTTATTATAATAAATAAATATATATATATATATATATATATATATATATATATATATATATATATATATATATATTACAGTAAAACCAAGTATATTAAAAATAAGATAATAACACAATGTCAATATCAGTGACTCTGACAGAAAATAATATTATTCGTACGGCTATGAATCAAGGTAATGTATCTCAATTAATAAATAAACTTACGTTAGAACGAAAGTATTATTAACAACTTGCATCGTTTTAAAGTGGAATATCTTAACTTAGTTGAACTAACAGGCATTTTTGAAAGACAAGCATGTTATATCCATCCTTATCGCACACTCTTAAAACCTTTGCAAAAGAAAGAGATAAATGTATGCCCATTTGTTTATTCATTCGTGATACACGTGACCTTGATATAACACCTTTCAAAATTTTTACTGTACATGCTCTTTATGAATACAAATCAAATCCAATTTTATAAGAAGTAAATGCAACTGATTTTAAATTAAATAAACAAACATCTTTCTCACATTATTATTAACTGAAAAAAATAACAAACAGATCAAAAACCCTCATAAAAAAAGAAAGAGCTGATAAAAAAACTGATTTACATGACAATAATTTTAATAATTAATCAGTTAAAAATCAGCTCCCGACAATGACTTGGAACATAATAGTGCGCCCTATACCAATAATGTTTGGAATTCTTGTGCACTTTGCAAGAAACAAAACAAAAGTGTGGTTCAACTGAAAAAAGATCGCTTGAGCATGAGCATAAATTTATTAAATAAGCTCGCGTCCGATTCATGTTCCATAAACAAATCCGCACAGCGATAGATAAATACATAAAAGTGAGTACAAAATCGCAATGGTATGAATGTGTATGAACGTATGTTTTTATTAAAAACAACGAGTTTTCAGCTTTTATGGTACCACCGTCCTTTTCTTCTAAATTTAATTTCAATTAAAAAATTTTAATATAGTTAATTTGCTAAATAATACTATAATCATGTTTTTTAAGGCGGTGGTATCTACTTTTCAACCTTAAAAATCTACATATTTCATTTAAATTTAATATATTTTAACTTTATATAATTCTATTGTAAAATTTATGGTAACTCGAATCATTTTAAATTTAAAATAATTAGTAAATTATAAATCAAAATTTATTTTTTTAATACATAATTGACATATAAAGAAATAATTAGTTGAAAATAAATCATTATTAATTTCAAAGAAATAATACTTAAATTTTAAAACAAAATTCAAAATTAGTTAAAAAAAAATCAAAATTATTTAAAAAAAAAACCAAAAAATTTTTACAAGAGGTAATAATTACAAGGATTTTTTTGTTTTAATTAATACAACTTGTTTTACAACAAGAATAACCAACAAATCAAATTTAAAAACTTCGAAACTTCAAGGAGAGAGTTCACAAACCTTCACATCTACAAATGTGCGTCTATGCTGAAGAACAGACTGACCTATCAGAATAGTTTGGCTGATGGAAGTTTTTGTCAAATTTCGAAATACAATTACGCACTTAATCTTCACTACTATCACCATTTTGGGTGCCGAGGTATGGAGCTTCTCTTTCAAAGTTTCAATTGGACAATTTTTTTTCTATATTTTTCTGTCCTTGGCCATTTATTTTACTGTTCCCCAGCTGGTATTTTTACTCTTAAAATGGTAAAAAAAAAATTAATATAATTTTCGATTAATTTTAATAAATTACGCATAAAGTGATGTATTTTAAAGTTCTTTTGTCATACTAATGAACAATTTTTTATGTACAAAATGCAGACAATTTATCACTAATGATTTTTTTTTTTATTTTGTAAATCTTTGTTGTTAATACCAAAATTATTTCAGTTTAAACAAATTCCATTAAAGTCAGCTATTTCTTCATTAAGAGCACTAATATAATTATGTATTGGGTTGTAATTATAGTTGTTTCATGACAGATAGATGCGGACGGATTCAAGTGATCAAATCAGCCAGAAAAAGGTAATAATATTTACAAGATTTTTTCAAATTTAAATTAATACAATTTCTTTTTCTATAGGAAAAATCATAGCCATCGCATCCATAAATCCTAGAGTCTATGGCTTCAATGTACATTCGGAGGATTTCACAAATCTTGATATCTGGACGAGAATTACGAAAAAAGTTATGTTTAAACAACTCTATTATTTTCTATTAACTCATCTTTAAAATTATTATGTAGTTTGTATAATAATTAATCATAATTCTAACTGGCATTACGATTCTACTGACTAAAATGTCAGAGTATAAATATATGGTTCTTTATTAATATTTTCATTTATATTACATGTAATTCCAATATTGCTATCGAAAAAAAACCAAGATACGTATTTACACCACAAAATACAAATTTACTGCTAACTTAATATCTATTTGAGACTGCCTGAAACTGTTTTAAATGTTTCTTAATTGTTCAATTCGTATTATTAAAAAGTCATATTTTTATTTTTAATTTCTATAGTAGGCTGCGCGGGAAACATAGCAATAGTGTGACGTCAAATATCTCGTAAAAATATTTTAATTGTTACTCAACAGTTCATTATATATTTAGGAGATCATATCCGAATGTTATTATCTAAACAAAGACCTTATACGATTTTATTTTATGCTTCCCGTGTTTTTCATAGCATAAATCAATTAACGCACTCAGCCACGCGTAAATATACCCCTTAATATTATATTTATAAATTGATTAGGTACCCGAAATCGAAATAGCTGAATAAATTGAGCTAAAAGTCCCAGATACTCATAAGGCTGAAGAATAGAATACAGCCACTCGAATGTTCTCATTTTGTTTGACAACTGGTAGAATCTGCGAATAATCCCTTAATTAAAGATAACCCTAAATCTCTGAAAAGGTTCACACCCACGCCAGAACCTCAAAATCTCTAAATCAACCAAATAAAGTATATAATAGGAAAATCATTTCAGACTTTGAAATATTCGAAGCATCAACGAGAAAATCTGTTTAGAAAAATATTTTTTTCCGGTAGATGAAAGTTTTAGTCATATATAAAAATACAAGTATTATGTAATTTGTGAGGGTAATTTTTTTTTTAATTCAATTTTTTTTCTATATGATAGAAATTCCGTAACAAGTTACTTCATTGAAAGAAAAAACCAGCAAGAAATGCGTCAATCGGTGAAGGACCAGGAATTCTAAAGAAATGTCCTGTTTTACAAAGTTTTTTACAAGAAAATATCAAAAAAAGGTACAGTATATTTCAATAGATAAATCAGTTTGGTATTTTTGTAATTAATTTATAAAAATAACGTTTAAAATTAATTATTTGTAAAGTATTATTATTATTATTATTATTCTTTATTTAATTCGTGCTTCATAGAGCATTGAATTATTAGACATTATATTTTGTTGAGTGATACTACTTTACAAAAAACGTATACATTGTTCAAATTTAAACTAATTGAAAGTAAAACATAGCATTGTTTGCAATTTATAAATTTTGTTTATTTTTAATTACAATCTTCCTTAATTTTCATTAATGAATTTTTGATATTGGGTGTTGTTTTTCTCAATGAGTAGATAAGAGATCAACATGGGAAATCAATTTTTTGCAGACTGTTGCCCCCGTTTTGATTCACAAGATATTGGTTATAACGAATTTTGACATATCACTATTATACAAAATTACATAAATTAAACATTAATATATACATACTTTATATTTATTTGGTATCATTTGATACAGAATTTTTTTATCTTTTACAACTAGAAAAAAAAAACACCTGTAGTAGTAATCATTGTTGTTAATTGTATTTTTTTTCAGTTTATACAAAATCCCATCCAAGTAAATGGTTTTTCATGAAAATTTAATACGCACGTAATCAATTGTGATCAAATGTGGACGTTCAATATATTTAAACAAATTTTCAAGAATCAGATTATGAACAAGATGAAAGAAGCCAGGAATTGAATGAATCATTTTCCCGAAAACTGACTTGTGATACACGTTTTACACAAGCTGAAATGACGGGTTCATTTCGACCGAAAACTAAAACTTGTAAATTATTTACGTTTTTTCAAAATCCGGAACATATTTTCAGCGATACAAATATGAGATCGAATGAGAACTAAAAAAAAAACAAAGCTAATATAATTTCATAACAAGAATTAAAATTCGTTTTGCATTATACTGCATTGAATGTTAATGAATCCCAGATTATTGTATTTTAATTTTGACCAAAGGAAAGCAGGTAATAGATTTTATAATGTTACATTAGATTAATTTCTAATAAATCATTTACAAAATTTCAGGTGATGAATTTTTCGTTTTTTGAGTTGAGAAATAAAATTGAACAAATATGGATTCAAAAATGTTTCACCATTTTTACGCTCACACGGTATGTCATCATCATTACCGACATCTGCGTTCGAAGTAGATTGGCACACCAAGCAATGGGTAAAAGGCCGTGATGAATCATTTATTTTTACTTATGGTGTGTTCCGTAAATCAACTGGTAACGTACCGGTATGACCGGTTCTTGGTTGAGCGTTCCGTAAATGCTGAAAAGTTACATAAGTATTATATTCGGAACGCGGTTGCTGAAAAAAACTCGTTACCGGTCGTACCACAACAACCAGCAAAATTTCTTGGTTTCCGCGGTGAATCCATCCCCACCACAACTTATCTGTCATGTGTTCTTGTTTGTCAAATTGTTTATAAAGGTTATAATCAGTTGTAACTACAATGGAAGTTTCGTGGGAGGTTTGTATATTAATATAATTATATTAAATCATACCTTTTATTAATTTATAACTTGTATTTCAGAAAAACAACATAAATTATTTCTGTTTTCAATGTAAAACAAACTTGGGAATTTTTGAAAACTTACAACTTGCTATAGCGCAACACGAATGTTTATCACAATATGATAATGTTGCAATAGACAACAATGAAGTGTTTGGTGTTCGTGAGAATACAGAACAACAAACAAATGTCAATGACGAAGATGACAACCAGGATAACGGCCTAAAATGGTGTGACAGTGATGTTCGCCTTCTTATAGATACATACTCGGAACAAAAATCAAAATTCGATTCACCTATGAATAATAATATCGCTGTGTGGAAGAAAATTAGTGCTAAATTGGCGGAACAAGGAGTTCATAAAAGTCATGAAAAATGCAGTGAGAAATGGCGAAATCTTAAAAAAAGATACAATCAAATTTTACAACATAATTCAAGTACAGGAAGAAACAAGAAATACTGGATATTTTTCGACGTAAGTACTTGAACACTTGAACCAATATTTATTATCAGATTTGAAGATCTTCATGACAATCATCTTATCTCTATGGAGTTTTGTTTTGTGTATTCACTGCAAATATTTGTATAGGGCCACTTTTACATGTACGGTATAAACAGTGCTATAAACCTTGGATATCTTATTCCACAGATAAACAAAAAAATATAGCATCGAAATTATAACTCAAATTGTCAAATTTGCATTAAATGTCAAATCCTGTTGCGATATTTTTCTATTTTTCTAAGGAATAAGCTATCCATGGTTTATACCGTACATGTAAAAATGACCCTTAATGATTTTTAGAAGTACTGTCTTAAATTTTGACTGAATTTTATCCACAGATTTTTTTAATGTAAAATTACAGGCATTGCATGATATTTACTTCCATAATCCCTAAATACATCCGGTAGCTGTGGCAACAAGTTCTGGAAAATTAAAATTACGGGAGGACTACAAAAAAAAGAATACAGAGACATGTTCCCAAGCTTCTTGCTCAAGAGATTCTATTTCTGAATTAGGTATTTTCGGTAATTCTTATTTAATATTCATATATTTTTTTGTATTTCATTGAAGGTATTGACGAAACTCCGTCGAAGAAAAAAAAAACGTAGAGACACTCGTAAACAAGAAAACAGAGACATGTTCCTAAGATTCTTGTTCAAGTGATTCAACTTCTGAATTAGGTATTTTCAATAGTTCTTGTTTAATGTTCATATATATTTGTGTTAAATTTCATTGAAGATGTTCACGAAACCCCGTCAAAGAAAAAGAAATTTGAAGAGGCACTCGTAAATAAGAAAAGGGATACCGAAAAAGTAACTGCTGACAAAAGTCTATCAAGGACACAAAGAATGATTAAAAGAACAGGAAAAGAAAATACTGACGATGCGAAAGAACGACGACATAGAGAAAAAATGAAGCAGCGAGCAGAAATGTTTGACTGGTTTGATGTACCTGGAAAATAAGAAGAAATAAAGGTTTTTTTATAAAGCCGTTATTTGTTTGGGTGATTTTTTAAATGAAAATCATACAAACACATTAATTATAAACGTGTAAATAAGAATTATATTTCTTTTGTAAGAATTTTTTTATTTTTTATACAGCGAGATTTGTATGTTTACAAACAATACATTTTTTATAATTAAATAAATGTTATAAAATAAAGAAACACTTTTATTCTTAAATAAAACAGTTTTCCTGCAGTTACATTGCAATATATGTACATATACGATTTCGTTTTTCAATACCACGGTGTTTTCTTTCCCTTATTTCTCTATCTTCTATTTCTACATGTTCGTCATCATTATCATGAATTTCATTTATATTCTCATCCAATTGAAAGTCATTTTGTAAAATGCATATATTATGTAATACGCAGCTTGCAATTACATATTTTGGAATCCACTGTAAACTTCTGACATCCAAAAATTTCATGGATCTTTGACGTTTTTTCAAAAGACCAAATGCTCTCGATTGTACTACGAGCAGATGACAATCTGAAGTTGTAATTCCTCTGCTCAGGTGTAAGATGTCCATGATCCTTATACGGCGTCAATAAAGTGGGTAGACATGGATAAGCTTTATCTCCAAGTAAGTGTGAATCATTTGGAAATTTCTCAGCATTATTCATGAACTCCCAGACTTCGCTTCGTCGTAATACTGTTGCATCATGAGTAGATCCAGCTTCTCCCACGTAACAATTCGTGAACATCAGACGATGGTCACATACTCCCTACAAATAAGGAATATATAAAACTGTTCACAAAGAACTTCTTACAATCAAAATAATAATTACTTGTCAAACAATGCATGGAAAATTTTTCCTACATATATATGCTTGGCCGTTTTCTTTGGGCAATGGTATGGGGATATAACAACCATCTATGCATCCCATAGTAGATGGAAATCCCATATTTTCGAATCCTCTAATGACTTCAGCGGCATACTCTCCCGAGGGCCAAGTTATTATCTGAGGACTAATGTCAAAAAGAGCATCAGTTACACGTCTTACTGATCTCAGTGCAGTTGCCTTCCCTACATTAAATTTAGTGCATATTGATCTGAAATACAAAATTAAGCTATTATATTTTTTCAGACTATTATATTTTATTAATACCTGTATGAATCAGGAGTTGCAAAATACCACAGAGCAAATAAAAGTTGCGTTTCGGCATTTATCGTATGCCTACCTTTATCATTTATTAATGATGATATTTCATCTCTTATTACATTTAAAACATAATTAAACGCATTTCTTGACATTCTGAAATTTTGCCTAAATTCATTGTCTGTGTATTGGTGAACAACGGTTAATATGAAATCCTTTACTCTTGGTCTTCGTCGAACTGGAAAAGTATAATGATAATGAAAAGAAAATCATTGTTGAACAGTTTTAAACTTACCAAAGTTTTCATTATCATCTGATTCTGAACTATCAGATGAAAATATTAAATTATCTAATAACATGAAGTTTTCAATATCACTGGCACCACTGTCATCATACATTTTCATATATATTTAAACGTACGTTCTTGTTATTGTATCACCCAAAAAATCTTTTAAATTGCAGGTTAGGGACTTCAAATGTCAAACAAAGATCGTGCGGTAATGCGTTCCGTTAAAGCAAATAAAACTACAGTAACCGCGGTTAACCGCAACCAGGTTTACGTTACTTCACTTTTATTTACGGAACATACTATTAATATCTGCTTGCAATGTTCCTTTATAATAAGAAAGTAAGTATTCAGTAGGTATTTTTCAAAATTATTAAATAATATAATTTTTACATTTAAGATCGAAGAGTCACAAAATAATTTATTTGTCACAATATTTGATTTGGCGTCACACCGAAACAATAGTTGACGCAAGCCACTCAAGTAAAATTCAAACAAAAATATACAAATAAAATCTGTACGGATATGTATGATTCACATGCTTCTTTAAGGTAATGTTCAATTACGTAATTACATGTTATATTTTGCAAATTTACTCATATAAGAATGGGCTATCATTAACAATAAGTTGTCTTGACTTGTTGTCGAACGGTGCATAAGTGCAGAGCTCTTTATTTTTTTTTTGAAATTTAGTCAGTATGTGTTGAATATTCAAATATTATTTTTGTACCTGTCTGAGCGCAAAAGCCTAATAAATCTAGTGAGCTACTTAATTCTAGTCTACTGAGTGGTCCGTGAACGTAAAAGTGGTTCAAAATTCATTACAAGTGAAAAATTGTTCTTACTTCAGTCACTGGTGTGTGCACGTTCCAAAGTGTTTATAAAATTATTACATTTTTCAAGATGTCCGCCAACAAATGTTCTGTTTGTAAAAATACGTTTGATAAAAACTCATCCATTATTTGCGGCAGATGCTCCGGCTCCTTCCATTTACCCTGCACTGATTACACTCAATCTGATGTCAGAGTACTGCGATCTAAAAGAAATTTTAAATGGTTCTGTGATGACTGTGAAAAACTACCTATCAATCCACCCAATGATGAAATTAGCGAAATGAAAAAGATGTTACTCTCTATGCAATCAATTATGCAAACAATGCAAGCAGATATGAATGAAATGAAAAGTAAATTAGAATCAGTTGGAAAGTCTGACCTTGATAAACATATCGAATTTGAAGAAATCATCTGTGAAATAAATGAGCGTAAACGTCGTGAACTGAACATTATCATTCGTGGCCTTCCTGAAAAATCATCTATTGCTGAAGATCGCAGTTCTGTTGATACTGTTATTTCAGAATTACTACCGGAACCATCATCATTCAGTTATGAATGTATTCGTCTAGGCAATAAACTGCAAAACAATAATAAACCGAGAGTGATTAAAGTGTCATTCCATGATGTGAAATATGTGAAACAAGTTTTAAAAACTTACATAAATTAAAGAAACTTCCTCTATATAACAATATTTCCATCACCAATGACAAAACTGTCAAGCAGCGTGAGCATCTCATCCTCTTGCGTGATGAAGTAAATAAACTTAATGCGGATGGCAACAATAAGTTCATAATCAAATATAACAATGGCGTTCCAAAAATAATAAAGTCAAAAAACTAAATCATCACCATAGTGTAACTGTGTCTGTGTATTACCAAAATGTCCGTGGTTTGAATACCAAATTGTCTCAGTTTTATAATAGTGTTTTGCTCAATAACTATGATGCCCTCATTCTCACTGAAACGTGGTTACAAGACTCTGTTTATAACCCAGAACTGTTTGACAGCCGATATGTGACCTTCCGAAACGACAGAGACCTTGATCAAACAGGTAAATACGGTGGTGGTGGAGTCCTCATCGCGGCTAAGCATGAATTGAATCCGACAAGCGTCAACTTTGCCTTCAATATCGATAATGTTGAAGCCACCTGTGTTAAGCTGTCAGCATATAATACTTGCTATTATTTTATTGTTGTATATTTTGCCCCTCCCACTCTTGTTAAAACGTATGAACTATTTTTTGAAAAGCTGTTAACTTTTCCATTTATTTTTTCCTCCAATGTACTCATTGTTGGAGATTTTAATTTAACAAATCTATATCAATTCTATAGTAGTGGATATTCAAGTGATTTGAAAGTAATCAAATTTGTTAACTTTTTAAATCTAATGCAATTAAATCAATATAACAAGGTGTTAAATTCAAATGAAAGAATACTTGATGGTGTCATTTCTAATAATAAATGTGAGGTCATTAAATGTTTAGATCCCCTTGTCAAGGAGGATGTACATCACCCTTCGCTAATTTGTGAATTTGCATTTTCGAGTAATTTAAAATCTAAAATACTTAACAAAAATGATAGTTATTATCAATTTAAAAATGGTAATTACCAACTACTATACAGCTTATTAAGTAATGTGGACTGGAGCTGGATAAGTGAATGCACTGATATAAATTTTGCTGTTGATAAGTTTTATAAAATTATATATGATATCTTTGATCAATGCATACCAAAAATTCAAAGACGTAGAAGTCAATATCCGACCTGGTTCACTTTAGATTTGATAAAATTAATAAAAAATAAAGAGCGTTACCGTAAACTTTATAAAAATACTGGCCTTAGTTATTATCTTTTTAACTTTAGAGACCTCAGGTCTAAATGCAAATTATTATCTGAAAAATTATATAACAACTATATTGTAAATATAGAGGAAAATATCGCATCTAACAATGATGTGAATACTTTTTGGAATTTTGTAAAAAGTAAAAAGGGTGGAACCGGAATTCCTTCAACTATGTATAATGAAAATAATATTTATGAAGGTGGTGATCGGATTTGCGAAGGATTTGGTGAATACTTTAAAAGTACCTTTGCTAATGATAATAACACATTTGCTAATGATTTTTTCTCATCAAATAATACTCACATCATGATAAATGCGATATCTTCCTTGGATGTAATTAATGCAATCAAAGCTCAAAGCAATAGTAAATCTCTTGGTCCTGACAATATACCAGTTTATGTTATTAAAGGTTGTTCACAATTTTTTTCAGAAGCTTTAACTTATTTGTATAATTTATGTATTCAACTAGAATCGTTTCCTGATAAACTTAAATTAGCAAGAATTCGTCCAGTGCTCAAAGCTGGTGATAAAACTCAATTTAAAAATTATCGTCCTATTTCCTGCTTAAGTCCTTTTGCTAAAATTTTTGAGTACATAATGTTTCAATCTATTAAAAACCAGACACTGCATATTTTATCTGATTGTCAACATGGTTTTGTCGCAGGGCGGTCTACAGTTACTAATTTGCTTTGTTTTACTCAATATGTTTCTGATGCTTTTGCGGACAAATTGCAAGTTGATTGTATTTATACCGACTTCGCAAAAGCGTTTGATACAGTGTCCCATACAATCTTAATAAGCAAACTGAAGGCTATTGGCTTTGCAGATAATTTATTGTCATTACTGTTATCATATCTGAATAATAGAAAACAGTATGTATTTATTGATGGTTTTCAGTCTAATTTCTATATAGCAACTTCAGGTGTGCCACAGGGCAGTATTTTAGGCCCCATGCTTTTCCTACTTTTCATAAATGATATAACTCATACATTATCGTTTAGTTCATGTTTATTATATGCTGATGATTTCAAACTATTTTGCACTATTAATGATATTAACGACTGCTTAAATTTGCAAAAGGACTTACACAGTATCTTTCGATGGTCCAACAAAAATAGATTATTCTTTAACTTGAACAAGTGTGAAGTTGTAAGTTTCACTAGAAAAGTTAATGTTGTTGAGTTTAATTATATTATGGGTACTTTTTCTTTAGCGCGCCAATCATCTAAAAAGGATTTAGGTGTATTATACGACAAGAATTTAACTTTTCATTTGCATATTAATAATACTATTAACTCTGCGTATAGAACTTTAGGGTTTGTACTAAGAATAACTCGTAACTTTAAAAATGTATTATGCCTAAAAACTTTATTTGAATCACTCGTAAGATGTAAATTAGAATACGCAAGTTTAATCTGGTCACCTTTTTACAATTGTCTCGTTCTAGCCATTGAAAGTGTACAAAAAAAATTTTTAAAACATTGTTATTATCGAATTAATTTAGAGTGGCCAAGTCTTGATTACGATTCGTTATTAACTACATTTAGTGTAGAATCATTGAGCGCTCGACGAATTAAGCAGCAAATTATTTTTGTATATAAAGTTGTTAATAATATTATTAAAGCTCCTGATATTCTTGCTCAGCTTAATTTTTATGTAAGGCCATTTAACTCTAGGAGTTCCTTACTTTTTGCGTCTAATTTTGCTAGAACGAATTATTATCAAAACTCCCCTGTATATTCAATGTGTAGTACGTATAATAGATATTGTCTTGAATTAGACTTTTCCGTTACTTTGAGTAGGTTCAAAAGTATGCTATTAGAAATTAAGTAGCTTTAGTGCTTGTTTATTATTATATATCTTTTTATGTATATTTTTATTCTTTCTTACTGGGTATTGAAATTTTTTCTTGTTATTTCAAAAAACATAATTTCTTTTATAATATTATCTATGTACCGTATTATGAATTTATTCTGTAATTGGGGTTTTCCCTGTTGAATAAATAAATAAATAAATAAATAAACAATACAATTAAGAATAATTTGTTAAAAAATAGAAAAATATCGAACGCCTCCAATGACCAAAAAGAAGAATAATACACGAGAGAAGATGTGATCAGTCCTAATATATTGTATTAATATCACATTTTGCGATGTTTATATTAATTCATTTTGTATATATTATACATTATTATATATATATATATATATATATATATATATATATATATATATATATATATATATATAATCTAAGTTAAACATATCCAGCATAAACTATAACAATAGACTATATGATGTATTTGCAAATTCGTATGTGACTAATAGGCAATAGGAAATAAGTGATATGACATCTGGTGGTATTTTTCGAAATTATAATTGATTTGATAAGTTATGCACGTGACATTGTCTTGGTTGTATAAACATAATTGTTATCTATTATGTTTGTAATATTTAGGTTAAGAAAAATAATATCTCTCGCAATTAGTAAATGTTAAATTATCCCGTTAACATTAGTTTCATTAAAAGCCAGTTTGGCGCTACGATCTTATTTCCCATTGCCTATTTTTTACTATGTAATAAAATATTATATTTGGTTGTTTTGTGAGATTTATTTTTATCTTTAATTTTAATATTGTTATTAATAATATGTTTCATTTACATATAATTGGGGCATTTTGGCCTATTTGAAGGAATCGATAAATGATTAGTTTCAATTTATTCATGTCATTTTAATTATTATCATTTATTCATTCCATTATTTGTATACTTAACGAAACGCCACTTATGTTGAACTAAAATTTCCTTCTGCAGCCATTTCGAATTGGTGATCTACGTAGCATACATATATGATTATACTCAAGGTATGACCATGACGTGGCTCTCGTTTCGTGCGCCATTTGCGGGCCACTGTCATATTCATTGTTGTTGCGCAAATTATTATGTATTTTCGTAGCTATTTGTTTAATTTTAATATTTATTGAAAGTGTAAGCAATACTTTCATTTTATTTATGTGTATTTTCTTAAGATACTGACTACGATGACTGGCAATATTGAAAATAAATGAAAATTATCAATATTTAGCACAAACATTTACATTTTTAAAAGGTAAGTTTAGAATATATACTTATAATGTAAATAATAACTACAGTTATTAAATTAGATGTGATAATAACCTATACCCCATGCTCTACATACCCTCTAAATCTATGTCAATAATAATTGCAAATTTCCAGAAAATGAATTTTTATAACCTTTACAGATTCGTAGTGTGATTATTTAATATTACTTTTTAATATAAATATCACTTTTCTTACTAATAAATAGAGAATTGAATACTCAATATGTTTGACGTTGGCCCGCAAGTGGCGGCGATCTTGGCCCATGGCCATTACAGTGACTTTATACCATCACAGTGTGGCCATGAGAGCAACGGCCGCCATTAATTTTCCAACTGCATTGCAATTCAGTAGAAAATTATTGAAAATATAGGATTTAATATTACTTTCATGTTTTTGTAGTAACTATTACGGATTGAAAATTATTGTGAAAGGTACAATATTCTATTTAACATTAAAAATAATGAAATTATTATTTTATTGTTGCTAAACAACACAGTAAATTTAGTTCAACATTGTTATAAAATATTAGCCAGAATTCAAATGTCATCTGACAAATATATTTGCTGTGGTTACAGATTGCGGAAGTAGCTTTAATTATAGTTTATAACAATAATCGTTTGTTAAAAATAAATAGTTGTTTGTTTAACTAGGCGCAAAATACCAGATTTACAGCAGAGGCTGCCGTTTCATTGATGAATGTTGTCGAAGCTATAAATCTGTGTTTAATGCCGTGTTGAACATATTATTTTTGCCGATTTTAGAATTATTAATTTAGTGATTATTTTTAATACCTGAATAAATCTGTAAGTCTTACAGATCTGTAAATCTGTAAAAAAAACTGACAAAAACGCATCTTTTTTGTTGGTTAATATTAAATTGTACATAAGAGTAGCAGCTTTCGTTACGATTTTGTTCTTTATTTATAGATTTTCACATATGTAGGAGTTACAGATTTGTTCAGAATAAAGCTATAATTAATAGTAAACACTAGAATTTTTTTTATTTGATACATGTTCTATTTGTTTACTACTACATATACCAATATTTATGTATGGGAAAATTACAAATTAGAGTCAAATTTGAATAGTTCAATTATAATTTTATTTACCTCGCAAAGATAAGATCTATTTGAGGGAATCCAGCCTTCACGTTTTACTTTTATTGTCCATTCTTTTCGTCTCAGAAGAGTTTTTGGGAATATTTTCATCAGATATCCCTGTTCTGACCTGTTTGTACAGCCAAATGCTGAGCATCCCACCATTTTTAATAATCTGTACATCATAAATATACGTAATTAATCCAATAATATAATAATAAATAACAATTAACAATTAATCGTTTAATTAAACAGACCAAATGATGTTAACATGTTAACATATAAATATCAAATACAAAATTAAAATTTTCAGAAATATTTCATAACCTCAAAATAATAATTTTTGTATTAAATGTTACAAGCACCTTAGAATCAAATACATATATTCCAATAAATAAATGAATTATCTAAATTTTGCTTGATTTGAAAAACAATGGTTATAAAAGCTTATTTCACGAATTCTTGATACACAATATTGTTCTCTATACTTATTATTTATCTTAAAAGCTGCATTTAACACAATAAATTTATCATTCAAGCATGTGATATAATATTAGTATGTACTTACATATGTTAATAACTCGAGCAGCTTCATAAAAAATTAATAATTTGCCAAATACAATGGTTTGTGTAATGTAAGATGTTGAACGTTTGGAAAACTAATGGCGGATTCTGTCACAACCAATAGAAACTGAGACCACTGTATGGCCACACTGTGATCGTATAAAGTCACTGTAATGGCCATACTCTGTACCCTAGATCTATGCTAAGCGTTTCTCTATCTAGCGGAATAAAATGAAACTAACTAATTAAATGTTATTTTGCTGAAATTTTTTGTTCATTAATTAATATAATTTCAATTTTAAAATGAGTAATGTTTATTGTTCTGTAGCTGGTTACAATTCTATGCATACGTTCCCAAAGAAAGGTTAAGTCATGGTTACATATGTTAAATTTTGAAATGTTATACAAGTTAGAAGATATTCGTAAATGAAAATGGAATAAATTACAAACAATATAAACTTTTTTACATAGTTAATTACTAATAAGTGAACATTGCAAATTCTATTTGTTGGTATGTTGAAAAATATGCATGTTAGTTTCATAAATTATGTAATTTTTTGAAACATAACCTATGTTTATTTTGATTTCAGAATGCATTCAAAAATAAGGTTAAAAAAATCATACATATATTGTGAAGGGAAGCAACAATCATATTAAAAAATTAACATTGTATTTCCTATATAGCACACAAATTCACCACTCGATACAATAATAAAATATAATTTGGAAAACAAATGCGAATTTAAATTTTGTTGTAATAAAGCCTTGGAAAACAAAAATGTTTTCAATAAAATTTAAATGTCAAAGTAAGTACAAGGTATATTTAAAATATTAATTATATATAATTTATTTCTTGTATTTTTCAGAAATGGCTGAACAAATTGATGAAAATAGTAAGTAAAATACATATTTAAGACATACATAAAATCACGCGTGTCCCACTTAGAGGGTTCGCACAAATCCGATAACAATAAGAACAACATCATACAACAAATCCTTACTCTTAAACATTTTAAAGTGACCGATTATCAGTAGCGAAATACCGCATCCGGATCACAATAATAGTTAGGAAACAAACATCCTTCGCCCATATATTCCTATCTAAGCAGACATATTTCACATCGGCCACACTCATAATCCTTACTCTTAAACATATTATGACATTATTTACAATTAATTAATTTTCAAGAAATGGAAGTGGAGGGGGCGGCGGGGGAAAAGGCGGAGGATAAGGTGGGGGGGGATCAGGTGGCGGATGTGGTTAAGGTAAGTAAGTACAAGAAAAATTCAAGACATCTAAATATAATTAGTATTATTTCACTATGTATAGAACCGGAAGGGACTGATAAAAACACCGTCAGCGAGGGAGGAAGTGATGGCGGTAGGAGAGGGGGAGGCAGAGGATGGGGCGCGGGCGCGGTCGACAAAGGGGGAGAAGAGGAGGCTATAGGCGAGGGCGAAGAGTAAGAAATATGTTCACATAAATTAAAAACAAACACTATATTTAAAAAAAATGTTTCTAGAGTCAGTGGTGGGCCCTCGCCAATATGCTGGGCAAATTAATTAATGAATATAAAAAATAAAAAATATTTTCAAATTTTTGTGTATATATTTTATTATTATGATACTGTGATCAGTTTTCATTTCTCTTAGTATTTTAGGTGGATAGCTTGCGTACAAATCAGTGATCTTGTAAAGGGCTGTCAGGTATCAGTGTCAAAATTTTGACAGGTCGATCGGCTTTTGTTTGAAATTTGTACAAATGAAAATGTTAGCGTTAGTATTTCACGTTTAAACTATGCCTAGACGGATTGGATGTACGTATAGACTATCATACACAGAAAATAAATTTTCGGAGGGATTATATTCGGAGTATATTAGCATTCAATAAGTGTTAATGTTAACTACAATAAGTGTCAAATTGACATATTTTTCGAAATGAATTAACGAAAATATATGGAGTTAAATTTTTTTAACAAATTTATGTAGTTGAACAACTAAATTACTACATATACAAAGAGTTACATAAATATAAACTGAAAATAAAATGAATTAATCTTCTGAAATGAAGGAATGTTTCCTTTAACGGAGGAAATATTTTCCGTAGGTATGAAACCAACGAAAGTTTTATGTTTCTGTTACATATCTGGTAGTTAAAGTAGTAAAACACATATTTAGGATGTAGTTTGATACCACACAAATAATAATTTCGTTATTTTATGGAGGTCTGTTACACCTTTTGTTATAATTTTTCCTCTTTTGTTTGTTTTTATCACCCTAAATTAGTTGGTCTTAACAAGTTCAAACCAGTTTATTGCGCACTGTAATTCCCCTTTTACATCTTTGAGTGAGTAGCAGTGATCATTTTGCTATTTGATGTGGAAGAAGTGCGACATATAGGCTGAGTGTTATACACGAAGGTAAATATAAATCTGGAAATAAATTGTACGGTTGTGTTAGTAAAATGGAGCAGCCCACTAGCTTGTATGTTAGAATAAAATACAAAGGATCAAAAAAATGGGTAAAAATAACAGGATACAATAACATTACAGTAGACAACATAAATGCTGCTGGTAAATGTATAATAAATAATATAACATCATAAGCGCCAATTTTAGGGACCGAATACCTTTGCCCCCTCGCCCAATTATTATTTATAGAGGAGAGCCCGGCCAGCTAATAATCTGACTAAAAATTAATTAAAATATAATAATAATTGTTCAGGTTCAAATTATACTAACTAAATGTGTTTTCTTAGCTTTTATTTGTTGTATCCTGTCTCTGAACACCGATTTTACGCGTGTTATGACCCGATTCATGAGATATTACATGTAAGAATTTCATACATTTGCGAGAATTTTTTCTTTGATAAACATACTCCTGTCCATATTGAATTTAAATAAATATTTTTCAGTACAAAATTTATATATTATATTATTTGTATATGATCGTAATGCAAAACTTGGAATTAATTAATTAGAAACCAATCATTTCTTCAAGTTACAAGTTGGGGCTTGTGAATAATGTATTGTAACGTTTTTATTTATATGGGTGAAGTGTAAAACATAGACAAATATTATTAACAAAAGAATACGTTTATTAAACGGTAAATGATTAAGGATTAAATATTAAAAGAATGATAAAAACAACTAACACTATGATTAAATAATTATAAACACTAAGAATATTATTAAATGCTTAAACACTACGATTATTTATCTAACTAACATTTATATCACTGCACTTATTTATATAACTACATTTATTTATGTTGACAACTGTTAAACTGTTTATTTATATCACCGAGTTCATATCTGGTTACTGGTATATATGAGACTGTCCTCCCGCTGTTCTCCCGACGGTATTTATACAGCCCCTATCATTCTAGAACTCTTCTGAAGAGACAATGACCCGTATACAAAGGAATGAGGTCACGGCGCAATTAACCTGTCTCAGCGCGTCGGGGATTGTATTAATCGCTCTGGCACGTTCTTTCAAAGGGATTACGTCATTGTTCGCGAACATGCTAACAGTAGCGGCGCATGCATACTTTTCTCTCAGGGGCGCACGTCACACTGCCCCCTCCTTAAGACTGTTTCGTCCCGGAACAGTTCTCGATGGCAATATCTGCACGTATTACCCTTGGTACATTTGGTACACGTGGTACACCAACCGGCATACACACTCTTTGACTAAGGTTTCAGCGACCGTGATGGCTTCCTGGTTGGATAATATATAGGCTTCAACCTACTTGGTGAAGTAGTCCATGATAACCACGATGTATTTATTTCCGCCTTCTCTTTCTGGAAATGGTCCGGCCACGTCAGTCGCAATGCGCTCTTCGCCGTTCATGCGGACTGTTGCTTCCAGCGCAAACCACACATTTCTTCCACCAGTCTTTAACATCTTTCTTGCACTTAACCCAGTAAAATCGCTGACGCAATCTTTCTAATGTTTTGTTGACTCCCAAATGGCCACCGCCAGATCCATCATGGATCTCTTTTAACACGTCTGGTATTCTACTCTTAGGAATAACCAACTGAGTTCTCTTCTCAGTTCCATGGCATTCTCAACCACACGCTTTAACAGGCCATCACTCACCATGGAGTCACATTGCACCCAGTACGATTTTACCATATGTGACTGTGATGCAACATCTTCCCATATTGGTTTGCTCTCATCGCTTTCCATTCCAGTACTGTAAGTCGGGTCCTTGCGTCCATCGGGTTTCCAACTATCGTCGACTACTGTTATCAATGGTGGAATGTTTTTCTTCTAGTCTACTACCATATTTGCCTCCCTTAGCATGGCCTTCTGAACAATGCGTCGACGTTACTTCACTTTCTTCAAGAGAACTATTCATTTCAGGTTGGCTTTCCTCTACTACTGGAATTTCTTCCTAGATTTCTTCTTTAATTTCTAATTTCTTGCTGAGCACGCTCTCTTTCTCTCATGCGTTCTCTTCCTTTTTTTTCGCTTCCGTCTTCTTTCTTCATATCCATCAGTGACATCAACGAATTCTTCCATTACATTTTTTTTTTAATTTCTTGCTGAGCATGCTCTCTTTCTCTTTCGCGGTCTCTTTCTTTTCGCTTCCGTCTTCTTTCTTCATATCCATCCTTGACATCAACGGAATCTTCCATTACAATTTTTTTAATTTCTTGCTGAGCATGCTCTCTTTCTCTCTCGCGATCTCTTTCTTTTTCGCTTCCGTCTTCTTTTATAACAGCGGAGTTCCTTTCTTCTAGCAAACACTTCGTTTATAATTCGTCGCACTTTTTCACCTATGCCTTCGGTGTTTACATTTCCCTCAGCATAATTATTACGCACTCGCGATTGGTTACGTGAAATTTGTTTGGCAGTTTCATGATCTGATATATATGAGAGTGCATTAACCATAGTTCTTGGGCGGCATAATTGCTGTACTTGCTGAGTATTGCTGTCTCGAACTCCGGAGATGAGTCCCTGAATGGCTAGGTATTTCAAATCGCTGTCAGAAGCCGTAGAATGTGCGAGACGACCCAAACGACTCACGTTGGCCCCAAACTCCAGAAGGCTTTCTTCAATTTTTCTAGAAGTCTTCTCCCATCCTTGTTTCAATATTTGTTCCAGAAATCCAGAATTCTCCAATTTCCGTTCCAACATCTGCTCCGTATTTCCAGAATTCTCCTTCAATTTCCTCTCCAACATTTGCCCCATGATTCCAGAATTCTCCTCTACTCTTCCAGAATTACCCTTAAATTCCTCTTCCAATTTCTGCTCCAGAATTTCATAATTCTCCTCTACTCTTCCAGAATTCGCCTCCAATTCGTCTTCCAATTTCTGCTCAAAAATTCCAGAACCTTCTTCGGCTTTTCTAGAACTCTCATTCAATTCACGTTCCATTGTTTCAGAATGTTCCATTAATTCTTCGTTCAGTACTCCGGAATTTTCCTCCACTTTTCTAGAACTTTCATGCAATTCCCTTTCCAATGTTCTAGAATATTCCTTTAATTCTTCTCCGGAATTTACTTCCACTTTTCCAGCACTTTCATGCAATTCTCTTTCCAATGTTCTAGAATGTTCCAATAATTCTTCTTCCAGTGCTCTGGAATTTTCCTTCACTTTTCCAGAACTTTCATGCAATTCTCTTTCCAATGTTCTAGAATGTTCCAATAATTCTTCTCTGGAATTTACTGCCACTTTTCCAGAACTTTCATGCAATTCTCTTTCCAATGTTCTAGAATGTTCCTTTAATTCTTCTTCCAGTGCTCCGGAATTTTCCTCCACTTCTGTAGAACTTTCCGCCAATCTCCGCTCAGAACTTCTAGAACGTTCTTGTAATTTTTCAGCGAATAATTTGCAATTATCGAATAAGTCACACCAAACTTCGAATAAGTAATCGTCAGGATTTTCACCAGCTTCGATTAAAGCTTGCCGCAGTTTTTCTCGAAGCTCTGTTTTCCCTCCGGTTGCATCCAAATCCAGTTCTTCCACTTCCGTCCTGAGATCACGTACTTTCAATTCACTTAATTTTAATAGTTTAGGCATTTTATTTATTTTATTTACACTTCACAGTTATGAACAACCCCACACCTGACACCAATTGTAACGTTTTTATTTATATGGGTGAAGTGTAAAACATAGACAAATATTATTAACAAAAGAATACGTTTATTAAACGGTAAATGATTAAGGATTAAATATTAAATAATTATAAACACTAAGAATATTATTAAATGCTTAAACACTACGATTATTTATCTAACTAACATTTATATCACTGCACTTATTTATATAACTACATTTATTTATGTTGACAACTGTTAAACTGTTTATTTATATCACCGAGTTCATATCTGGTTACTGGTATATATGAGACTGTCCTCCCGCTGTTCTCCCGACGGTATTTATACAGCCCCTATCATTCTAGAACTCTTCTGAAGAGACAATGACCCGTATACAAAGGAATGAGGTCACGGCGCAATTAACCTGTCTCAGCGCGTCGGGGATTGTATTAATCGCTCTGGCACGTTCTTTCAAAGGGATTACGTCATTGTTCGCGAACATGCTAACAGTAGCGGCGCATGCATACTTTTCTCTCAGGGGCGCACGTCACAGTATGTACATTAATAACATGTTTTGGTAAGAGGGTAGAACAAATAGCAACGTTATCTTTGTTACTGTGAACTTTATTTTGTATTTATGTATCTGTATTTAAGCTATGTATGTATTTATTTTAGTATTTTACTAAATAACTTTAATAATGACAATAATTATAAACGTGATTTTCATTTACAAAAGTTCACTGGAAAAGAATAAAATAAAATATTTGTAATTGTTCTACACTTGAGCCATCTTTTTTATTAAAACAGAACTGTATTTTGTACATTTTTTATGTATTTTCAGTCCGCCAATATTTTAATATAGATGCTACAGCTGTTATCCAATATTTTGATGAACACAAATATGAAATTAACAATGACATGTTAGTTGATTTTATATGGTTTAGCCCTAGAGGTGTGACAATCAACATAAAACTAGAAACCGAAGAATTTGAAAATCTTTCAAATATATCAGAATCGTCAACTTTAACAGTTACTTCTGATTTACCTTCTGACTTTTTTGCCGAATCAATTTCTTCAACTCCCAGAAGTACACCCTCATCATTAAGAGAACAGGTATTAATGGTTTCACCTTTAAATTTTTGACCTTTATTTTTTGATCACTCTGTATAAATATATTTCAGGATTTTGAAGAAATTTTAAAAGGTAGTGCTGACGGGCGAGAAATTTTAAAAGAATATGCACAAACGAAACAAATTTCCACGACAAACAGAAAAAAGTTAACAAATATCACAGTTGCTAACATAATTGAAAATTATGGAAATTATCCCAAAAAGGAAATTAAGTTAAAATATGCCAAAGATATTGTGAATCTATTTAAATGTTATCAAGACGAAGAAGGCAGGGGACATGTGAGTGATTTATATATGTATTTAGTTGTAATGGGGTCCTGCACTCTGATTTTTTTATTATTTTAATTGAAAGTCCTTTTAATTTTGAAACAATTCGTAGTATTAAAAAGTCATATTTGTTTTTAGTTTAACTGCATTTGATTTTTAAAGTCAACGTGACGTCACAGTGACACCTATAGCTATATCTTTCTCTCGTACAAGCTCTATGGTAGGCAGCGAGAGAAAGGTAGCACTAATGTGACGTCACAGTGACACTGACAATAAACCTCAAATATCTCGCAAAGTAATTATTAAATAATTTTTTTTTTCATCTTAATCCCTATGTATTGAGTAATACTTGAATTATAAAGTGCACATTTTATTATTTTTTGTTTAGAGTGCAGGACTCCATTCATTTTTATAATGATAATTTATTTCAGGAGTTATTTTTTGATCCTGAAACAAGAACAGGATTTCTTGAAACAAGGTTTCGTACAATCAATAGGAACTCGGGAAGCGAAAAAAAGAAAGAGGACAATAAAAGTAAAGCGGAAGCTGTTACTTCCGAAACTGTTAATTTCACCGAGAATGAAAATGATGAATTTCAAAATTCAATAAATTTTTTAAAAACAGCGTGTGTAAAATCCCAAAAAAAGGAAATATTTGAACATATGTCGAAAACATTTCTTCACCGAAAGAAAATAAATAACATATTAGAAACATATCCTAGATTTAAAGATACTCCCGGACTTGTAAGTAAAAAAAAAAGAAATTTAATATTTTATTTTCGATTTTTGGTTTTAGGTAATACAAGATTTTTATTTATTATACCCTAGAGCTAATTCAATTGCCACAACATTTCCGCTTTTTAAAGAAAATTTTTTAAAAGTATATACCAGGGAAATATCTAAAAATTTACCCTCAGGTGAGAATACCCACATTGTATTATTCGGTAATGAATGTTTTATTATTTATTCAATTGTAGAGTGGGATGATGACACTAACACTTTATTAGCGTTGTTACATTTATTTCCACCAACAGCTAGAGGTCGGGGTGGAGTCAAAAAGGAGTCAGTGACTGCAGCAATTGATAAATTAATTCTTCATCATGAAGTACGTAGTTTTGTTTGTTTTTGATTAAAAATATTACTAATATTTGTTTCTTTTTAAACAGATTGCAGGTCCCCTACAAGATTGCCAAAATTTAAAGAAAACAAACCAACCCTGCCTAGTAGCCGTTGGCCCGGACAAAACAACTATAGTAGATTATTACATAATGATAGATGGAATATTAATACCGTGCCAAGCGAAAGAACCACTTCAAGCATTTGACGAGCTGTTCCAATCTCATTTTGTATTTAAAACTGAATATGATATGCATTTAAAGTCATTTTGGTTTTTCATACAAGAAATGTTTTATGGCATTGATTTAGAAATCAATTATACTCCTCGAGAAAGAGAAATAAAATCTAAAATTTTAAGTGCATAAATAAAATTAAGTTTTAAAATGTTTGCTTGCTTCAAATGTAGACATCAATTTTTTTCAGTTCCAAAATTAATCAAGCATTTAAGACTAACACACGCATTAACTGATTCTTGTGATTTAAATTTGACATGCAGTTTTGAAAAATGCCTAAAGTCATTTCGGTCCTTTAGTGGTTTTCGTAGACATTTATATAAATGTCAAGCAATATCAATATATCAAGCGTCCGCAAAAGTAACAGCTTCCAATATTCCGGTTCAGGAAAAGAAAGGTAATACTAATTATTTTAATCAGAATATTTTACCTGTGAATGAAAATCAAAATAATGTAACATTAGATGAAAATAATGATGATAATTTATCCATTCAGAGCTCAGATGAATATGATTCAGTACATGAGAATTTCGATTTACGCAATTTGAGTTTTGAGTTTGTAAGAGATTTAAATCATTTAAATTTACCAAGTAAAACTGTGCAGTATATAATTAATTCTGTTGGTGATTATACAAATTCTTTAGTGTCTAGTATAATAAATAAATTAGAATTTAATAAAGTTTCTATTTGTAAAGATTTAGAAGATCATTTAGTAAATATAAGACAAATTTTTGATGAATATAACACGGAATATAAGCGTAGTAAAAGTTACAGAAAATTTATAGAGCCTGTGGAATTAACAGTTGGGTCACGAACAGATATAAAATGGGATAAAAATTTAAACTGTTTTAAAGAAACTGTTGTACCAACAACATTTATGTATATACCAATTCTAAAAACTCTACAATTTCTGTTAGACAACAAGTCATTTCGAAGTTTTTTAAATAAAGCAGAAACTAATAATAATATTAATAATTTATTTCAAAATCTTTCAGACGGATCTTACTATAGAAATAATGATTTTTTTCTAACTCACAGTAATGCATTACAAATTCAGATTTACTTTGATGAATTTGAAACTGTTAATCCTTTGGGAACTAAAACCGGTGCTCATAAAATTGGCGCTCTTTATTTCATTATTAGAAATTTGCCTCCGTATATGAATTCAACATTAGAAAATATACATCTTTTAGCTTTATTTTATTCATACGATTTGAAATCTGTTGGTTTTAATGCTATATTGGAACCTATTGTGAGAGATATACAAATATTAGAAAAAACTGGAATTCGGGTTGGAAATGAAATATTTTACGGGACGATAGTAGCATTATGTCATGATAATTTAGGCGGTAATATGTTATTTGGCTTAGTGGAATCATTTTCTGCTCAGTATTATTGTAGACTATGTTTGGTGTCAAAAAATGAATCGAAGCATTTAACATCTGAATGTTTACTTAAATTAAGAAACAACGAAAATTATGAACATTATTGCAGCCAATTGCAAAATGATAATATTATTTATGGAATCAAAAGTAGGTCCGCATTGAATGATTAACAATACTTCAAACTTTGTGAAAGTGCGACTGTAGATATAATGCACGATATTTTAGAAGGCGTAGCTCAATTAGAAATAAAACTTTTTTTGAAATATTATGTTAAATATGGTGATATCTCACTTGATGATTTAAATAAACGAATTGAAATATTTAATTATGGTATTTTAGATAGATCTAATAAACCAAGTCGAATTGTATTAGATAAACCTGGAATTTCTATTAATCAGCGAGCAGCACAGACCGAATGTTTACTTCGTTATTTCCCCTTTTTTTAGGTACACTTTCAGATGTTCACATAGAAAAATACAATATTATTCTCTTAGTAAAAAAATGTGTAAATATAATTTTTGCTCCTATAATTTCGTACGGCATGGTTTTAGAATTAAAGCATTTAATTCAGGAACACCATGAAATTTTTTTGGAGCAGTATGAAGCGACTTTAATACCGAAACATCATTTAATGTTACATTATTCTAGAGTGATTTCACTGATGGGACCTTTAGTTCATTTGTGGTCTATGAGATTTGAAGGCAAGCATTCATTTTTTAAAAACATTGCTAGTACAAACAAATGTTTCAAAAACATTTGCAAAACATTAAGTTATCGTCATCAAATATACTGGTACAGTAAATGGAAAAATAAAGTTATATGCGAAAATGTAATTTCAATAGGGCCCGTAGAAAAATCTTGCGTCCATGCATCTTTTGTCACAGACTGGTTAACGAAATACATGGGCCTGCAGTTTGTGAATACGACTGAAGTAACATTTACTAAATGGGCACATTGTAATTATTTATATAGAAAAAATTTCTTTTTTATTTTAGAAATCAATGAAAACGGTTTTCCTCAATTTGGAAATATAAGACATATTTTTATGTTTAACAATAAATTATATTTTATTTATAAAACATGGAATACCATTGAATATGATGATTATTTTCAGGCATATAAAAAAAGTTATTTATCAGATGAGAATATAAATATTGTTCAGCAACAAAAATTAAAAAATATTATGCCTTTTGAGTATCACTCCCCTTATGGAAATAGTGCTGAATTTTACATAACTTTAAAGCACTCAGTATTTTAATTTTTGCATTTGATGATGATATCTGCCATGTATAATATTGTTTTTTTTTCTTATATTGTTATCATTGCTTTTTGTTTCATTATAAGTTGAATTTGTTGAAGAATCATTGTACATACCACAAGTATAAATATTTATGTTAAATGTTAAAACTGTATTTAAATAAATAAAAATAAATATTATGTATTATACATTTTTATATTATTTTTATCCCGTACCTACATATCGGAGATCAATAACATCTATAAAGTAGTTAAATAACTCTTTATTATTATTATTTTAACTCCGAATATAATATATTTTTGCTCTATATCGGAGTATAATACCTACTAAAGATTAGTTAATAAACTCTGTGTAGATATTATTTTAACTACCAGCACAGAGGACATTAACTAAAAACAATGATATAATAATAAAGTAGTTAAAAATGAGTTAATTTTAACTCCCTTTTTATTTCTGTGTAAAACACTATCGGCGGAGCCCTAGGGAGAGCTCGGCGGAACGCCGAGCTTTCGCTAGTATAATTACTAAAAGTAAATATTATCAAAAACCTTCTTATGAAAATGTTTTTCAGTGTTTAGTAAATTTAAAAGAATTATGCATAGAAAATAATATAGAAAATTTATCTATGCCGAAAATTGCTTGCGGGTTAGATTCATTAAATTAGGAAATTATATTACCAATGATAAAATTTATTTATTATTTGAGGATGATATTATTAACACTTTTAATTCAGTAGAAAATTTGGCATTACCTGTTTGGGATAAACAAATAATACAAAAAGAACAACAAAATGATGTTTTCTGTCAAAATATTATTAATCAAATTTTAACTAAACACAATGATGATGACTTATATTTTTTGGACAGTGAAAATATCTTATATAAATTAAATAATCATAATCAAAAAGAACAGTTAGTAGTACCAAAAACACTAATTTCAAAAGTTCTACATGATTTTCATAATTTACCATTCTCTGGACATATGGGTCAGCAAAAAACTTATTTATTGATATGTACTAGGTTCTATTGGCCAAATATGAAAAATGATGTTTTAGAGTATGTATCTAAATGCCACTCTTGTAATAGTAGGAAAACAAGTCCACACTTGAAACATTCATTTATGCAGCAATTTTCTGAAATTTATGAACTATTCGAAAGAACTTCCATGGATATTGTATGTAGGACCATTCGTAACAACAAATAAAGGAAATAAATATTTATTAACTTTTCAAGATCATTTTTCAAGATATCCTGAAGCCATTCCAATTCCAAATCAAAAAGCTGAAACTATTGCCCGAGCATTTGTAGATAATATAGTAACTCGTCATGGCACACCTAAACAGTTAATATCAGATCAGGGTGCTAATTTTTTATCAGAAGTTATGAAAGAAACATGTAAATTATTACAAATTGAAAAAATTCAGACAACCCCATATAGACCACAATCTACCTGTGTACTGGAACGTAGTCATCGAGTCCTAAAAGATATATTATCTCATTATATTCAAAAATATCAACAAGATTGGGATGAGTGGATACCTTTAGTATTAATGGCTTATCGTACACATATTCATAGTTCTACAGGATATAGTCCTTATTATATTATACATGGTAGAGACCCAGTATTACCAATTGATGAATTCATAAAACCAATTCGTGTAAAATACGATATTGATCAAAATTATGTTTCAGAATTAGCGGCAAAGTTATCTATTGTATTTAATCATGTTAAGGAAAATCTGGCTAACTCAGGGGAATGTAGAGCAAAAGAATACAATAAAAAAGCAAAAGATCGAAATTTTTTGATTGGAGATTTAGTGTATTTATAGAGTTATAGAAAAAAAGGGCTAGTAACCTATAAAATTGGAGAAGTCGGGAAAATATTTAATTGTCCATGTAGATCGTTTAAAACATTATTATGGATATCCAAATTTATATTACTCTGATGAGCCAAATCAAAATCAAACTTCAAGTAATGAAGAAATTAATGAGGAAACCGATAATCCAGATTATCTAAACGAAAATAGTTTAAATTTGATGTTAATGTCAAACTATCAAAATTTTACACCCACTCTTGCCTCTACTGAAGAACCACAGGAACTACAACCGATATTACAGCCCCTAAGGCGTTCTGAAAGGATCAGGAGACAACCTGATCGTTTAAGATACGAAGTATATCGATCGGATACTATTCTTTTATGGATTTGCTGTGTTTGCTATTGAGTAATGTACAAGAATCTCGTCTAGATGATGAATTCCTGGTTGCACACTGGCAGTCACATCAGGTTCATGTTTTACATTATGTATCATCCGATCGAGGATTTATTTTTGAAAATGTATCAACGAAGGCTCGGTTCCACTGGTTGAGTTACACTATTCGTCAAATCAATACGAGTAGCTCAACTGGATACTTTTGCTTAATTTAGTCGGGGAGGTTAGTGACTCACCTTACGCCCTTTGGAAAATTACATCTAAATTAGTGAACCTAATTGAGCCCCTTTGGAATACGAGCGGGCATGGCCCTTTCACATGGAAGCCTTCTGGAGGAAGGAGGCCTAAATGTTAAAATCAGCGTAATCTTTTTTCTATTGAGAAAAGTGTACCTTTTTTAATACATAGTATAAGTTAATAAAAAAATATAAATATAAATCAATGTAAATTCTTAACCTTTTGTTGAAACCCTGAAAGTTTATTTAAATCAATTAATTTAGTAAACTTAAACAAAAATAGGAAATTTTAGATTACATGGTCTCAGCAATGGGTTAACCCTAATACTGTTAGCTTAAGTAAAATTAAGTATAAGTTACTGTTGATAATTATTTTGCAGATAACATAATGATTGCTAAAGCAATCATATTTTTAATCGTAATAACACTTTCCTGGGGCTTTATTGCATATGACTGGGAAGGACCTATTCTTAACATGACCACCATATCTTTAAAAGATGTAAAAGAATGACCTCAGCCAGATTCCGACTACAAAGGAATGAAGTAAAATTAGTACCAGTCCAAACTTGTTTGGTGGAAATTACAAGAATTATATATTATTGTGGAATGCATAGTCATACATCCGCCGTAATAAATAGAAGAGCCAAGCTACATTCAGAAAATTGGAGCCGAAGAATGTAAAAATCTTCATAGAACTAAAACATTACAAATTTATCAAGTAATTGGAAGAATAAATATGAACGGCACAATTTCTGCCTCGTTAGTAGCGTATGATAGTTTGAAATCAGATGGTACATGTGTAGGGACCACCTATCATGAAAACGGTTACTCCTGGGAGAATGTCGTAATTACTGTAGCAATAAAAATTCAAACTAGTGATAAATCTTCAAGGAGGTTTAGTATGTTCTTATCTTGATGGTTACTGTTTACATTCCACTTACGGTGAAACCGTTTGTAATTATATTCCCGATGCAAGTTGCGATGCTGGCCTCAGTTTGCTGTATGCTGGAACAGCGCAGATAATCACAACGAAGGATGACCAGAAGTACTTAGTCGTCGAACAAGGTGGAAAAATATTCACAGTCACTCTATTGAAAACTTTTTTTTATGTTCTTATGAAATTTGGCAAACTGAACACCCAAAATTAATCGTTTTATTAGGAAAATCTAGTCATATATTTCCAACAATGCCTTTGCTCGTCCAAAATACGGATATGATGATGTATGTAAATAGTAAATTTCTTTACGTTGCACAAAGCTTCAAGAGATCTTTTGAAAATTTGTATATTGATACAGTTTATCGGCGCTGTTTACTACACAGAGAACTTTTAAAAAATCGTTTCATTTTGGCGCAAATCTTTCGGGATGCTGTTAGTCCATTGCTAAGTCCAGGAGTAGTAGGACGAATTTTAGGCGAAGTAATTCATATTATACAATGTACTCCGAAAATTGTTCAAATTAGAAGAACCGATAGATGTTATAATCAATTACCTATTGAAATCGAAACTCAAAAATTATTTGTTTCTCCGAATTCAATAACAAGCTGAGGAAGTATATTGTAATATAATGACACCGCCCATTTTCAATATTGATAATCAGTGGATAGAATTTATTCCACAACCCGTTCTCAAAACCACTCCAGAAGTTCTACGTGTTGAAGAATAACCAAAATTACAATTCTCTCCAATTCGAGCAATAGGATCAGAAGGTGTATATACTCTAGAATAAATTAATATAGTGCAGCGAAACTTATTGTTTGGCATGGAAAGGAAAAATATTGAAAACATAATAAGCCGAAAAATAGCAGGGCATGACACTGATAACCAAAATTATACTACCTTAAATCTTTTCGATAAATAAGAATTAAAGAATATGGCTAGATCTACGTTTCGACAATTATGGGTATGGTTTACAGATATTGGCATATTTATAAGCGGAATAATTGGATTTTATATGTTATACTTCTTATAAAATATATATGCGGGGTAGGGCTTCGAGCTGTTACCATTTATCAAACCATTGGATGTGGCTGGTACCTCATCACAAGTATGTGGGGTACTTTAACAACTTGACTCCTCCAGCGAAACTTTTTGAAGGAACAGAAGATGACCAATTCTTCAGCCAACAACGTAGAGACGGCAACAGCCCCCGGAAACCCTAGTAATATTTACCCCGAAATTAGAGGTGCAACCCATTGGACAGAAAATAACCCAGGAAATTCATAAGTTATGTACATTCATATTTTATTTCATTTTTATAAATATATGTATTTTAGAACTATTTTGTTTAAAAAAGTAAAACTATGTTTCAGATGATGTAGACCACCTCACCTTCCACAAGTGTTGAGTGCACAGGGACTTAAGTTTGGAACATCTTTTTCTAGCTCCCGCTTCAAACCTTTTATAAGCGCATCACCAGCGCTCATAAAAAGATTCGCATCATATACTCTTTCAGTAATCCTATTTAAATTTTATTTTAAAAATTCTCCAGTGCCAGTCCTATGCAAAACAACTACCTTAATTGTAAGTAATTTTAAATTTATTTTGTTATACTAATTAATGTAGAAAGTGTTGAGTGTGAGAATAAATCTTAGTGTGTAAGATTAAACGTCTTTGCAATAAAACTCCGGGCTACGAACCCATAGTCCGATTAAAACTTCTTAATATTTTATAATCAAATATTTTCATTATAAATTCAAAATTTTAATTTAATTTAAAAAAAAAACTTAACACAGTTTGATTCTCTATTCTATTACATTGGTGACACCGGTAGGAATCTATTTGATTTCACTGGCACTATTAGGGTTGATAGAAAAGAAAATCCAGTTGAAGTTAAAAATGCTAAGTTAAAAAAAAGGAGAAACCATTGCACGTTATTCAAATGGAGTGATGATTGCAAAATGGAAGGACAAGAGGGATGTGTTCTACATATCTACGGAGTTTGGTAATAATTTGCAGAAGTACTACAACAAGAGGCAGCAAGAAAAGGAGAAACCTAAAGCAATTTGCCAATATAATAGTTTTATGGGAGGAGTAGATAAAAAAGATCAAATGATGGCATATTACCCCTGCGAAAACCTAATCCAACCGAAAAAAAAAAACTCAAACATATCAGAATCATGTTCCAGAAAAAAATCCTCCAACAGGAACAAGAAAGAAACATGCACATAGAAGATGTACTTATTGTAATAAGAAGAAAGTAAGAAAAGAGACTGTCTGCCATTGTCTTACTTGTCCTGGGCAAGCCGGCCTTGTGTTTTGAATCATGCTTTTCTAAGTTTCATAAAAATTTGTAAACTTCTGTTAAGAAAGTCATTCGTATGTGACAATATAATGTATTAATAATCCTGACGTCTTTGGACGTCATTAACCTCTGGCTAAGATTTTTATTTCGTGAGACTGATGACGCCTTTACACGTCATTGCTTGTTTAGGGTCAGTTTTGTGTTTTTTTCAAAATAAAAATTTGTTCCAAATTATTAATGTTCTCATTATTCATTATTTCACAAAATGTGCTTTTAGCCCCTTGGTGTATGTAAACATATATTATTAGCAGTGGAAGTGTTGGGTTATAATCACTCTTAAAATTTTGACGTTTTAAAGTTTCGCGCATTTCGTTAAAAACCCAGCGACTTAACAGAAAAGTACAGATGGCAGTTAAAGACAGTGTAGTTAGTGACTTCTCAGGTCTATTCTGTAACTCAGTGGTTAATTTTTAACAACTGGTTAAAAAAATTAACCAATAGATATCAATTTGACAACTAAGAATCCATTTTTTTGTTATATGTCAACATACTTGATTGGTTATAATTTTTAACCAGTTGTTCAAAATTAACCACTGAGTTACAGAATAGGCCCGAATATCGTAGTATTTTAGAGATCGCTGTTCGCTGATCGCTTGATCATAATCACATCACACAATCATTGATACTGATGTACATCTGATATTACCTCAACTGATTTGTTTAATGGCTATTTGCACAAGTTTCAATTAAAAGCGATGGTTAGCTAACCATAAGTTAGTCTTAACTACTGATTAAATTTCATTTGCGTTACACAGCGTAATTTTAGGTCATAGTCAGGTAAACTTTTAGATATTCGAGCTATAACTTTTAACATGCATGATAATTATAGTGACATTTAGTAAATATTTAGGGATTTTGACTTTTATCTGTATGGATCTGTTAGATCGTAAGTTTTCTCCACAAAAATCTTATTTTCCTGTTGTACTATTAAAAATTCAGAAATATTTTGTAAATGGTAAGTCGAAAATAACTACTATGTAAATGGTAGGATTTGATTTTTATTAATTTAATTATTTTTGTAGATGGCAGATAAAAGATCCAGGCAACCGAATTATACAAATGATGAAAAAATGACTTCATTAAACGTTATTCAAACATACAAATCCATTATTTTAAATAAAAAAAAAACTGATCATACAACATGGAAAGATAAAGAGGAAGCGTGGCAAAATATATGTAGAGAAAAATTTCAATGCGATATCTCCTACAGGTTGATATATCAATTATAAATTCTTTCCATATTATATTAAATTTGTATCTAGGTAATTATCAGTCTGTAAATCAACTAAAAAGTTATTTTAATAATTTAAAAAAGAAAACAAAAAAAGACGCTGCAGATCAGAAACTATCAATTAAAAAAACGGGTTCTGGGCCTCCTGAAAGTGGAGTTTAAGCTTCGGACCCAGCTTTCGAATTAGCATTGTCATTGTTGAATGAAAAAACAGTTTTTGGACTGCAAAATAAACTTGATTCTGACCATGATACAAATTATGTGACCGAACTGAACGAACATACTAATAATGAACTAGACTTGAATGAAAATATGATGCAAGTAATAAGCAACAACACCCTGCAATAACAGGATGTTATTATAGAAATAGACGAAAGTGTACTTGAAAATAACACAACTTTATCATCACATATAATAATAGCATCAAATAGTTCTAGTTTAACTGGAGAAAGCATACCCCAACCCATCTTCAAAACCAGAAGTCTAAAAAATTATGTTCAGGAATTACAAAGAGTACTACGGAAAATATAAAAGAATGGGCAAAAAAGAGACGCCCAGCAATGACAACAGAAAAGAGAGAACTCACCGATTTATATCGTGAAATTGCTGAAGAAAAATTAGCATTTTACAAAACGCAAAATGAAGAATTGGCCATAAAAAGAATTAGAGACGAAATGACTATAAAAAGCGGATTAAACGTGAGGAAGAAGAACACGAGATAAAGAAACAAATATTATTGTCATATTGAAATAAGAAATAAACAATTAGGCTTAGAATAATTTTATTTTGTTAACTATTATAAAAAAGTTTTATTATTTTATTTTTACAATACATCTTTTTTATATAAAAATAAATATAAAATTATATTAGACTTGCAAAAAAGTTATTAATCATGTTCGTTCGGGCTTGAAATCCTGCTCCTCGATGTTCTTGCGCATTTGGTTATAACTGGTATTTATCCATCATTTATCAATAATTACAAAATATAATCGTCTTGCTCAACTGGTGGATTGTTTTCCCCACTTTTTCTTGCTAAGTTATGTAAAACTGCAGTTGCAACTATAATTATGAATACTGTCTCTAGTTTTAACCGACAGCCATAAGCTAGTATTGGAAATCGCTGCTTCCAGATTCCAAAAACATCTTCTATTCTGGCTCGTGTACGTATTAAAGATTGATTATAGAGCTGCTCTGCATCAGTAACTGGATTTAATAATAGCGTAAACAAATAATTTCGTACATTGTATCCACTGTCACCTACAATAATTATTATAAACTTTCTTATTCGTATTCATTTAAAGCAAATAACGACGCAAATAAAGTACCTAATAATATTGAATTTGAATACAAGTTATTTTCAAAATTTCTTCTTAATATACTGTTATTAAAAATTGTGGAATCGTGTGTTGAGCCCGGACAACGTGCTACTAAATTAGTTATTAGCAATGTCATAGAAGGAATTTTAAGTTTATTTTATTTGATCGGAAGTTGATGGAAATTTTATAAATTCCGGTGCTAATTCAGCAACTGCTTCTGCAACTTTTCGGACGATTCTTGATACTGTTGATACATAAAGTCCTCCAAAATGTCCACCAGTCGCAAATACTCGGAGTGTTATAAGAAATTGGTTGATAGGGGAAATACAATTATTATTCCTGCATGTCAAAGAAAGAAAATTAAAATCATGTGGGAAGAGACCATATTACTGACCAGAAAAATGCTACAAATTTGTTAACTATCTTTTACAAAAATAAATTATTTGGTTATATATTTCTACCTACATAATATATGGATATTCTAGTCGGCGTAGTACAATTCGTAAAAGTGATTAGCTCTTTGATATATTCGTCTTGGAATTCTGAGCAATGTGTATATCGATATCAAGTACTTTGTCGTCATCGTCAAAATCCAAATTTATATTCATTTTAAATCTTACTTTCACAGCAAAAATAGATATAATAATGCAATTAGAAAGTTGAGAAAACGAACAAGTCAAAAATTTGTAGGTTATTCTTGTAGTTAACACTAACCAGTACGTAATCCTCTAGTTAAAATGAATCAGTAGTTTGCCGAATTAACTGCTAGTTACTGATCGGTGAAATACACTTAGGGAGATAACCAATACTCTAACCAAAGGTTAGCGTTAACCCGAAGTGGTGGAAACGGCTATAAGTGAAATAGTGGCTTCTTTTCATGTATACAACAAAATGGGGAAGTTTTCAAAATACCCAAAAAGGTACAATCCGGACTAGGAACAGGATGTTATATTTAAAGGTAATGGAACATTACAATAATATATATTTGTATTCACTTCTTCAATCTCTTAAATTAAGATTTGCTGACGAAACCAATATTACATTTAAATTGACAATATGACAATTTTACATTCTAGAACGATGAAATCAACCAGTAAGAACATGTTTTTAAATACCATAAACGAAATTAATAAAATTTATATCGAAACTTAGCCGAATTCGTGAACCATTTAAAATCCACTATCAGAAAGGAAATATAACACAAACATTTCCGCCCACTGTATCTCAAAAGGCTTAAAATTCGGAAAAGGCCTAACCAAACAAATAAATGAACAAAAAGTTCCTTAAGTTTTTATTCTTTAAAACTTTTGGTACCTATCCTGAGCGTCTCATGTCTTATCACCAGTTGCTACTTACATTTAACTTTTTAACCCTTTGCGAGCGACGTAATATTTATTCCGTTTACCATCTTTCTAAGATAATCCACAATAATGTTGATGATCCACAGTCATTAAAACTTATTAACTTTCACGCACCTATATACCTCATTAGATACTCACTTTTTATTTACCAGCAGCGCGTACCAATATTTTCTTCTCTTCTCCTATTAATAAAATGTGTTTTTTATACAATTCTAAATTTTCGTCTCTAGATATCTTCCTTCTATCACCTAAGCAATTTTACCACCGCCTTCTGAATTTTTCATTTGATCATAACCACAATCCCTCGCTATTACCTTGTTAGTTTATTTTTACCTACCTACTTTGTTTCTCAACCTAGTTTTCCTCTATCTGTAATTGGGTTCTGCCTGTTGTATAGAGTACTTAATAATAATTTAATAGTAAAGAATTTTGTAAAAATTATAATAATAATTCAGGTATCTTTATTCAAAATATAAATGATAAAATTATTTTCCATTTATTCTCAAAAGTCACTAACAGAATTACGCGATTACCTGATGAAGAACAATATCTATGAAATTAACATTCCATATTTATCTTGTGATCTAGATAAATTAGAAAGAAAAGATTTAATCAAATACTTAAATAATATTTTTAAAGATACAAATATACAAATTAATATTTATGAATTAGAAAATAATTTCATGAATATTCAAACTGAAGATGGCGGCATTCTTTCTATTATAAACAATAACTCAGAAGAAACAATTCATTCTGCCCCCGAAAACCCAATTAATGGACTAAAATATATAGAAAACAGACTAAATATAGCAAATAATCAAATTATTTTTGAATCAGGAAATAAATACGATGTAAAGATAATTAAACTTTTTAACACTACTAAAAAAGGTTTGAAATTGTAATGAACAAGGATAGAATAAATGAATACAATCATTTTTTTGAAAACGTATATAGTACCTAAAATTCGATATTCTTGTATTTTTATAGAAGAAAAGTTGGAAAAATATATCAATAAAATAATTAACGAAAATTTTGTACCAAATTCTATTAATTTAATTAAAGTAAATCAACTTGTTAAAGCTATTGAATACAAAGAAGAACAAGACGAACTTGTTTTCGCATATCATTTCGGAAAAACAAACCACAGAGGAATAATGGAAACATCAAAAAAATTAAAAATCTTTATTATTGGCCTAAAATGATAGATACAATACTAGTTTTATAAATAAATGCGAATTTTGTAAAACTTGTAAATATGACAGAAAACCTATCCAATTAAACGATATTTTTACTGAAACACCAAATGCACCTATCGAAATTATTAACATAGATTTATTAACATTAGATCAAAAAAGTTATTTTACTATCCTAGACAAATTTTCAAAACTTGCTAGAATATATTTATTGAAAACAAAAACAGGAAAAGAAATAGTGGATTTTTTTTTTAAATTGTATAAATTATAAATACCCCAAAACGACAATATGCGATCCTGGCAAAGAATTTGATAATTTTTTATTTAAAGTATTTTGTCATAATAATCAAATAAAGTTACATATAACAAGTATAGGTACTCCAAAATCTAATCAAATTTAAAAAATTCATTCTACATTGATTGAACATTTCAGAATTATGTTTAAACTATCCAAATTCAACAATTAAAAAAATAATACAAAATGCAATGTATGCATATCATAATAGTATAAACTCTATTAGTAAATTAACGCCTTATGAAATATTATTTGGGAAAGATTATTCAAATATTAATCCACAAAAACTAGAAACAACACAAGAAAAATTAAATAATTATATGAAACGAAAAGAAGAAGAAAATAAAAAGGCGTATAACAAATTATATGAAGAAAAAACTAAAAGATTCAAACCAAACCCAGAAATAAATATTAATCAAGATTATGCATACTTGAAACAAAATCGAAGACTGATTACCAAATACAAAAATCTGATGTGGCCAGCACATAACCTCTCGCTGTATATTTTACCTGGCTGTATGCATAAAGCAAAGAATATTTTTAGAAATACAAATAATATATTCATATAAATCTATGACGTATAAACTTCTTTATTATTCAATAATAGCATGTCTCAACATAAAGATATTTTACCATAAATTATGTACAATAAATTACAAAGTAGAGTTTACCATATATAAATATTAGGCTGGTAACAGCGATTTTCAATTCGAACAACCTTCTTGTTTACTTTCTCTTCATATTCTTCTAGTAAAAACATTAATTTTGGGCGGTCTAAAATGTATATATCTGGATTGTGCATCTATTCTTACATATCTTCTTTTACATTTTATTTTTTCATACATGTTATATCTAAATAACAATAATTCCCTTTAATAAAGTGACGGATAGATTGCACTCCGATTATTCTTATATCGATGTGTAATTTAATTTCCTGTATTAATATCCATCTTGAGTAAATTATTTATTATTTTAATATTTATAAATTTTATATAAAATCACAATTTAAAAAAAATCTGAAAAGAAAGAATATAATTAAAACACAATAATCAATAATTAAAGTTATAATACAAATGTTATTAATTATTTGGTTCATTATTTAATAAATGGTAAGTAGGTATAGTTTGTAACTTTATAATAACTATCGATGGTGAAACAACAATACCTCGTATCTGCATTTTATCGGATTTTGAGTTACTTATGCTACTGTATCGTTTAAATTACCTCTTAAGTCGTAAGTACAAATGGACTTGGACTTATGAGGAATAGTACAGAAGTAAATAATATAAAAATATAGTAGGGACATAATTATTAGAGGAAAAACTAATTCTTATTACAGATTTTTTCTGAACATTTTTTAAATACGAATTATTAGTATGCCGGCAACGTCTTAAAACTACGAAAAAATGTAGTACCATCTTTATTTACATAGACAAAAGAAACCACCGAACGTGATCCCATATATTCAAAAAGGAAAATTACAGACCCAGAAGATAATATTCCACTTTCATCAAATCACAGCATAGCATTCTACACCTAGAGGATGAAATAATTACAGAAAAATCTAACTTAAACTTTCAAGAAACTATGCTTTCTCCAACGGCTGAAGTACTTATTGAAAATCAAAATTTAAAGTCTCAGGTGCGTCACTAGCACTATTAATGCAGTGCGCATTACTCACTAGTGCATCATGTGCGCATCTACTATTCTAAGCTCAGGGTTGCTTCAGCATTTGTGGCATATGTACAAGGTTGACTTGAGCGTGTAGAGCAAGCTAATTGTTCTATATATTCTGTGCCGTCCCTGGGTTTGGCTTTTTTACACAGATATTAATGGATTTCTCAATTTATTGAACAGATGAATAGCGAAGGCCCTTCTGGTGTTAAAAAGCTAAAAGTACAAGTGAAAAATCCCCAGAATCTTACAGAAAATGAATTGCTAAAAATACTTGAAGACTCTGACCATTGTGAGTGTTACGATATTGACAGTGATGACTTATATGTTCCAGATGAAGACGAATCGTCCTCCGAAGATGAAAGCAAGTTTCTAGGGTTATTTTATTGTAGAAAATAAATAAATTTATTAATAATTTCAGATATGTCTTCACTTGATATTCCCTGTAATATGTTAGGCGGATTAATTAATTATTTACGAAATAAATACAAAAAATATTTTTTGTACGATCAGTTTACCGATAAGGCTTTCCAAGGTAATAGGATTTATTTACAAATTACTAATCGGTAAGTGATGTGTTCCACTTACCGATCAGGAAGCGGAGGCGGTAAGTAAAAAATAACGAACAAAGCTTACTTTAAAAACGACAACTTTCAGCAGACGTTCCGAATCCTGTCCTTCAAATGTCAAATTAAACAAATGAAAAACAGGAATAAGCTGGCTACGAACCGATCTAGATGGAAAGAACATTGTACTTCTTTCTTGTATTTATTTCGTAAGTAATACGCAATATAAAAAATGTTTCCAACAAAAATTATTTGTTTTGAGAATACACATCCAACGATACTACACATGACCTAGGTTCCCATTTGAAATTTTGAACTTGAGTGTAGCTACGTCAACTTTCGGTAAAATCCGGAAGTCGAGACTACTACCATTAAATTCTTCAGATAGGATTATGTTATGCTATTTTTTCTTTGCTGAACCTCTAGGACATCGTAGTTCAGAAAAAGAAGCCTGGGACGGGTGGTCTGAATATTTCACTAATAAAATATTATATTAATAGTTGTGACGAAGTCACAATTTTTCGTCTCACTATGGGCCTCCACGTTTGCGGTTCATGTCTCATGGCAAGGTCGTCAGCCAGTTGTCATAGCCAAGCGGTCTGCAGGTCACGATGTTTTCAGCGATCCACGGCCTCATAGGCATTCTGAGAGGGGCCATGCACCAGATATCACGAGGGTGTCTAAAGAAACGGGGCGTAAAAATGTAATTTGTTCCGCCAACACATGTTTAGAACCTACCAGTCACACGTGGGGAGCATCGCCGTCTGCCGAGCGATGTTACCACAAGCTATAAGCCGTATGCACCCCTCCAATGGACGTTGAGAACATCACCGCCGCAAATCCACCTCCAGGGCTCAGAGAAATCCACCACAGGAAACCTTTTGACAACTACGAAGCCAGCTGATCACCACTGGCGCTACGTCGGTGAAAAAAGGAACTACGGAAAATAAAATGTATTTATTTTATTAATGTTATTATTTTGTATATTGTACCTGATCCTGTTAAACGTAGAAAAGCTGGAAAATTATATTTTCGTAACATATTAAAGTCACAAAAAAATAGTTTTCAACCACTGGCCCTCAGCCAATCAGAATCGCCATGAGACCCCGCCTTTAGACCAATCAGAACACCGGCAAAGTTCCCACACCATAAACGCGCGCGTTCAAACCAAACTCAGCCCGAGCTGGGTATAAATACTACGCCACCAGGCTTAGAAGAGCATTCTATGCAGCAGCCGTTCCCGGCTCAGCCTAGAAGTCATTCTATGCAGCAGCCGTTCCCGGTGCAACATAGAAGTCTGAGAAGGAGTCCACAGTTCCCTGTCGACACAGCTAAGTCTACAGTCCCCTGTAGCCTTTACGTCCATAGACAACGGGTGGTGAGTTTGCGAGAAATTCGACAGAGTCGAAAGACGCGGAAGTAAATTCAGTTTTGCTTGGCAATAGAGTATATAGCGTTTCAGTCTGTACAGTAAACGTAAATTCAGTTTTGTTCTGCTTAGAGTCTCAGTCAGTACAGTAAATGTAAATGCAGTTGTTTTGCTATCATAGCGTCTCAGTCAGGACAGTAAATGTAAATACAGTAAATATCGGTATACATAGTCAGGATAAATCATTCAGTAAATGCCTCAGGGCAGCTTTTTCCAGTCTTTCTATTTTTCTTTTCATTTTCACATTGTAAATAACACATCAATAAACCTAGTTATAAATAATATAGACATATCTCGTGATTGTGTTCCTTTCCCTGGACCTACGACTAGCTACCCGCACCTCCTATTCCCCCGCAAGTCAGTTTCAGAAAGGCGCCCGAGAACCAGACACCACAGAGGGGGAAAAGCGTCACAAATTGGCGCCCGAGCAGGGACCTAAAAAGAAAACACAATCATGGACAAGGGTGACCTCGACAAGGCATTCGAAGCCCTTACCGCCACAGAGATATACAAACTCAACAAGGAATCCTTGCAAGCGCACCTCCAGCACCAGGGTGCCGATACCACCGGCACTGTAGAAGAACTACGACGACGTCTAGGGGCTCTGTTAAAAACCAAAACAGAACCAATCCCCGCTGGCCCAGCAGCGCCGCCACCAGCCCCCACCGAGCCGCCAACAACCCCTGCGGCCGCTACGAGAACGAGCCTTGCCATGGTACCCACCTGCGAGCTCGTCAGGAAATGGAATGTCCATTTCGATGGTAAAGCGGACCCCGTATCTTTCCTGGAGCGAGTAACAGAACTCAAAGAGAGTTATGGCATCCTGGACGGCCAGCTGCTGTCCGCCCTACCCGAACTCTTCAGAGGAACACCACTGTTGTGGGTTCGCAACAATCGGGAGCAGTGGGGCTCTTGGAAAGAATTCTTGGACGATTTCCAGCTGTATTATGTCGGCTCGGATTACACCCTTCTGATGGAAGAAGAGATTAATCGTCGCAAACAGAAGCCGGGCGAAAAAGGGAAGGAATACATTACCGATATACGGACCCTCATCCGCCGGCAAGGGAAATTATCGGCCAAGGAGGAACTATTCCGCATCCACCAGAATATGGCCCCAGAATACCGGCAGCATATCAGACGCCGTGATTTCTCTAACCTCCGTGAGTTGGTGCAGGAGATCGAGGAGTATGAGCGACTGCAGCGGGAAATCAAGTCGCAGTCGGGAGCAACACGTCTCAACGTCGTCTCCACTTCGGCCACACCAAAAAGGGGTGGCACGCCTGTACGCCCCAAAAAGAATACACCAGTACTGTGCTGGAATTGCGGCCAGCACGGTCACATGCGGGCAACGTGCAAGAATGAGTGGAGGGCCTTCTGCTGGAACTGCAATAGAAAAGGGGTGTTAACACGAGACTGTGACTGCTGCAAGAACGAGTCGGCGGGAAACGCCTCATGAGCTGTGCTACACAGGGGCCAGCGCAGCTCACTTACCACACGCCCCGAGCAACAACAGGAAAATCCTCCCTGCCCGTAGTAGAGCTGTGACTGCGAAGCTAGACGGACGTGTTTTGTTTGCGCTCGTCGAGCTAAGCTAGTAGCGAGAATTGCTTTCTGATTTCGTTTTACTTTCGAGTAATTGAGTGCACGGGCGCGTTCTACGCAGTGAGTGTTGTGTTTTGAGTGGTCGTGAGTGTGCGGTTCCCTGCTGCTGGGATAGCTGTCACCTCAAAGGTAGGGTGGCTCTGCCACAGTTTTCTCACTTTCCGCGTTATTTGTTGCTGTCGCTGGCTCTCAGCGAATTTCTGGGTTAAACCTAGTCGAAAGTTTTAGTTTGTTATTTAAACCTAGTCGTTTTTCCAAATATATTGGTTTTCTTTTGCGTTTTTCTTAAAACACGTGGGTTTTTTTCATTTTGAGGTTAGGTATAGTACAATAGTTGCCACCAGGGTTAGTTAGTTCCGCGTCTCGCCGTTGCGGCTGGCTCCGCTACTGCCCGCTAGAGGGCAGAGCGAGAGAGCTCTATTAGGATGTCGCTAGGGAGCGCTGGTGAGATGGAGGTGGGCGTTGACGATGCGGGTGTGGCTACGCCGGGCGCGGCCGCTCCGGGCGTGGCTACTCCGGGCGTGGCTAGTGGAGGGAGTAAACGTAAGAGACTGACGACGGATCACTCAGGTGATCCGCTCGCGGAGTACACGATGGCCATGGGCCTACTGATAGAACATATTAACGGTCCGCTGAAAACGAAATTAAATAAAGATATGACAGAAGTTAATAGGCGTCTCAGGGCTCTAGAGCAAATTCTTATCTCAACGGTCGTAGAGTTGGAATCGCTGAAAGGGCGAATGGCTGAGCAGGATAAATTCAGGGACATAATTAGGGAGTATGAAGAGAATAAAATGAGGCATATGGGGGTAAATTTGGACGAGGAAGAATGGCCGGATTTAGGGGGACATGGGAGACAAGGGGTTAAGGGTGGACAGGGGGTTCAAGGGGCTCAGGGGATTCAGAGGGGGAAAGGGGATCAGGGTGTTCAAAGGGGAAAAGGGAATCAGGGACCTAAGATACGCGATGTAAGTTACGCCGTGATAGTGAGATCTGATGGCGATCAGCCACTCGAGGCTGACGTTATCAAGGGTAAAATCATGGAGAGTGTGAGCAAGAAAGTGGCTGATGTCCGTATCAGCGCTGTGCGACGGGTCAAGAATGGCGTTGCGATTGAGGCGGCCAGCGAGAGGGAGCTACAGGCAATTAAGGACAGGGGAAATTTTAAAGAACTGGGCTTAAAAGTAGAAGCACCGCGGAAGGTTGGACCGAAAGTTGTCGTATATGATGTGCCCAATCTGGGAAAAGATCAGGTTATGGCGGAGTTGTATCAGAAAAACTTGGCTGACGTTCTCAGCATGCCAGATTACTTATCGCGCACTAGGGTTGTATCGGAGAATAAAGGCCGTTATGTCTTAGAGGTGTCAAGAGCGGCAATGGTACATATGTGTGCACTAGGGCGAGTTTACATTGGGTGGAATAGTTGTCGCGTACACGAAGTAGATGTCGTACAGCGCTGCTACAGGTGTTATGCCTATGGACACATGGCGAAGGAGTGTAAGCTGTCGTATGATTTGTGTCGCAAATGCGGAGAGAAGGGGCATTTCGCGAAGGATTGCAAGAGGGACGAATGTTGCCGTAATTGTACTGTAGCTGGGAGGGATAGCAAGCACGGTGTCTATTCCAAGTCGTGCCCGGAGTACATGCGAGTGGTTGCGAGAATGAGGGCGAGGATAACAGCTGATTAATGGCTTGCATGCGCATTATTCAGCTGAACTGTGGACGGGGTAGAGAAATCATGTCTGACGCGGGTCAGGGGTTGTTAGCTATGCGGGTTTACTCGTGTACGGACGGGGGGATCCCCAAGGCGGCGGTGGTCGTTGTGGACGATACACTCGATGTCATGGAGATCCCTGAACTGGTCACAAGCGCGGGAGTTTGCGTCGCCATTGTTGGGCCACTAGGTAGATTTTTAGCTTGCTCTTTATATTGTCGATTTGGGGGGATATCAGGCATGATCTCGACTACCTTCGTAGTGTGATTGAGTGTGCAGGTGGTACTCCATTAGTTGTTGGGTTTGATGGGAACGCCGTTTCGCCGCTATGGTTTAGCAAGGGGGAGGATCGGTATGGGGACAAGGTCGAGCGCGGTCGGTTGATAGAAAACCTTATTAACGAAAAGGGGCTTGTCGTGCTGAACCAACCGAGTCTTACATATACGTATTGCGGGCCGGGCGGAATGAGCGATATTAACGTAACACTCGTTAATAGGGCAGGGGATCGTTATACATGGACGTGGGATGTTCTCGATAGCTGGGGATTGTCGGATCATAACGCGATGCAGATAACGGTTTCGGGTGGAAACGTTAGGCGCGACACGGTTCATCGCCTGGGCTGGGTGACAAAGGGTGTTGACTGGGACCTGTACGAGACGGAACTGAAGAACGTCGTCAATGTCGACATTGTCGACTTCGTCGAGTTGCCAGCCGAGAGGCAATCGGAGCTCGTGCTGTCCTGGGTGACCAGGACAAACGACAGTGTCCTGCGGAGGAGGCCGAGAGGCAACCGGCGAAGGCAGGTTCAGTGGTGGACGGGCGACTTGTCGGCCTTGCGACGTGATTCACGGCGCAAGCGCAGGCTCTTCCAGCGTGCCAGACGGGACCAGCTGCAGACTTTGCCGCAGAGAGAGGCAGAGTATCGAGCTTCTGTGCAGGCGTATCGTCGAATGCTCAGGGACGAGAAGGATGGGCATTGGCGGGAGTTTGTGCGGGAGCAAGGTAGAGATGACCCGTGGGGGGCGTTATATCGTATTTGTAGGGGTTTAAGGGGTGACACGGATATTCCAAGGATTAGGCAAGGTGACAGGGTAGCTGAGTCTTGGGATGAGAGCGCGGATATTTTATTGGATAGCTTCTTTCCGCGGGCCGAGGAGCCTACACGGGTTTTCGCGGTCAGGGAGGAGGCAAGGGAGTTCAGCTGGGGTGAAGTTGAGTCGGCAATCCTTGCTATGGCTGTCGGCAAGTCACCAGGCTTAGATGGAGTTGATGCTGCTACTCTCCGCCACGTTTGGGCGGCACTGGGGCTTTATGTTAAATCGATGTTTGACGCCTGCTTGTCGAGTAATCGCTTTCCACCATTGTGGAAAAAGGGCCGTGTGGTGGTGCTCCTCAAGTCTGAAGACAGGGTGAGGGACGACCCTAGCTCGTACCGCCCCATTACTTTGCTGAGTGTCTTCGGCAAAGTACTGGAGCGGATGCTTGTTGGGCGACTCGCTCCCCTGTTGGACGCCCTGCATGGGCACCAGTTTGGCTTCCGGGCAGGAAAGTCAGTTGAGGACGCATGGGCCTTAGTGAAGGAGACGGTGTCAGCATCCACGGGGACGTACGTCTTGGGGGTGTTCGTTGACTTTAAAGGCGCGTTTGACCATCTATCGTGGGATGCGATAATGGCACGGTGTCGCGAATTGGGATGCGCGGAAATGGGGGTATGGGCGGATTTCTTCCGGGAAAGACGCGTTGTATCATGGGTAGGAGTGGGGTTGCGTGGAGGGACGTAGAGAGGGGTTGTCCGCAGGGTAGTATAAGTGGGCCTGTATGTTGGAATGCTTGTATGGATGTGCTTATGTGGGAGCTGGAGGCTGCAGGCAGCAAGTTTGTCGCCTACGCCGATGATCTGCTCCTTCTAGTGGAGGGTGGGAGCAGGCTGGATCTGGAGAGGGAGGCCTCTCGTCTCCTTGCGCTCGTTGTAGGGTGGGGAGAACGGGTGGGTGTTCCTGTCTCTGGGTCCAAGTCTGTGACCATGCTGCTGAAGGGTAGGTTGTCGGTGAACCGACCTCCAGTGGTGCGCGCGGGAGGGATGAGTCTGCGCCATGTGTCCAGAGTGAAGTATCTGGGAGTGAGTGTCAGTGCTGGTATGAATTTTCGAGTACATCTGGAAGTAATGCATGCTAAAGTGGTACGAGTGGTAGGTATGATGAGAAGAGTGTTGAGGAAGGAATGGGGTTTAGGTAGAAATGCATGTCGGGTGTTGTACAAGGGTTTGTTCGTCAACTGTGCACTTTATGCATGCAGTGTATGGTATGGCGTTTTAGTGCATGGGTACGGTAGAGAGTTGCTTAGTAGATGTGAGAGGGTAGCGTTGTATGCATGTATTCGGGTATGTAGAACTGTTAGCACGGAGGCAATGGAGGTACTAATGGGTGAGTTGCCGTGGTGGTTAGAAGCTAAGAGGAGAGCGTGTGTGTTTCGAGTGAAGCGTGGTATGGTACTAACACCCATGGACTTGTCAACAGATGGTGAGGTTAGGGGTCTAAGCCTTCCCCAGGTGAAGACCCTGTTGGCGGGTAAGGCCATTGAGGTTTGGCAGCGGGAGTGGGACGCCTCGGAGAAGGGTAGGGTAACCTATTCCTTTATCCACGACGTCTCATTTGCCGGCCGGTGTCGGTGGTTCGATCCTAGCCTGAAGCTAAACTTTCTGCTGACAGGCCATGGGAGCATGAGAGCGTTTCTGCATTCGAGAGGACTGGAGACTGAAAGTGTATGCGACTGTGGAAGAGCGGATGAGGAATGGATGCACATTCTCCATGATTGTCCGTTGTTAGACGACGTGAGGGACCTGGTGGCAATGGGGGTTGTTAACCGCGGGGGTGGGTTAGATGTTTCGGGGGTCCTGGCAACGGAGGAGCGGTACAGGTTGGCCGAGGAGTTCGCTGGCGAGGCATTCGGCAGACGGCAGGTGAGGCGGAGAGGGGGAGACGCCGGAGGGGTGTAGCCGTTTCAGCATTGGGTGAATGGTTTGCTAGCTGTAAATATGTGTGCGTGAATGAAGCTGGGTAGAGCGACGGGGTGAAAGATGGGTGAATTTGTATGCAGCTTGAATGGGGGTGTGCAGGATGCCATTACGCTGCAGTGGTGGGTACCTGCACATCCATTGGGCCAAGGATGTGGAAGCCGAGTGGTGCCGACGGATTTGCTTCGTCTTCTCCAAAGGGCTGCTCGGTGAAAGCAAGGAAGTGGCGACTCCCCCACCTTGGAGCTGGCGATACTTATGCCTGGCTTGCAGGAGCCTAATTAAGGAGCTGTTGGGGTAGGATCGGTGGCGCTGCTGCGCGTCGCCAGAGTTGGTGACGTCGGTGCCGCCGCCGGTTCTGCTCTGTATCAGCGAAACCTTCACCGGAAGGTTAATCTGGTACTCCGTGGGGCTGACCGTACCCGGGGTATTAATGCCCGGTCGGCGTAATGGGAGGCGCGCTGTGGCCTGCAGCATGCGCGAAGGCGGAGGGTAGTGGTTTCAACAGGTATATGCTGCTTAGAGGTGCTACGACATCTCCACGGGTGAGCTGCGTGACAATACAGCTCGGGTGCTAGCCTGCATAGCTAGTAGGGTTTTGGATAGTGACCCGCCTCCACCAGTAGGCCTTAACCGGGCTTGCACCCGGGGACAGGGATCGCTCGGCGGCGAACTGGTAGTCTTAGCTTCGTCTCTGACGCGTGTGATTGAACGTTATTCAATCCCTGTTTTCACGCAGGTTCGCCGAATGCAGTGCCGAGAGGCGGAGCATTCCGACATTGTTGCCCGTAGTAGAGGGTGACAATACTCACGAGAATCGATTATTCCTCGATGTGGAGATCTACGGCCGAACGTTCCGAGCACTGGTGGATACGGGAGCTATGTGCTCCTACATCAACGAGCAAACAGCCACGGAACTCAGCAACCCGCGTGCTCCGGCTCAGCCATCATTCCACCCCCAAGCACAGCTTGCAGATGGGACAACAGTCCGAAAGAACGGTACCATGAGCATAGGTTGCATCATCGGCGGCATATGGAAACGGCTCACCCTGCAACGCCTGCCACGACTAACCAGTCCCATCATTCTTGGAATGGACACTCTCGAGGCGCTCGGGGCAACCATTCATACTCGTCCACGTGGAATCACGCTACAAACGGCCTCAGTTCGGACAATGCAGGTAAGCACGGTCCAGCAGCAGACTTGGGAGGAACAATTGTCGCGTTTCCTGGCCTCCGAGCTTCCGGGATTCGAGAAACTAAAAGGGGCAACGCCACGGATGAAGCATCATATACGGCTGAAGGATGATACGCCCATCAAGCAGCGGTACTTACCCCGTAATCCGCGCATGCAGGGAATTATTAACGAGGAGGTGGAAACGATGCTGGCGGACGGCATCATTGAGAAATCTCAGAGCCCGTGGAGCTCCCCAGCCGTCATAGTACGGAAAAAGGACGGCCGGCCAAGATTCTGTATAGACTTCCGACAGCTCAACAAGGTCACCGAAAAAGACGCCTATCCGTTGCCATATATGTCGGCAATTCTCGATAAACTTAGGCCAGCAAGTACTTCTCAACAATTGACCTAAAGAACGGGTACTGGCAAGTGCCGTTGACCGAAGCCAGCAAGCCCCTGACAGCGTTTACGGTCCCAGGAAAAGGCCTCTTCCAATTCAAGGTGATGCCTTTCGGTCTCCACGCGGCTCCTGCCACATTCCAGCGCCTCCTTGACGACATTATTGGCCCCGAATTAGAACCGAATGCTTTCGCATACCTGGACGATATTGTAGTTGCCAGCGCCACGCGCGAGGACCATATTCGCCACCTCCGTGAAGTCTTCCGACGCCTGAAGGCCGCCAACCTGCGCATAAATCCGGATAAATGCCAGTTCGGCCTAAAATCAATCAAATACCTGGGCCATATAGTGACGGAAGCCGGTATACAGACAGATCCTGATAAAATTGAGGCCTTCACCAAGATGCCGCCACCTAGCAACGTCCGCGAGCTCAGGCAACTCCTGGGGACGGCCTCCTGGTACCGTCGCTTCATACCCCACTTCTCAACCGTTGTGGCGCCACTAACGACGCTTCTACAAAAAAGGCAAACTTGTAAATGGGGCCCAGAACAGGCCGGCGCCTACCATCGGCTACAGAAAGCGCTCACAACCGCTCCAGCACTCACCTGCCCTGACTTTAGCCAGCCGTTCATCTTGCAGACAGATGCCTCCGACGTCGGGATTGGAGCTGCTCTCGTGCAGGGCAGCTTAGAGCAGCCACGGGCCATTGCCTACATCAGCCGCACGCTTCAGGCTCCAGAGAAGAACTACTCTGTAATGGAGAAGGAGTGTCTGGCCGTCGTATGGGCTATTAAGAAGCTGCGGGGGTACTTGGAGGGCTACCATTTCACGGTAGTAACCGACCATCAGGCCCTGAAATATTTGGACTCGCTGAAAGAGCCGACAGGACGGCTAGCCCGCTGGATCGTCAGCCTACAGCAGTATGACTTCGACACTGAATATCGGAAGGGCAGCTTGAACCACGTGGCCGATTTGCTTAGCCGGAAACCCTTGCCGACTCTCCAGACAGTATCGGCCAACGGCGGCACATGGTACCGGAGGATGCTGCAGGAAGTCGCTACACGCCCCCAGGACCATTCAGAGTATCAAATCATGGCTGGTAAGCTTTACCGGCGATTCTGGGATCCGGCCGACCTTTCTGACACCGAACCACAACGAGAGTGGAAGCTGTGTGTCCCCGCTGAAAACCGGCGGCAGGTGTTGGCGGAAAATCACGACCACGCAACGGCCGGACATCTTGGTATAGCCAAAACCCTCAGCCGGCTGGCGCTCCGCTACTACTGGCCGGGAATGTTCAAAGAGGCGGCAACCTACGTCCGGCAATGCCTCAGCTGTCAACGCTTCAAGACCAGTCAGCAAGGCCCTAATGGCCTAATGGGCCCCCCGAAAGTAGGCCAACCCTGGGACATCGTGGCCGTGGACATCATGGGGCCGTTACCCCATGCGGCGAGAGGGTACCAGTACATAATTGTATTTCAGGACCGCATGACTCGATGGGTTGAATGCCGCCCCCTGCGGCGAGCCACCGCCACCGCCGTAATTACAGCCCTCCGAGAACTCGTCTTGTGTCGCTTTGGATGCCCGAAGACCCTCATCTCCGACAACGGGACGGAATTCAATAATGGCACAGTACGGCGATTCCTGCAAGAAAATAACATCCAGCATCAGCTGACGCCGCCTTACACGCCACAAGCCAACCCGGTCGAACGAGTGAACCGAGTTCTAAAACCAATGCTGGCACAATTCTGCCAGGAGTCGCAACAGAACTGGTACGCCCTGCTACCAGAATTCACGCTGGCCATAAATACTAGCCGTCATGAATCCACGGGTTACTCGGCGGCTTACCTGAATTTCGGAAGAGAGCTGAACCTGCCCACAGCCACGGAGAGGCCGGCAGGCGAGCAAGAAGGCGCCGATGTCACCATTACTGAGGAGCACCTGGCCCGGCTCAAGGCTCTGAAGGCTGCACAAGAGCTGGCCCGGATCAACATAGCGCATGCTGCGACCAAACAGGCCAAGCACTACAATCTTCGTCGGCGAGACAGGCGGTTCTATCCAGGAGACGTGGTAATGAGACGAGAGCATCCGCTGTCTGCTGCTGCCAAGGGTATCGCCGCCAAACTCTGTCCCCGCTATTCTGGTCCCTGGACAATCACGAGATATGTCACACCCCTTGTCTATGACCTCCGTAATATCCAGGGAAAGAAACTAAAAAGAATTCATATCAAAGACTTGAAACAAGCGTTTACAGGTGAGCAGCAGGATGACGGAGAAGTTTCGGCCGTGGAAAGTCCCCTCCGTGCAGCCACGTCAGCCGCCCCCAAGCCGTCCGATAGCCCGCCGCCGCCAGCAGCGCCGAATTCTACCAGTGGGGTCGCCGCTGAAACATGCCCGCCGACCCGACACGCGCCTGCGGCGACCACCAGCATCGCCGCCCCCAAGGACGTCGTCGACAAAAAAGTCGAAGCCAGCGGCGCCCCCACAACCAACACCACAGCCAACTGTCTGTCCCAGGGCAAGGGACAGGCCTGGCAACTCAGCCCCGCCCCCACCGACGTCGCCCCAGAGGGCACTGGCTCTGCAGGAAGCGCTCCTGCAACGCTACGGGTCAAACCCACCAGAAGCCAGCCCCTCTTATTACAGACCGACCACCCCGGAGCCACCAGGACCGCCACGATCGCCGACGTTGTCGCCCACGTCGCCCACTCACTGGCTGAACCTCGACACGTCGCCTCTGCCGACGACACCCGAGCGCCCCGTCACGCCGAGGACGCCGAAGTTCCTGAGCCAGGAGCGAGCGGAGCAGTTGTTCGGCCTGTCTCCGTCTCCGCCGCAGCGGAGAAGCATTGACGCCGTGTCACCGAGGCCAGCTCGGCTTCCGACAACCCCGAGTTCGGGTTGTGGGTCGGACTGGCAATCGACGCGGGCAATGCCACCCCCTCGACAGGCGCAGCTGCCCCCGCGAAGGACCACTCCTGGCGCGGCAACCCGATGGGGCCGTAGCGTGAGCGGCGTGGAGCCCATTCGGCAACAACGGCCCATTACACCTCAAGCGACCAACCTGCCGGCCATTCTTGGACGCCGGAGGCGGTCCCTGGTACCACGACCGGAAGGCGGCGTCATGTGGAGCTGGGTATACAACCCGGATTTTCAGTCCACCCCCGGACCGTCGACACGCGAGACGGCAGTGCCTAGGAGGACCTAGGCACTGTGCATCTCTCCGCTACCGTTTTTTTTTATTATTTTCTTTGTTTTGTGCTGAAATAATTTAAACAATTAAATGGGTTGTTTGTTTACATTATTTGCGGGTTATTATTTTTACAGTTTCTGTAAGCAGTACATTATTTGCGGGTTATTATTTTTTACAGTTTCTAAGCAATCCATTATTTGCGGGTTATCTTCACAGTCAGCAGTACATTATACGAGGTTATGTTCATGTTTATGGGTTAGGATGACATACTTATTATTGTTGGTTTTTAAAAAAGGAAATGAGTACTTACAGTTCTTTTTTTTGTTTGTTTTTTGCCGAAGAAAGAGGGAGATGTGACGAAGTCACAATTTTTCGTCTCACTATGGGCCTCCACGTTTGCGGTTCATGTCTCATGGCAAGGTCGTCAGCCAGTTGTCATAGCCAAGCGGTCTGCAGGTCACGATGTTTTCAGCGTTCCACGGCCTCATAGGCATTCTGAGAGGGGCCATGCACCAGATATCACGAGGGTGTCTAAAGAAACGGGGCGTAAAAATGTAATTTGTTCCGCCAACACATGTTTAGAACCTACCAGTCACACGTGGGGAGCATCGCCGTCTGCCGAGCGATGTTACCACAAGCTATAAGCCGTATGCACCCCTCCAATGGACGTTGAGAACATCACCGCCGCAAATCCACCTCCAGGGCTCAGAGAAATCCACCACAGGAAACCTTTTGACAACTACGAAGCCAGCTGATCACCACTAGCGCTACGTCGGTGAAAAAAGGAACTACGGAAAATAAAATGTATTTATTTTATTAATGTTATTATTTTGTATATTGTACCTGATCCTGTTAAACGTAGAAAAGCTGGAAAATTATATTTTCGTAACATATTAAAGTCACAAAAAAATAGTTTTCAACCACTGGCCCTCAGCCAATCAGAATCGCCATGAGACCCCGCCTTTAGACCAATCAGAACACCGGCAAAGTTCCCACACCATAAACGCGCGCGTTCAAACCAAACTCAGCCCGAGCTGGGTATAAATACTACGCCACCAGGCTTAGAAGAGCATTCTATGCAGCAGCCGTTCCCGGCTCAGCCTAGAAGTCATTCTATGCAGCAGCCGTTCCCGGTGCAACATAGAAGTCTGAGAAGGAGTCCACAGTTCCCTGTCGACACAGCTAAGTCTACAGTCCCCTGTAGCCTTTACGTCCATAGACAACGGGTGGTGAGTTTGCGAGAAATTCGACAGAGTCGAAAGACGCGGAAGTAAATTCAGTTTTGCTTGGCAATAGAGTATATAGCGTTTCAGTCTGTACAGTAAACGTAAATTCAGTTTTGTTCTGCTTAGAGTCTCAGTCAGTACAGTAAATGTAAATGCAGTTGTTTTGCTATCATAGCGTCTCAGTCAGGACAGTAAATGTAAATACAGTAAATATCGGTATACATAGTCAGGATAAATCATTCAGTAAATGCCTCAGGGCAGCTTTTTCCAGTCTTTCTATTTTTCTTTTCATTTTCACATTGTAAATAACACATCAATAAACCTAGTTATAAATAATATAGACATATCTCGTGATTGTGTTCCTTTCCCTGGACCTACGACTAGCTATCCGCACCTCCTATTCCCCCGCAAGTCAGTTTCAGAAAGGCGCCCGAGAACCAGACACCACAGAGGGGGAAAAGCGTCACATAGTTGATTAAATTGTAATAATTAAAACACCTGTTGAAACTTAATTAAGCTTTAATTAAACAAAATACAACTAACATATAAATAACTGTCAGCGGTACTAGCTGTCAATTATTTCTTCCGAAAAATAATCGATCTTTTAACGATTCTGGAATGTGCCGATTATTCGATGCATCGATTCTATTTTTGCAAGAATCGAAAATATTTATTGGTGTTTCTAATAAAAATGCATTTTTGTACACAAATATGGAAATGCGTGAAACCGCTACGTCAGTTACATGGCGTCGAATTTATATTCACATGTACAGATGGCGTTGTAGTATAATTTTAAAAGTCCAGGTCACCACGGCGGTTATACGTTCAAACTTGAACGTATAAATCTAGGGATTTGGTGCCACCAAAACACCAAGAAGAAGAAGAAGAAATTCAAACTTTTCCATTCCAACTTGTCCGTCGAGGAATATTCTGCCCTGCTAAGACAAGAGGTCGTATCTGCAAAAATTGCGATTTTCTGATTTGTGCTTGTTAGGGACGGTGACGCGATATTTTATCATTCTACAAATTCAAGAAGTCGTATCTATAACGTAAAACCGTCAAATTGTGTGGTAAAGATATGTCGTATCTACAAAAATAGAAGGTTTACAAAGACAAAATGTCGTATATGTTACTTCCTAGATCCTTTAGTCGTATGTAACAAGTCTGGTGTCAGTTACGACATTTGGACCTAGTACGTGTCAAAAATTATTATGAGGTTATGTTCTAGTTTTGCATATGGGCATGCAGTTAGTTACGTGTTGAATGAATTGAACGCATTTAATTGTATTATACCAGCAATAACAGTTACCTATTATTATAGTGCAGATTCCAGTTATTTCAACTAACAAATCGTAAGTATTTACTGTTTGATTCAATTCATGTAGTAATTCATATATTTAATGTATTAGATGTCTGATCGTGGCAAAAAGCTACTTTCATTAGCGTTAAATAAACAACTGGCTGAGACAATAAAAACATTTCGGCGTAAAAATGTTAACAATAATAGTGATGGAGATGAGGACTATCACAATGATCCTAACTTTTTAGGTTAGTAGCTACACATCTTTGTATTGTTTTTGTTTTTGCAAATTAAATAATGATCATCTATCTCAGTTTCAGAACAAATACCCAAAGATTCAGTACTAAAGCCAATGAAGACTAATCGTTTTGAAACTAATGACTTTTGCGATGTATTTGAACAAGATGTCCAGGTTGATAAACTCATTGATGATACTCCTGGGTCTCCCATACTACAGTCACACATATATAATATGGCTCTCAGAAGTGTTGAAGGCGAAGAATTAAATAATGAAGAAAGCTCGTCAATATTTGTTAACACAATTCTACAGGATATTGTTCAAACAGTTGTTGATTTATGTGACAAAAAACAAAAAAAGGAACTGAGCGTAAAAGAAGAAAACATGAGACTTCGCTACAACAAAGGAAAAAAGAAAAAAGAGATTTGAAAGCTTCTAAACATGGGCTTCAAGAAGTGTGCCCAGAAGACTGCGTTCAAAAATGTTCAAAAAAAGTTACCATGCAAAGAAGGGAAATGATCAATATTGAATTTTGGCAACTAACCGCTTTACAACAGAAAGAGTTTATTTTCACTGCGGTCAAGAAAATAGCAAAAAAAAAGAAGAACAACGGAAACCGCAGCGGCCGATGTGGACAATAATTCTCGAAGACAAAAAACTTTCCTATATTTCCTTAAAGATTCAAATGGCATGGATTGTCGCGTTTGCAAAATTTTTTTCCTGGGGACACTGGGTTATAATGTTTCCAATGACCGAATTGTAAGAGATGTCATGAATATAACATCGTCAGAGAAATTGGCGTTTCATCCACAAAAAAGGGGACATCCCTCTGAAAAAAAGATAGATAGAGACAGTATCATAACTCATATTAACTCATTTAAACCAACCATTTCTCATTATCGAAGAGAACATGCGCCGAACCGAAAATACCTGCCAAGTGACATAAATATTACAATAATGTATCGAGATTATTTACAGAAAAACCCTGATAAAAACATTTCTTATGAGTTATATCGTAAACAAATTGCAGATATGAATATTTCATTTGCTACTTTAGGAAACGAAGAATGCTGGCAATGTGAATCTTTCGAAGCTCACTCAAAAAGTGCTAACCACGATAAGAAAAATATTCCACCAGGTTGTGAAAAATGTCATCAGTGGAACAAACATTACAAACATGCAATAGCTGCTCGTTCAGAGTATAAAAATGATGCATCAAAAGAAGGGATATTTTTCTCTGTGGATCTACAAAAGGTAAACTTGATTATGATATTTTGATGATGATGTGTACCTACATTACGTTTGAAATATTATATACTAAAGTTATGGTTATCTGGTTTTAAGGTTGTCATGTTGCCCCGATGCGAGATGTTCAAAGAAATAATATTCATCCCAAGAATAATCTGTTTCAATGAATCATTTGTACCTATCGGAAAACAAACAAGAACAAAAAAGCCCATTGCTGTCATATGGCATGAAGGGGTTGCCGGACGTAACAAATTTGACATTATGTCAGCTTTCTACAATTTTGTTTTACATAATAGAGATGCTCCAGAAATTACTCTTTGGATGGACAACTGCGCAGCACAAAATAAGAATTGGAACTTGTATTGCTTTTTCGTCTATCTTATAAACTCATCCGAAATTGATTGCAGCGCAATAACACTTAAATATTTGGAGACTGGCCACACTTTCATGTCGGCAGACTCTTTCCACCATCAGGTAGAAAAATCGCTAAAACAGAAGAAAAAAGTGTTGGATTTTGAAGACTATGTTAACTGCGTCAAGCAATCAAATAATTCCAGAGTTGAAGTTATAGATATGAAAGTTACTAACTTTTACGATGCTAAAGATCATTCCTCTAGATTCAAGCTTGGAAAGACTATACCAAAACCTTACCTCAGTAATTTTTATGAAGTACAATTCCGCAGAGGTCATAATACTTTGTTTTATAAAACTGACTTTGAAGGTCCAGTCATAGAAATGAACTTTCTAACTGCTCAGGCGCATAAAAATGGCGTTCCAAAACCCACAGTAAGAAAACATCCTAGAGGTGTGGACAAAATCAGAAAGAGAGATCTCATCTCGAAATTGTCAGAAATCCTCCCAGAAGGTCGATTAAAATTCTGGAAGGAATTACCAGAATCGAATTTGAACCAATTGGACGATTTGGAAACTATGTAGTTTTTCTTAACTTTGCTTTATTGTTTAATAATACTAGTAAGATTGTTTAATAAATTTTGTACTTATCAACTTATCTTCTACATATTATTATAATTTTAACTACCAATCCTATTCGCTTCTATTTCTTCTTCAATTCTGAGTTCAAACAATAAATAAAAACGGTAATTACTAAATCAATAAGTCGTATATGGTACATACGACATTTTACTAAAAAAGAGTCTAAATCCTAATTAATTAATTCCTAAGTTTATTAGTCGTATCTACATAATTTCAAATATCTCGACTAAGCTTGTCTCTAATATTTTGAGCTTCGGATTATACATTCAGCACACTGTATTTCTTATACATGTGCAAATTCATGGTCCTACAAAAAAACGTTCGTTTGGCAGAATTGGATTAAGAAATTTGCATTTTCCTAAAACTGATACATTTTCAGATACGACCTCTTGTCTTAGCAGGGCAGTATTGCTCGCGTGCTCTATTGCGATCAGGTTAGTAAAACTCTTAAAATTCGTCTAAATACAGAATGCAATTCTGTGCCCTTTCAATCTTCTACTCTTAACCTTCAAAAATACATTTTGACCTGTTTGATTTGATTACTAAAATAAGCCTTTGTTGTTCATTTCAGTTAGTAATTTGCATTTTGTTGCATTGTACATTATCAAGTCCCTATATTCAACTAATTCTATCTTACCAATCTTTGGTTATCTTCGGTTATCTTACCATTGTCGTCAGACAGCGTTTTTCACAAAAACGTGTACAGTTGACCATTTTATCGGCAATTAATTACAGCTTCAATTCAAACTGGTTAATTAAACTTTATCAGAATTATTTTTATTCATACAAATCTATTTGTAATAATTTTTTTACAGAACTGAAGATGTCAAATAAGCAAAAAGGAACAAACGTACGCACATTTTATGAAAAAATCGACGATGTAAAATCAAGGTGCAACCTTTGTTTTACAAACATTAAAAACTGTGGCAACACCACGAACCTCACTAATCACTTAAAGAGAAAACATCCGACTTATTTATGTACTGACAATCCTGCTCCTAAAAAATTGAAAAAATTCGCTAATTCATCCGATGAAGATAATCCTACTACAGAACCATCAACCTCAAGCACTCACTCTTCTGAAAACCAGAATCACTCCGTCACCTCAACACAATCATCTACTGATTTAAAAAAAAAATCTGCAGAATGTTCCATTTCTACTAGATCAGATGTAAAAATCACTGATGCATTTACTCGTATGAAATCCTTTAGTGGTAATTAATTCGACACTCTATCATTAAGAAACATTATTATTTTTACAAACTCCGCATTTTACAATACGTATTCAACAGATTAATATTTATATTAATGTGTTTTAGATGGTGGCGCTGCATCCGGCAAAGCAACTAATGCTTTAATGTATTTTGTTGTCAAAGCAAATTTGCCGTTGTCCATTGCTGACAACGATGATTTTAAAGTGTACTCCAAGTCGTTGCAGCCGTTGTACAAGCCTCCCTCAAGAACAACCCTAACTCGATACCTTGATAATAAATATGACGTCATGAAAGGTTTAATTGTCAAGGAATTGGCGGAGCAGTCATCGATTGCATTAACCACGGATATCTGGACGGATACATTCAACAGCAAGAGTTATTTGGGAATAACAATTCATTATATTGATAAGGACTGTGAATTGAAGGCATATACATTAAGACCCAAAGGATTGTCGGAATCACACGACCATTTATATTTGGGATCGTCTTTAAAGTCCGTCTTGGAAGATTGGAGCATCGCAAACGACCAGCTTACAACTATTATTACGGACAACGCCGCTAATATAGTAAAAGCTGTGAATGAGTCTTTTGCGCCGACAAAACATTTGCCTTGTTATGCGCACACTTTAAATCTTGTGGCAAGTGACGCGTTGAAAAGATCACCAGATGTTGCGGACATTGTGAGTAAGATTAAAGCAATCGTGACTTTATTCAAACACAGTAATAATGCTGCCGATGAATTGAGAAAAGCACAACAAGAAAAAGGGATAAAAGAAGGGCACATTAAGAACTTGATACAAAGTTGTGACACGCGTTGGAATTCAACGTTCTACATGCTGGAACGATTTCTGGAGCTCTCGGGTTATATTGCCAGTATTTTAATAACATTTCCGAATCAAAATATGTTATCTCATGAGGAAATGATCACGGTGAAGGATGTCACTTTGGTTCTGGGTCCCTTAGAACAAGTGACCGTAGAGATTTCCAGCGAAAAGTATGTCTCTGGGAGTAAGGTGATACCTTTGACATCTATTCTCATCAAAAGATTTGATAAGCTGGTCCCTCATACATCAATCGGTAGATCCTTACGTGAGAACATATTGTCAAATTTGATCAAAAGGTTCAACTCGCCAAATTTCAGCGTTGAAAAGAATCCGACTCTAGCAATCGCGACGTTAACTGACCCCAGGTTCAAAAAACTACACTTTCAGAGCGCTCAAGCTGCTGCAAACGCTATCAACAAAGTCGCACGTCTTATTAAAGGTATTTCTTAATTGAATGTACTATTACCTATTGAAAATTCTATTTGAACACTAATTTCTTTAGATAATTCTGAGTTTTTACTAGATTTCGATACTTTTTATAGTTTGCTGTAGTTTGTAGTATGTTTTTGTAAGATTATTACTTCATTGTGCTGTTTGAAATTTGGGAGTAAAAAACCTTTATTATTTTAATCTCTTTGATACGTGAAAAATAAAATCGCTATTAAAAATTAGTAAATACTTTCTACATGTATTTAATCAATCTAAAAGGGTTTTAATGTCAGTGCTCTCATTGAATGTTTAAACAATATAACTAATATTGATTAATTTTAATTCTTTATATTTTTATCTGTCAGATGATAAAGCGCCTGAAGCAGAACCAACACCACAAACTTCATCGCAGAAGCCAAATGATATATGGGAGATCCACGACGAACTAGCCCAACAATATTCCAGAAGGATACTAGAGGATGAATTGGGCGGTTTACCTACGCAACTTTGTTTATATTTGAATGAACCTGTAATTGCCAGAACAGAAGATCCACTTCTGTATTGGAAGGAACGAAAAAAAGCGTATCCAAAATTATATGAAGTTGCTGCTAAGTATTTAGCAGTACCTGGTACATCCGTACCTTCAGAGCGCTTGTTTAGTCTCGCTGGCAACACCTTGACTGCTAAGCGGGCCCGTTTAACAGAAGACAGACTGTCAGAACTGTTGTTCTTGAATTCATTCACAAAAAAGTGTACAGTTGACCATTTTATCGGCAATTAATTACAGCTTTAATTCAAACTGGTTAATTAAACTTTATCAGAATTATTTTTATTCATACAAATCTATTTGTAATAATTTTTTTACAGAACTGAAGATGTCAAATAAGCAAAAAGGAACAAACGTACGCACATTTTATGAAAAAATTGAATTCATTGGATAAATCCTATTGGGATCTGTAAATCTTGCAGTGTGGATCTCTACTGTTCTATTGTTTTATGTTCTATATTCTATTGTTTTATGTTCTTGTTTTATGTTCTATTGTTCTATAGTCTCTATTGTTTTATGTTCTAATGTGTTTACATAAAAGTAATATATAAAACTTTGTAAAATCGATCATAAAGAATAAAATATATTTAAAAAAATTACTTTATTCACTTGATAATAGATCATACGACATGATCAATTATAATGATTATTATTATTATTATTATTATTATTATTATACCTTCTAACCCAGCAAAACTAACACTTTAGCGGTTTCTATGAAATTATTTAATGTTTTTTGCAAAAACGATAAAATCGATTCGATTCTCATGAATCGATTTTTTTTTCACCGATGCATCTATCTTTAAGAATCGGGATTAAAAAATAATCGATTCCAGAATCGATTCGATTCTTATGAAACCTGGGCATCCCTAACAGACACACGCGAAGTAATGCCATCTAGCGTCTATCTTCAGAGATAATCAGGGCCGGATACGTCATACCCGGATTTTTATATGGCGACCGTTTTGAACATGTACTTTTAATTTCGATTTTTAATTACAAGATAATATAAATTTAACTTTTATATTGACTGTTTATAAGTAGCCTATACTTATATTATACAGGATGTTATATTTTAATGGACCCAGCAAATATCTCGCTTATTTATTAAATTAGTAATTTCTTTCATATAACATGATTTATACAGCAACATGTAAGCTACTTAATGACGAATGTACATTCATGATACCACTTCCGTTTTATTAGTAATTAATATCAACTTTGAAATTTCAAATGGAACATACTATATTTTTTTACAAATTTGAAAAGTACATAAATTTGCTTTACAGTCATGTAAAATAATCCATATGTTACATTATTAAAAACTAAAATTGCGGGCACTTTTTTATACACCTAGTCGAAAAGAGAATAGTGATGGCTCACTATTCTGGCTGACTATGGCTTGAAATAAAACAATGAAAACTAAAACAATTGTAAATATTATTATTAAACGAAATAATATTTTTTTGTCATAATACAGAAAATAAGAATAGTAACGACAAATATTTAAAAAAATGTATTAAAGAGGCTGGGAGTCATTTTGAATATTTGTTGTAAAATCATTTTGTTGTTATTAAGCGTTCCTTATTCTTATTTTCTGTATTATTATGACAAAAAAATATTATTTCGTTTAATAATAACAGTTACAATTGTTTTAGTTTTCATTTGATGTACTTTTGAAATTTGTAAAAAAACTATAGTATGATCCATTTGAAATTTCAAAGTTGATATTAATTACTAATAAACCGGAAGTGGTATCATAACATCCGTCATAAAGTAGCTTACATGTTGCTGTATAAATCATGTTATATGAAAGAAATTACTAACTTAATAAATAAGCGAGATATTTGCTGGGTCCACTAAAATATAACACCCTGTATACTTTTTGTATACATTATCAAAACATTTAAATTTCACTTAGTAATACTCCGCCATTAATTATTTTATAAATTGCTGTTATTTATAAAACTTTGATCCTTTGTAATTTTGCAACCAAAAGAAGTAGGACTTATGTTCATGACATTTTTTACTCGAAATGATATCAAGAATAGGCTAGTCGTGATAACCCTGTATAAATTACCTATTTTTAGCCGTATTTTTGATCTGCCCACCAACTGTCATATCATTTTGTTTACTTCCTTACTCGTTGCTATGAATTTACAAGAAAACCCTATTCTGATTGGAATTGATTTTAAATTTTAAAATAAAATATCAAATATGATACACCAAGTGCATTAAGATAAAATTTATTCATGAGAATAAAGTTTAAGCCCGTACGGCGAGTAGGTAAAATTCTTTGAGTGAATAAACATTCTTAACTCACGTGGTTTATACAATATAGTATTCAATTTTGATATAATAAGAAAAACCATTATAATATTTAATTTTGACAAAATAAAAAACTAATCAATTAGTAGGTTGTGCATGACAATCGTCGTTGTTATAAACAAGTTTTATTTCCTGTTATTTGTGTCGTGAAAAATAATGAAAATGGCTGACCTGACTAATAAAGACTTTGGTGAGTTTTATTTTCGTGCCTGATGTTATTTTAAATGCATTATTTGTTGCAAGGTGAGTTAAAAGTCTGTGAGAGTGACAAAAAAAAAATTCACTAGCAAATAATCAGTTACTTATAGTTGTTGCTTTGGAGTTAATAATGACTATTTAAAACAGCAAACTTGAATAAAAATTGATATATATAAATTATAAATCTAAATACATCAGGAACTAACAAATACATTTATGAACATTTTATATTTATAAAATTTATAAATTTATAAATTAAATCCATCATAAACAAGCCTTTACCTTTATTAAACAATGAAGCCAAAAAATCATAAAAGTAGTTGCTCATAAAAAACTTTAAATTGTGACGTTTTAGATAAGTATATACCTACCCACAAAAATTAATAAATTGTGCTTGACCAGTCTAGAAGAGGCATATAATGGAAGTAGATATACTAGGCCGTTCCTGGATAAGTTCATCGAATTGCCGCTAGGTGGCGCCACCAGTATTCAAACTCGATGACCGCCGTCATCCTGGTTTGAAAACTCGATGGCCGCGGTCATCCGGTTTAGACCATTGAGGTAGTTCTTGTACGCAGCCATGGCGGCTGCTGGGGCTGGAGCAGCGTTAGGGGTTAGGGGCTGGGGCTGCGGTTGGGTTTGTAGCTGGTGCTGGGGCTGAAGCAGGGGCAGGGGCGCGGGTTTGGGCTGCAGCTAAGGTTGAAGCGGGGGCAGGGGCTCGGGCAGGGGCTGTAGCTGAGTTGGGGTTTGTGGCTGGGGCTCTAGCAGGGGCGCGGGCCGCGGTTCCGACTGGAGCGGCGGCGGCGGCGGCGGCCAGAGCTGCTGCTTACGATATTTTATTTGTTGTAAAAGGTTAAAAGTTATTATTGATTGCGATTTATTTTTGAGAATTTAATTAATAATTATTTCTTGGAATATTGCAGAATAACATGTTTGTTAGTTGATTAAAATTGTTGAAAATATTTTTGAAACTTTACAAGGTTGTCTGTTAAAAGTTATCATTGATAACGACTTGCAATTATTTTCGAAATTGAAAATATTTTTGAAACTTTACAAGGTTGTCTGTTAAAAGTTATCATTGATAACGACTTGCAATTATTTTCGAAATTTCAGGGTAAAGGTTGTTTGTTCACATGTTCATTGGCTGATAGTTTTATATATAAGTAGAAATTTGCTTAAAATATTTAGTTGTACTGTTTCTATTTTGCACCTACATAATGAAGGTAATAAAACTATATTTATATTTATGTAAAATATTAATAAAATTGTTTTAGGCCTCTAAATGCACAAATATATCGTCACAACGTGCAAAAACGTTAACACCTCGAAAACAATTTACAAAAAATTTACTTGATTATGAAACTTATGAGTCTTATATTAATAATAAAGTTGTAGAAGAAAAAATTGATGAAATAATCGGTATTGCAAATGAAAAATTAAATGGTGAAAATAATAAAAAAGAAAATACAAAATTTGTACAAACGCAAAATATACAAATCCAAAATTATTCATATAATTATAATAAGCTAATTTTAGAATATCGATATTTTTTAAGCAATAATATAGTAATATATGTTGGTATTAATCCAATGCAAAATTTTGATATAATTATAAATTTGTGTAATGAAAAGTTGGGGAAGAAAATTAGTTTAAACATAAAAGAATGGAATGATTTTCTTTTATGCTATAATTTAATTGTATCACATTTAAATGGTACTTCAAATTTGGCATCATATAATTTTAGTGATTACAAATTATTTTTTGATAACATAGAAAATAATAAAATTGTTATTATCGAATTTCAAAGTAATGAAATTTATTTAGGATATAATTGTATTAATAATTTATTTCAATTGTCTCATATTATAAATAAAATAATAAATTATTTAAATTCATTAAATTTGTATAATTATTATAACAATCTTTTAAAAGAAGCTATTAAAAGAGATGATAGTGATATATACACAAATATATATAATTTAATTAATAATTGTGATAATGTAAATAATATAGCTATTAGGGAAATTTTATTATATTATCCCAATGTTGTTACAACTACTGCTACAAATATAAGTTCACAATTATTGGTAGAATAGGATAAGTAATAGTGGGAGTGGGGGGTATATATATACAGTGGCGGCCAAAAGTATGGAAACTTTTGAATAGTACAATTTGTAAGAACATAAATTTAACAGAAATTACTTTGTCTTATTTTCTCATAAGTCTATACGCTAAAGAACATATTTATCAAAAATCTTCTCTTTCGAGTGTACAATATAATTATTATTGTTAATTCTTGTTTTTGTTTTGGACAAAAGTATGGAAACATGTATTAGTTTTGCTCTACACAAATGTGTTTTAGTTACTCTTTGTTCTTTATGCAGTAAATTTATAGCAAAATGGGTAAAAATAAATATTTCTCGGAAGAACTACGGAAAAAACTAGTGCAGCTTCATGAAGATGGTGTGAAGCAGTGTGAAATTTCGCGAAGGTTAAAAATTAGTAAAAGCGTTGTTTCAAAAATTATAAAGAAATTTTTACGTTTCGGGAGTGTGAAGGCCCATAGAAAAACAGGTCGTCCAAGAAAAACGACTGTGAGAATTGATAAAACAATAAAACGCCTCTCAACAACTAATCCGACTAAAACAGCTAGAGATATTCGGTCAGAAATTGAAAAACAATTTAACATAAATGTTAGTGATCGAACTGTGAGACGACGATTAGTAGATGCTGGGTTGCTAGGTAGGGTGGCTGTTAAGAAACCACTTCTGTTAAAGAAGCATCGAAAGGCCAGACTTGAATTTGCTCGGAATCATTTATTGTGGACACCTGAAAAATGGAACACTGTGCTCTGGAGTGATGAAAGTAAATTTAAACTATTTGGATCTGACGGGAGACTCTACGTAAGACGTCCAGAAGGAACAAGATACAAATATAGATACCAAACGCCAACTGTAAAACATGGTGGAGGTAATATAATGGTCTGGGGATGTTTTTCACGGTCTGGGACAGGGCCATTAGTAAAAATATGCCAAAAAATGGATCGTTTTGTGTATAGAGATATTCTTCAGAATAAAATGTTACAGTATGCTGAGGAAGAAATGCCTCTTCGTTGGCGTTTTCAACAGGATAACGATCCTAAGCATACATCTAAGTTGGTAAAAGAGTGGTTTATAAATAATAGAGTCGATATATTAAAATGGCCATCTCAGTCACCTGATCTAAACCCTATCGAGCATCTTTGGGAATATCTAGATCGACAGATTAGGAAAAGGTCTATAAAAAATCTTAATGAATTATGGGAGACATTACAAGATGAATGGCAGAAGATTCCTGTAGATACTTGTAGAAATTTAGTGGACTCATTGCCTAGAAGGTGTCAAGCTGTAATAGAAGCAAAAGGTTATGCTACAAAATATTAATTATTTGTTATGTTATTTATTTTATTTTGATTAAATGTTTTTGTTTCCATACTTTTGTCAACACGTTTAAGTTTAATCATCAATATAATTAAGAATAATATACTCTTTATTAAATGTAATTTGTGAAACATAAATTATCTGGCATATTATTTTCATTTATATTTGTATTTTTTCTAAAAGAAGTTAAATAAATATGTACTATGCAAATAAAAAAAATTTCCATACTTTTGGCCGCCACTGTATATAATAAGTACAAATTATTAATATGAAACATATTAAATTATTTTGTGTGTGAAAATGCATATGTATATTTGTACTGTTAAAAATAGCGATGATATAAAATATTTAATTTATAAAAATATTTCTGGAATATACATAAATAATGATAAAGTAGTATTTGTAACAGAAATTTGTTCAGTTGTGCTTCCTATAAAATATAAAACTCCAGTGTATAATGGGCTTTTGGATTTGTGTATTGAAGATGAAGACGGAATATGTGTTTTTTTGAAATTTTATATTGAATTAAACAGAGGACAAGTGTATGCATTTAAATTAGATTTTGTAAGATCTCATAATGATTTAAATAATTATGAATATAAAATAATAAACAGAAAAGATTGTGCATATATAAAAAAAATGTTTTTAATTTTACCATCTAAATGGTATCTACATGACGAATTAAGTAGAGAATTTACATCAACCTATGGAAAATGGGTATTAAATACTTATCGATATGTTGATGAAGAACAGGAGTTAGATGGAGGACCATGCGATATTTTCCACAACTGTGTAGTATTATGCCGTTTAACAGGTCATATAGATTGTATAAATTGCAACCATGTTAGAAAATGGAATCAGGAAGAAGAAAGGGAAAATACTGGAATAATAACACCTCCAATAAGCGATAATGAAGAAAACAATTAATGTATAATGTAATAATGGTAATTATAATAAAATGTTTTGTAATAATAATAAAATAAAACAATTTTTATGTAAAATATTATATATTTGTGTTGTCAGGAAGAAGAAAGGGAAAATACTGGAATAATAACACCTCCAATAAGCGATAATGAAGAAAACAATTAATGTATAATGTAATAATGGTAATTATAATAAAATGTTTTGTAATAATAATAAAATAAAACAATTTTTATGTAAAATATTATATATTTGTGTTGTTATTTTATAATATTCCATTACTTACTCATACATAAACGTATATTCTACATGGCTATTTATTAAATAGTAATGAAAAGCATTATTGTTAATAATAAAAATCAATCAATTCCAAAAAGATTAATTAATCGTGAAATATTTGGTATTCATATAGCTCCATCATATTGCAGAAAAAATGAATGTTTAGAAGAAATGGCAAAACTAAAAAATGTTGAATTATTTTGTAAGGAAAAATTAATACGAGAAGAAACTATATATGATAGACAAATAAAAATACTTACAAACTCGATTATTTTATCACATCAAAAAAATAATAAGTAAAATATATACATAATTTGCAAAAAAAATGTAAACAGATTATCTACCCCACCTGTAAGCAATGTAAAACTAGAATAGAAATAAAAATATTTTGTATTTATAATTATAATAATTTTATTAATTTTAAAAATATGGTACATGTTGAATATTTGTTTCTGTTAGCATTGAATGATATTTAAAATAATTATGCTTTTATAATAATAAATACATGTTGGTTTAAAACAATATATTAAGCCTGTTAATTTTGGTGTTGGACGAAAAAAATCCTAAATATCCTTGTTTTGACATCCTAGACATTTAGTTGGTAATCCAGAACAATGTGGCGTAGTACAGTAATCACAAGCTGCATGCATTTGTAATAAATAATATATGTATGGTATGCTTAAAATAAATAAATTATTATTACATTTTTTATATGTGTTTATTATTTAAATAACAAATTATAAGTGATAATAAGCAAGCATATGTTACAGCATTTATAATGATTATACTAGTTTAAACTAGTTATTTACTTATATTTATATTACATAATACGAACACTATTTGTTAAAGGTTTATATTTAACAATTTTATCATGTATTATTAAACAGTAAGCAGTAGTGTCAGCCGGAATATTTTTATTTGTTTCAAAATTTAATTTTAAATCTATTGTACCAGATTTTAAAGTTTCATTTTGATATAATGTATTTATTACAACAATGGGACATTTTTTTATAAATTCCTCAGGTGTATAAACAGGCTCATTATTTTTTTAATAATATGCAAATTGATATTGCATATACATATTATATAAGGTAGCCCAATGACCATTTTCAAAATTTAAATTTAAATTATCATATGGAAAAACTTCAGAATTTAACTCAACTTTAAAATTTGTTAAATTACAATGATCAAATTCACTCATATTTTTTGTAAAATTATTTTTACGATCTGTTTGAAATCCGAAAATAATCATTCTAGGTTTTTTCAATTGTGCTGAGGTTTTGACTACCCAGGTGTGCTGCTGTGTTTGTGCTAGCACAGCATGTTCATGCAACTCCCAGGTTCTAAATGCAATTGGTATTTCTATACCACTCTCCAAATATTTTATTAATTTTAATTTTTCTTGATCAGAAACAGTTATATGAGGTATATGCCATTTTACATGCGAAAGTTTTATTTTTAACTTTTCCGTTGCACTTGTTGTAATTAAGGCATTTTTATCAGTATTACCTCGCAAAAGAACTAAATCGTGACGTGAATTTAAAAGAATTTTTTTATAATCTTCTGCAAAACCTAAAACCATACGTAACGGAATACAAAAGCTAAAATTTCCCTTTTTATTATTCGTGTTTATAGTATCTGTATACGGTGACCAACATGCATTTATTAATCCACGACATTCAGATTCACTATATGAACAATAGTGTTTTAAAGTTGTTGTGATTCCTGGATTACGAATACGCTCTATAACAATTCCACCAATTTCATAGCGGATTTCATCAAACAGGTGCATTATTCCATTGTTTATAAATTTCCCTGTATCTGATGGTTTATTTTCCTCAGTTAATAATAACCCCTCAATATAAATATAACTATTTGAGGGTTGTATATATAAATCTTGTCTTTGTACTGTTATTCTAATTTCGTCATTGTTATTTAGTAATGAAGCTGCATATGGTACATAAGTATGTGTTTCAGCACTTTGTACACTTTCATCAAAATATATAGGTTCCCTTACATTTAAAATGTTACTCATTTTTATGTTTTTGTACACCACAATAAATATAATTGGAGCACTTACAAAACGATGTACGAATTTTAAAATGTATGTAAAGTAGTGTACGTGTTAATATGTTTTTATTTTTTTTCTTTTTTTCTGTCGTTATTATTATTACTTTTTGATATTATTTTAAATCCAAGAGCTTCTAAATATTTTTTATTTTCAGTTGTTAATTGATGTCTTGTTAGGGTTTTACTGACACTAGTATTACTATATTTGTTTTTTATATGTAATTTAGTATGCGTATTATATATTATCCCCATTTTGTTTTAAAAATTTTTTAAATGTAATCTTATCGTGACCAGTTCTTTTCTAAAATTGACTAACTCATTCTTTTGATCAGTTATTTTAAGCGTAATATTGGTAATAAAATTAGTATTAATTGGTAAATAGATAACATTTAACGGGTTTTCAATAATTTTAAATCCTGATGGAACATTTGGATAAAACTCGTGAATTATATGAGCAGGTTTTGAATTATCATATGAACCTGTTACTATATTACATTCTATACGAATAGCATTAACTCTAATTATATTTACAGGATTTTCCGATATATGATATGTATTTTTAATATATTTTTTTGCTTCAAAACCTAATAATTCTCTAATTGTATTTTTCCCAGTAAAATCTACATCCGATTCACAATACATTTCACATTTTAACGTATTATTATTCGCTATAATTGAAATAGCTGGTTTTCCTGAAGTATTTTTCAATTTTTTTCTTAAATAAGTATGTATATCTTTTAGTTCATATGATCCTTCAGGTATAGCAATCTTATATTCACCAGCATAAAATTGATTGTTTCGTGCATCAATGTTAGGAATAGAATTATAACCTTCAAAATTTATTAGTCCTAATACATATTCTTTATTAGGATTGAGTTGAAGAGCAGGATCTATAGTTTGAGATAACTCAGAACTATTATTTGAAAAAGTAAATGTGTACGACATTGTTGTTTGTGTAATACTAAAAATTTATTTATAAAAATGATTATTACATAAAAATTTTAAACAAAGATGTCCACAATTAACAGTGTTAAATAACTGATATTGATTATAATTATATTTAATATTACAGCTACCAAAATATTTAACTATTTCCTTTGGAGGTTTTAAACTACCAAAACTATCAAAATATATTACATTTTTACCAAATTTTTTATATGCAACCCAGTGTGTGCCTATATTGTTATAATCATCTAAATTAACTATTCCACATTCTTTAAAATTAGCACGTTTAGGTAAATTATTTCTCATAAAAACTCCTCTAAAATTTGGTATTTTTAATTTTTTTACATATTTTAATAATTCAATATTAGTTAGAGCATGTTTTGGTAGCTTTTTTAGTAGTTTTTTTGCATTTTTATTTGTGAATATGACTGGGACTGGGGTTGCAAATATAATCCTAATCCTTTTTTATAAGGTTTTAAATATAAACCTTTTCCTAGGGCGATATCTTCCATTGTTTTATTATGACGTTGGTTTTCTTTTAGTTGTTTATTCGCTGATTTTGCATCATTTACTGCCTTTGCAATACCTGCAGCACCTCCTGCTAATGTTCCTAATGCACTTAATCCAGCAAATATTGGTATAAGCGGTAATATACCACCCCTTTTTGGCACTGATATTACTCTTGGATTATGTATTTTTTTTTTATTTTTATTAAATTCTTTTAAAGCAATTAAAATATTTTTGCTATCAGAATTGTTATTACGTAATGTTGAACGAATACGTTTAACTTCGTTTTGAAAAGTAAGTTTGCCCCCTTTACTTTTTGTAGGTGTTTTTAAACGTTTAATTTTTTTATTTTTAAGGGCAAGCTTACCTCCTTTATATTTGTTAATTTTTTTTACACGTTTAATTTTTTTATTTTTTACAGTAAGCTTACCGCCTTTTCTTTTTCTATTTTTTTTAACACATTTTATTTTATTTCCAGCACCTAATTTAATTTTTGCTCCCATTGTTCCTGAAACACCTAGAGCTGCAATTTTTTCTTTTATAGAAGCGTTTTTTGAGCGAAACCGTTCAAATGCTTTATTAGCTAATATTTTATCAGCTTTATGACGATCTTCTAATTTTTCACTTTTAGAATATGCAATGTCATGAATTTTACACGCCTCGTCTAATAAATTTACACCTTTATCCCCACGCGAAAGCCTTTTTTGCAGTTTTGTTCCAGGACCACAGTAATTATATCCAGGTAAATGAAGCTCAATCGGAAGTTTATTAATAGCTGTGTTTAATATGCCACTACCGAAAACTTTATTTTTATAATTTCTTTTTAAATGTTTAATCATTTGGGTTTTATGTTCAACTAAAATATATTTATATAAAGCTGCTATTTATATTTTTTATTTTAGTTACAATGAAAAAATTAAAGCAAAAACATAGGTTTAAAATAAAAAAACAAAAACAAACGCTTAAGGTTAAAAATTATGATTTAAAAGAGAAAAAAATTAAACCACGTCATAGCATATTATTTCCATCAACAATTCGTTGTTTAATAAGCGGTCCTTCTGGTTGTGGAAAAACAAATGTTATAATTGCACTTATTGAACATCCAAATGGATTACATTTTGAAAATATTTATATATATTCAAATTCTCTTTTTCAACCAAAGTATGTGTATTTACAAAAATTATTAAAACCTATTAAAAATATTGGATATTATGCATTTAACAATAGTGAAAATATAATTAAACCTAATGAAGCAAAATATAATTCTGTTTTTATATTTGACGATATTGCTTGTGAAAATCAAAATATAATTAGAGATTATTTTTCTATGGGGCGGCATAAGTTAGTTGATTGTTTTTACTTGTGTCAAACGTATACACGTATGCCAAAACATTTAATACGTGACAATGCAAATATGTTAATATTATTTAAACAGGATGATATAAATTTAAAACATGTATATGATGAACATGTGGGGGGCGATATGACTTTTGAAGAATTTAAAAATATGTGTTCATTATGTTGGTCTGATAATTATAAATTTTTAGTTATAAACAAAGACTGTAATATAACTGATGGTAGATACCGTATCGGTTTTGATCAATATATAAGCATATAAAATTATAAACATGTATGTAAATCAGCATACTGAGCTGTTAAAACCTGTTTGACTATTTAACATATATAAATCTGTATACAGATCAGTATACAAAGCAGTTTACAACCTCAATCTATTTAAGCTGTTTAAACTGTTTAAGCCGATTAAATTTATTTTTAAGGTGTTTATTTACTAAAATTGAGTATGAATAAAAACTTAAAACAACAATTAATAGAAGCGCGACGAAATGTTAAAAGAAAACTTGAATTATTAAAAAGTGGTGAAGTGGAAAAAGAAATTAAGTTGGAAAAAACATATATTCCTATAACAAAAAAATTAAAAGAAATTACTGAAAATTTACAAAATATACCTATAAAAAGTAAACAAAGAGAAAAGGATGAAAAAGAAATAGACGAAGAAGAAAATATTAAGCCTGTAGTAAATCCATATGCTGCTAGTACTAGTAAAAATATAGCAGAAACTTTTGATTCAGATGTATATGATAAAAAATCATCGCCCCACATATATAGTCAAAAGGTTATAAATATATATTTAGAGAATTTTAATGAATCAGTTAAACCTTATATTAAAAATGTTATAACAAAATCTGAAAATACAGATTATGCGTATGGCGTTACATTTTATGAAACAGTTGATGAGGGTGATTTTTTTAAAATGGGTAGTAAAAAAATTGATTTTAAAGAAAATAATATAATCATTGAAAATAAAATATTTCCTGGAACTACAGGTTTATATGAACTTATTTTTAAAAAAGTTCCAAATAAGCGTTTATACACAGATGAAGACAGTGATAATTACAAAGAAATTTTAAATATAACAAACGCCGCGCGTCGTAATAATAGTCCAACAGGACAGCTTAAAGGAAGTCAATCACACAAATATAAATATATTATAAGTGAGCTATTAACACCTAAAAGACATGCATCTTTTTCTCTTAGTCCACTTTCAGCAACACAAACTGCAAAATTATTACGTAAAAAAATTGGTAAAGGGTTAGAATTGTTTAAAAATTATAATAATAAACCTGTTGAATATGAATATTGGGATAATCCTAATGGATTAGTTGAAAAATTAAAAAAATTTGTAGCATCTAAAAATGCAGGTAATAATAATCTTGATAATGAAATTATTTCTATAATTGATGAATTAAAAGAAGCTAACATTATCAAATAATATTTAGTAGTAAAATGTCTATTGACAAGTTTGGACGTCATAGTTCACAATTATACAAAAAACAAAAATATTATAATAGTAGCGATAGCGAAAATAGTAGTGATCATAATAAATATTTACAAGAAGAAATAAATGCTATTGCTATTAAATTAGAAAAACAAATAAATATTGTTGCTAAGTTAGAAGATAAAATACAAAATTTTAATAATAAATTTAGCGAACATATAATTAGTAGCGATAAAAATATGAACAAAGCTGAAATAGTAATAAATAAAATAAAAAACGATTTACATAATACAAAAAACGATTTAAATATTATATTTAAAGAATTAAAAATTTATGATAAAACTGAGTAATAAAAATGTCGAAAATAAAACAAGATATAATTAATGAACTTCATAAACCTGCACGAAAAAATTTTAAAAGAAGACGCGTAATTATAAAAGGATTAAATGAAACCTTTGAAGCTGATTTAGTTGAAATGAAACCTTACGCCAAATTAAATAAAAATTATAATTATATACTTGTAGTAATTGATATATTTTCAAAATATGTTTGGGCAAAACCTGTAAAAAATAAATCTGCAACTGAAGTAACAAATGCAATGCAAAAAATTTTTAAAATAAATAATCGTATTCCTAAAAATTTACATACCGACTTAGGAAAAGAATTTAAAAATAGTAAATTTAAACAGTTAACAAAAAAATATAATATAAATCATTATTTTGCAAAACAAACACCAAAAGCTTCTATTGTTGAACGTGTAAATCGTACATTAAAAAATATAATGTATAAAAAATTTAGTATGCAAGGTTCTTATAAATGGTTGAAATTGTTGCCAAGTGTAATTACAGAATATAATAATAAAATACATAGCACAATTAATATGAAACCAATTAATGTGACAAAAAACAATGAACAAAAACTATTAAGTACTGTATATAGTCGTATTAAAATTGTTTCAAATAAAAAACCAAAATTTCAAGTAAATAATAACGTTCGCATTAGCAAACACCGAGGAATTTTTGCTAAAGGTTATATGCCAAATTGGTCTAATGAAATATTTATTGTAAAAAAAGTAAAATTAACAAATCCTACTACATATATATTAGAAGATGAGTTTGGTCGGTTAATTGATGGTGCTTTTTATGAACAAGAATTACAAAAAGTGAAACATTCAAATGTTTATTTAGTAGAAAAAAATTTAAAAAGGAAAAATAATACAGTTTATGTAAAATGGTTAGGATTTGATAATACTCATAACAGTTGGATAAACAAAAATGAAATTGCTTAATCTTAATAATAATTAAAAAGAAAACAGTAGCTTTTAAATACTACTCTACATTTTGTTATAATTACACTATTTTTCTATACTTTGTACGAGATAACAGTTGGATAAACAATAATGAAATTGCATAATCTTAGCCTTTAAATACTGCTTTACATTTGTTATAATTGCAGTGTTTTTCTATACTTTAAACGGGAAGCATTAAAGAAAAATGAATACTAATACTTTTTCATCTATACCTGTAGTTGCTGATATTAAAGGATTTACGTTTACTAAAAATAATCGGTTTATTTGTAAAGAGTTTGCTTTGTTAAATGTAAACACAAATGAATGTAAAAGTGGTGTTTTTAAACAACCATTTGCATATGCATTGTTAAGTGAGACAAGTAAAAAACATATTCAATTACAAGAAAAAAATAATCATAACATTCGATGGAGTTCTGGCAGCATTATGTACTCTAAACGTAAAGAAATTTTACAAGATATAATTAATTATTTTAATAGTTCACGTGTTTATGTGTGGGGGGAAAATATTAAAAATTGGCTGCAAAATATAATAAATTGTAATGTTATAAATTTGGAGCCATTAATACAAGAGCTTCAAATTAATACAAATTATTATAATTATAATACAAATTGTGTAATACAAAATGCTGTAAATTTAGCAGCGTTATATCGTTCACGATTTAATACATACAATGCAATAAATTTATTTTATAATAAATTTGAAACCTTGTATAATATGTGTAATGAAGATATAGAATTATTGCCCATGGAGCTGATAATGGTGTATGGATCAACAGAAATAGATTCGAATTGGGATAGATTTCCCATGCACTGGCAAAATGATAAAAAATTTCAAACTTATAGAAAATGTAGGAATCATGCAGAGCTAATGGAAAACGACCAAGCCGAGGATAATTGGGATGCAAATTGGAAACAAGAATATATTTTAATTAAAAATTGTTCTAAATGTAATAATTAATTAATAATCTCTTTATTAAAAACCATATAACATATTATTGTAACAATATATTATCATCTTCGGCTGACGATGAATTACTGTAACAATAAAATACATTATTAATATATATATATATATATATATATATATATATATATATATATATATATATATATATATACATACAATATTTATTTCTTTTAACTTACTGTGGTCTAACAAAAGCACCTTGTCTCATATTCCTGCCACTATTAGTATATTGAGTAAATGTAATATGTAACTGAGTGTGACATTTAGGACATTTTTCATATTTACTAGTTGTCGGTGAACGAATTTTTGTTACCTCCCATCTATTAGTACAATAATTGCAATAATAACGCCAAATAGTCCATGACGTAGATGTAGCTCTAGTAGATGAAGTTGAAGAAGACTTTAACAACAACTGTTTCCACGTAGGTGTAATTCTAGTAGATGAAGTTGAAGAAGACATATTGTTAATAACGCGGACTTGGTTTAACAACTGCCCCCATTTTATTTGCTTTATATTTTATATGTAACATGTACATTATCAGATTGATATTTTGTACATCTGTTATTAGTAACGATGGATGTTCAAAGAATAATTTTACAAAAATTACGCTTAATACATTTAATTTGTATCTCGTACATAGTAGTTCGTAGAGTATATCACAAAATATGCTTACTAACTAATTTCATATCAATACGTAATTTTATTTATAAATTATTATTTACCAAGAGGTCAATAGTTTACATACTTAAGATAATATTTTGTTATTTTATTAATATTTGTACATATACATACTGCATATACATTTATGGTATGTGTAATTTTAAATATAATGTGTTACATACTTGCATGTAATGCTTATTGCATAATTATATAATAATTAGTATGTTATGTGTGTTGCGATAAAAAATTTCAAACTTATAGAAAATGTAGGAATCATGCAGAGCTAATGGAAAACGACCAAACTGAGGATAATTGGGATGCAAATTGGAAACAAGAATATATTTTAATTAAAAATTGTTTTAAATGTAATAATTAAAAAAATATGTAATGTAATGTAATGTAACAGGGTTATATATTAAAATAAAAAATATTATTAATATAGTTATAATTGTTTTATTTTCATAATATTACATAATATAATTGTTATTTTCACTTACATATTAATATTAAACAAACATATTTTATTCATTAATCTTTTTAAACTCTAAATCAACCACCTGTCCTATAAATCCGTGCGACAATAGGCACAGACAATCTTCCTCAGCATCCTTATTCATTGCAACCAATTGTTCTTCTGTTATTTGATTGTATCTTTCCCCCAAATATATGCGAAATTCTTCTAATTCAACTTCGATTCTTTCTCCAAAATTGGTTTTGGATCTCTTTACTTTCACTACTTTGTATGGTTTATTGGTTTCTAAAGCCCGTAACCCTCGAATTTGAGGAGGTACTTTAGCTAACTTGTTTATAGCCGAATACAACGACATAGTAGTAATAGTAGTAGAAAGTTGTTGTTTTACTTGCAGTATAACTTATACTTATTTGTAATATAACTTCGCTACGGTATTTATATGGTTTTGTTATCTTAAATGATTATATATATATATATATATATATATATATATATATATATATATATATATATATATATATATATATATATATATACTTGCAAAATATGCAAAATAATTTCATCATCTCATTAATTAAAATCTAATTTTATTAATTTAGATAAAAGATTTTTTAACTGTTTTAAAATAGATTCATTAGGACAATCTATATTAAAAAAAGATAAATTAAATGGCATTGCTTTTGTAACAGTTTTTAAATATTCGCTGTATTCATATATTATATTATTTTTTAAAAAATACATATAGCCATTTATATATTGAAAAACACCATCTATATTTGGTGGTATACCAGGAAACATTGAATTTATTGTTCCGCGGTTTATAATAGAATTACTACACTCATCTAGCTGTATTACATGGATATTATTAAAAAATATATAAGTGCGACCCATACTTGTATGAACAGCACCAGTAATATTTTTAATTTCTTTTGAAATAGAATTTTTATCAGTAATTTGTAATATTTTTAATAACGGCCACTTAATATCATAAAATTTATTATTATTTATTAATACTATGTTACCATTGGGTTTGCGATATACAGCTGATAAATTTTTAAAACTATCATTTAATTCTTGCACCCAATCGTGTATATAATATGGGTTAGTGTAACCATTTTCTAAAATATTTTTTACCCATACCCAATTATCATAAAATATTAATAAATTATTATTAACAATTAAAATTTTTGTTAAATTACTCGTATTTATATTACATAATTCCGGTTCTTGTTTTGCAGGTATTTGTTTTTTATTATTTGTTTTTTCAGCTGAAAATGGTTGTGGTAATAGCGGTGTTGGAGGTAAATACGTTGTTGATGGTGTTATACTGCTCATTTTTTCCCCATATAAACTTTGTATATCCTCAATATCTACGGGATGTAACGGAAAATCTAAAATATTTTGAAAATGCGAATTTCTATGAATACTGTACATAACAGAATTTTTATTTCGCACATGATCTAAGCCTAACGCATGTCCAATTTCATGAACTAAAACTTCAAAAAAATTTACACCTTCTTCATCGTTGTTATGATATAATTTATAACTCCAAACTTCAAATACATCCATATGAATATCAACAGAATCTAAATCTGTTTGTGGTAAGGCTGCATGTCCTAAAACTTTCCCGGCTCCATCAAAATTATAAGGACAATTTTCATATGTAGAATATGTATAATGCTTTGTTCCACCCATTGAAATTATAATATTTGGTTTAGCATTATTTTTACTATTATAATCATATGGAGTATATTCAAATTTAACATTTATATATTTTTCCCATATTTTAAATGCCTCTGTTGCTACTTGAATTTGATAATTATAACCATAAATAAAATCCCATGTAATAACCGATTTATTCCAAATATATTTTTTATCTCTGTTACTATTATTATCAGGTACTCCACATCGTTTAGATTGTAATGAGCTTAGCACTTCGGTATTTAAAATTCCTGTGACATTTAAATTATAATAGGTTTGATAATTTTTTAGCGCTTCAATATATATATTATTAGTATCAGATATTGTTGTTAGGTCATTTTTTTCAGTTTTTAAATATCCATAATTTTCTAATAATTCTATTGATTCAAAAAATTCATTACTATTTAAACTTGTATTTCCACAAAAACAAAAATAAAATAAACACACTATTATTAAAAATATATGTAATAATTTCATTTTATATATTTTGTACATAGGCACATACACACGAACAGTTTACAATAATAAGAAAATTTGTAAAATACATTTTCTTTTATACCTCCTATTTCAAATTATTATGCATTATAAAATGTTTACACAGCAATTTATATTATTACAAATTTAAATGCTACATATGCAGAATTTGCTTCTTATATTATATTTTGTTGGAATTCAAAAATAACATTGCACAAAGTTATCAAAACAAATATGTTTAATATTATTTAACATTATACAAAGTTATCAAAACAAATATGTTTGAACTTTACTCAAATTATTAAAATATTCATTGACATTGACATTGTACAAAGTTATTAACACAAAATGTTTAAACTATTTTTGTAACCTTATAACCTACAATAGATGTTTTGCTATCAAAACAGATATTTGACATTATACAAAGTTATCAAGACAAATATGCTTGAACGTTACTCAAATTATTAAAAATATTCCTTAATTGACATTGTACAAAGTTATCAACACAAAATGTTTAAACTATTTTGTAGCCTTATAACCTACAATACATGTTTTGCTATCAAAACAGATATGTTTAATATTATTTGACATTGTACAAAGTTAAGCACCAAAAAATTTTACTATTTTGTATGAAGAAGCGTGTTCTGAGCAAGCAGATGCTGACGCTGAATTTTTCTAGTTTTTCATTGCAAATAATAAAAATAATATTAGTGATAGTAATAGTAATAATAATAATGTTAATAATGTGCCAACAAACCTGCTTTCATTGTTACAAAACACAATGAACGTTTGGAGCGACAGCGACAATAAAAATTTTGATTTGAATTTTGCGCTATAGTGATAGTTAATAATTGTAACTTATTTTATATTGCACCTTATTTTATAATAAATACCCCCAAGGATATGTATCTGTACATGTAAAATTAACAATACGTTTATCATCATAAGGACTTAACACTATCTTTTCTTGTTTTACAGTATAAACATTATGTTTTTTTGATAATATTGAAAATTGTGTTCTACTTATTGTATTATTATTAAATAAACAATTGTAGTAATCATTAAACATAATATTTTTTAATGTTGCACCTGTAACACCTTTAGCCTTTTTATTTACTTTTTCTTTTATATTTTGTAAAATTTTAAAACAATACATTTTTGAACGTAATCCTATAAATTCAGTCATAATTTGACCGTTATTCTCATCCTTCATAAGCCCAATTACTTTTTTATTTACTTGAGGCATATTATAAATATTATTTTTACTGTAATCAGAAGTATCAAATTTATCAATATCACGTTTCATTATTTCATAAATATCGAAATTAAAAAAATTATAAATTAAACTATCTGTGTCTGTATATAATAATTTGGCATTTTCACCTAAATTTGCTTTTATATAATTAAAATGGAAATCATAAATGTAAGTTTTCGCTAAATCTAAAATTGAAAATCCTACATAAATTGGTTTATTAAAGAAAACATGCTGATTTTTTAGTTCAATGAGTACCATGTTATTACTTAATATAGTACAGCTATGAAAATTTGGTTGTGATATGAAATATTTTGCACCATACCGCCCCTCATATTTTGTAACTAATTTGACTGTTTTATGTTTACGAACGTTTTCCATTGTTTTACCAAAAACAGCATTATTCATTAATTTGTAAAATTTTTTAAGGAACTCGTTATTTGATTGCTTACGCAATTCTGTATTCAGATCTATGTACTTTCTTAGCCAGGGGCTTTGCTTAAATTTTAATATTTTATGTATACGTGTGATTTTCATACCTAAACTTATATATTGTTTTAAATTTGTATAGTGTATTACATAATTTTTTTTATTATGTAAATTTGCTATTAATTTTGATTTTTTTGCGTTTGGCGGAATAAAATGTTCCACAGCGAGCGGTAAATCTTTATGTTTCTCATGTAAACATGTTGGATATTCCAAATCTACCTCAAAAATATATCCTATATCGCTTTCATCGCTTAAATTTAGCACATCAATGATATTAAAATTATTTTCTTCAACCCATTCAAATTTTGAATGAGGTAAAAACATTCGCATAGCTGCACCATATAAATTATTAACATCGTAATACATTAAATATGATTCTTTTTCATTTGAATTGTACATATCCCCCATATATTTATTATTCGCTTTTCCATACCGATTAGAGCATTGGGATAAACCACCTCGAATTCCTTTTTCAATAAAAAGTATTTTATCTACATCTGTTAATAACTCTAATTTTACATTTGTACATTTAAGCATAGCATCAAATGCTAATCCTGGGGCTGTATAATAATGCAACGCATCTAAATCATATGTTTTCATGCAAGTATTACGAAAATTTTCAAATACGTCACTTAATAGTAAAACGTCTGTTTTCAAATATAAATTAGCGTATTCACCTAATGTTTTAATTTTAAAAATACTCCAAACACTTTTTGCAAATTCATAATTTTCTTCCGATACACTTTCACCTTTTATTGAACTATAAAATTCGTTTATGTCAGGCAGTGTTGTTTCATTCAATTTATCCCATGAATCAATATACTCATATGGAAAAATTCCTTTGCGAATTAGCGCTTGAAATTCTGCATTTGAAGTACAAAAACTTTTTGTAATAAGCTTTTCCTCATTAGATAAATATGAAGATAATTTGTCTAAACTGCTACTCATAAAACGAAATGAATCTATAAATCTAAATTGGATACGTGTATTTTCCACATATTTAGTAAAAGATATATATTTTTCTTTATTTATTGGAAGAAGCCTAATATTTCCAGGGATTTGTTTTGCAATTGTTTTAATTATAAAATGGGCGTCATATGAAGTTAAATTATGAAAAACTATTGGAATTACACGTGACTTTCGGTACTTTAAATTGCATAATTGATGTGCTGCCCCGTTATACTTTCCAGTTAGGTGACAATGATCTCTTACCTTAATATCATCAATTTTAAAATTGTCATTACATATATGACATACTGTGGCAATTGAAAACTGGTGTTTTTCAAGCTGTGTTAAATTCATAGGTACTATATTATTCATAATATTATTTACAAAATTTGCAATATTTTGTAATTCTTCGCAAAACAATTCCAAACAATTATTACCACTATACAAATTAAATTTTGATAAGTTATTATTGTAACTACATTTCATATAATATGCTATACTAAAAGGAATATGTTTTTGAGTAAATATAGTATTTTTTCCGTGATTTTCATTAATTTTTTCCAAAATCGATTCTATGTCTCCATATATAGCAAACGGCACCATTTCTTTGTGATGAAAATTTTTAAATTTCAAAACATTATTTATTGCTGTAGGTAGTTGAATACTACATTTATTTACACGTTGACAATATTCCACATGTTTAAGATAACTATTTTTTACATAAAAATGATTTAAACATGTATCACAAAGTAATGCTTTATGCGCTTTTTTAGATAATTGTCTAAATAATAATTTTGATAAATCTTTTATCCACATATAATGATAATTTTCAGGCGATCTTATCTCATTAACATCAACATCTATTAATTCATTATCATCGTTATTACTATCATCATTATAAGTATTATTAGCATTATTAGAAATAAGTAATAAATGTATTTTTCTTTTAAAAAGTTTTGTTGTTAGTTTAACAGGTACAATAACATTATTAGTTTTTTTACCAGCACCATTTTTTTCAAAAGTATATACATTTATTGATAATTCATTCATATCCTCAAATTTTCCAATATCTTTAAGTTTCATAGGAAAATCTAATCCTTCATAATTTAAAACGTTTGAAAAATGTGGATATGATGAAGTGTGATTTGAATTAATTTTAGCAGGATATAAAGCTGATACAACAGCCCAAAGAAAACAATAGTTATCATTATTTCGCACGTTTATAATAGCTTTTTTATGTTTTATATCGGGTGGTAAATCAATATAGCTATTTCCACTAATAGGTATATATTTATTAATATTTACCTTCAAATATAAAATTTGGTATAATGCCCAACCTGAATCCTGTTCTTGAAATTCTTCAAGCTTATTTAATAGTTTATCTTGAATATTAACGTTATACCAATCTTTTATATTTGTAGAATTATCAATAACTTTGTTGGCTGTTGTAAAATGCTTTATATCCAATTTTTCTGTGTGTGGAAGTATAAATTCGCAACAAAATATTACATTAACTTTCAATATAGATTCTACCAAGATATTTTTAATTTTGTTAAAAAATATTTTTCTAGCAGCTTGTAAAAACAGTTTTGGATCTTTAAAATCTGCTTTATTTATTATACAGCCGGTTTGAATTCTACTATTAAAAACAGATTGAATGTTTTGCCATACTAATTTTTTATCCACTTTCACTTTTTTCTTCTGTTTATAATCTACACCTGCTTTTGCTCCTGCTTCTGCTCCTGCTCCTGCCCCTGCTCCTGCTCTTGCTTCTAATGCTATTTTACTTCTTAGTTTCTTTTTTAACACTTCACGGTATGTTTTTAATAGCGTTAAGTTGCCTTCTAATTTGAACAAGTTTTCAAACGTATTATACTTTTCTTTTTGTTGTTTAATACATTTCGTTATTATTAATATTGTTTTATTAATATTTTTTCTCCAACTATTAAATTCTTCTTTTGTTTTAAGCAGTTTTAAAACACTTCGAATTTTTTTAATAGCTGTACTACTTAAACAACTCACTGAATTTGTTACATTCATTGTAAAAAATAATATTAAAAATAATTAATTTTACTTATACTCATACAGTATGAATATTTAACGTGTAAAAATATACGCGCGCAATTTCATTTATATGCTATATAAAAGCTGTTATCAGTTTAAAAAATATAACATTTTAAAAAATAATTATTAATTAAAATTCGAAAATAATTGCAAGTCGTTATCAATGATAACTTTTAACAGACAACCTTGTAAAGTTTCAAAAATATTTTCAATTTCGAAAATAATTGCAAGTCGTTATCAATGATAACTTTTAACAGACAACCTTGTAAAGTTTCAAAAATATTTTCAACAATTTTAATCAACTAACAAACATGTTATTCTGCAATATTCCAAGAAATAATTATTAATTAAATTCTCAAAAATAAATCGCAATCAATAATAACTTTTAACCTTTTACAACAAATAAAATATCGTAAGCAGCAGCTCTGGCCGCCGCCGCCGCCGCCGCTCCAGTCGGAACCGCGGCCCGCGCCCCTGCTAGAGCCCCAGCCACAAACCCCAACTCAGCTACAGCCCCTGCCCGAGCCCCTGCCCCCGCTTCAACCTTAGCTGCAGCCCAAACCCGCGCCCCTGCCCCTGCTTCAGCCCCAGCACCAGCTACAAACCCAACCGCAGCCCCAGCCCCTAACCCCTAACGCTGCTCCAGCCCCAGCAGCCGCCATGGCTGCGTACAAGAACTACCTCAATGGTCTAAACCGGATGACCGCGGCCATCGAGTTTTCAAACCAGGATGACGGCGGTCATCGAGTTTGAATACTGGTGGCGCCACCTAGCGGCAATTCGATGAACTTATCCAGGAACGGCCTAGTATATCTACTAATGGATACTCCAGTAACCTTAGAATAGTAGCTTCAAACCGTAACACAACCTGAAGTAAAATACATTAATTAACTCGTGGATTAAAAAAGAACTAAATAAATAAATAATATAAGTTATCATCACGGCATATTACCCATTGCTGGGTGTGCCAATATGCTTTGTACACAGATATCGGTAATGATTAAATATTTGTACCGTGTGGGCGCTTACCAGGCGTCACCTCACGGGCACTCATTGGTGGTGTGGAAAATGCGCACAGAGGTCAATTTTGTGCCATTAGTAGTTCGAAGTAATTTTTGGCGTCGATCCCGAAAAATAATAATAATAAAATATTAAATTTTGACGTAATAACTTAACATTTTTCATTAAAAAATAAACACTAGATAAGTCTCAAAAAATAAAGTTTTATTTACTATACGTATTTCGATCGTCTAGATCAGGGGTTCCCAAAGTGCGGCCCGCGGGCCAAATGCAAAGCCTGTGAATTTGGCCCGCGATATCGATACGATATATTATATTATTAAAAAATAAATAAGTAAATAGTAAAATAAATAATAAATATTACAAATAAGATACAATAAAATATTTTAATATTTTTAAAAAAATTCTTACAGGACTTTAACCATAAGCGTTTGTATTAATAAAATATTATATTTCAAAAATTATTGTAGTATGTCTAGTCTAGTTATTACACATTTGTACAGAAATATAATATAGTAGTCGCAAATAGATACAGAACTGTTAATCATTTCTGGCGCATCTAATGCATCACACAATTTCAAGGAGTCAGTAACGAATTTATCGTTTTTTTCAAAGTTTAAAAGACCGTACAAGGGGATGTAATATATTTTCCGCAGTAGAATATTCTTTTGATATTAAATGGTTATGCGACTTGACATTTCTAGTACACGTAATTGGTGTTATGAACGAATTAAATTTAAAACTGCAAGTTAATGGTAAGCTTATTTATGATATTCTTGGATATGTAAATTCCACGGAAAGAAAATTTCATTTATTACAAGAACAGCTTCAAATTGGTAACTTTTGTCATTTTGAAACATGTGGAATATTAGTAAAGGAAAATACCAAGGCATCAGTTATTCTTCAATCGGAAAAGTATTACAAAATCATATAGAGTTTGTTAGAAGATTTTGACAAACGTTTCGATGATTTTAAGAGTCACGCGGACAACTACATTTTATTTTCAGATCCATTTTCTTGCAATCCGCGTGACGTTTCTGAAGACATGCAATTTGAATTGATAGAATTACAGGAAAATATCGATGCTAAGAATTCTTATCGAAACAATTCCTTAATTGATTTTTATAAAGGATTATCATGCGTGAATTATCCGAAAATACGAAAACATGCTCAACAAATGTTTTCATTATTTGGGAGCACATATATTTGCGAAAAAACTTTTTCAATTATGAGCATAAATAAGTCGAAATTAAGATTAAAATTGAGTGATAGGCATTTACAAGCAGTATTAAGAATACATTCGACGGACATACAAGCAAAGTTTAATGGCATTAAAATAAAACAACTACACAATTCGCACAATACAAATGAATCAATTTATTACAAGTTTTTATATTCACATTATTTTTGTTAGTGTTTAATTAATAGTACTAGTTTGTAATCATTGTTGCAATGATTAAGAAATTATATTTATAATTATAAGTTTAATTCCAGTTACATATGTTTTTGTTAATAAATAATAGATTATTAGTTTGTAATACTTGTTGCTATAGTTATAGTTCTGTATTTACAATAAGAGTGATTTTACTTTCGTGTTAATAAATTGTGTGATTTTATAATAATTGTTGTTACAGTTAAAGATTTATATTATTATATAATAAGATGGATTTCAGTTATTTTTTTGTTTTAATAAATATATAATTAAGGATTTATATTTATATTAAATTTAGTATACTAATAAATAAAAATAAGAAATAGTTAAATATATTTAAAACAAAAAAAAATCGTGGTTATTGTTTCGATTTTATTCCGTTTTTTTTTGGCCCGCCAAAAAATTCTGTAATATTAAATTGGCCCGTCTAAGAAAAACTTTGGAAACCCCTGGTCTAGATCTACACCATCATTAAGTAATAATAACAGCAGAATGAATTTGTAATACGTAACATGTAATATTAACACAGCAAATGGGAAAGTACATCTATCGACAAAGGTTGTAAAATTGAAACAGAAAATGGGAAAGTACATCTGTTGAAAGTTGTAAAGGGATTAAAGCGGGCATATCAAAGGTGACTGATCAATTTATCGTTCATTAGAGTTTTGTGGTCCTTAACATCTTTGTGGATTTCGAAGGGTTCTAAGAAGTTCAACTTTAATCCCTTTTTACCTCTCACTAGGAGAGGTATTGGATTAATGCTAAAAATCAGGTAGGTTAAGTTGGCCCCCCCAAGTCGGAATAATAATAACAAATTAATGTGACCAATTGCGCCGTTTATGCGCTTGTATGCACCACCTTTACTTTTTTATGCGTTTTTCTAGTTTCTATTTTATGTTGTTTTTCAATGGGGGGGGCAACTTAATGGGTAACCCCCCCAAATTGATATTTTTTTTTTGTTATGTATGGCTTGATAAATATATGCGCTACTATGCGCCAGTACAAAACATGAATGCACCAATTACGTTCAGGATATATGTATTATTGAATTTCGGGTGGGGGGGGGTCTACATTAATGCAGTTTTTTTTTTTTAATTTTTAAAAATTTGAAAAAAGCTATTATATTTGAATACGTATGCGCTCTTATGCGCTAAAATTTTTAATGCGCTTTTTCCATTGAAGAAATAGAATGATGGGGGGGGGGGTCAGGATAATATATTAAAAATTATAAATTTTCTACACCAGTGTTCGATCAGATTGAACCAGCCAGAAAAATCTTCAGTTGCAGAGCATGCCCTGCACAAGAAGAACATTAATGAGATATGTAGAAACAGCAAATAAGTCACCCTTGGGGCGTAAAACAGTATTGACTAGTGAACAAGAAAAAGAACTTTCCAGTAGAATAATTCGATTGGCGGAAGTCGGATATCCATTGACATCAAAGTTGGTTAGAAGGATTTTTAAGACGGAACGTTGAGATAAGGAGGAGAAAAGCTCAGGGCATGAACACAAAAACTGAATAGGTTTAGTGTCAATGATTATTTTGAGAAACTGAAGAAAATTCTCACAGAATTAGATTTAATGGATAAATCAGAAAGAATCTATAATATAGACGAGAAGGGTTGCAGATTAAGTTTGCACCATCAACAGAGCATACTAGCAAAGAAATGTGCAAAACGAGTTCATTTGGTAGCTCCTGAGCATAAACAAAATGTAACTGTCATGTCTTGTGGTAATGCTAGAGGTAATGCCATACCACCAGGAATTTTATTCAAAGGAAAAAGACAGAAACCTGAATGGGCAGATACATTACCACCAGGAACTTTAATACAGATGACTCCTAAATGTAGTATGAATATTGCTTCATTTTGTACTTGGATTGAACACTTAGCTAAATACAAGGCAGCAGGAAAATGCCTCCTAATTTTTGATGGTGCTAGATGTCATTTAGACTACACCATTGTAGATGTGGCAGATAAACATGATATTGTACTTTTCTGCCTGCCGAGTAACACGACACATGAGTTGCAACCAATGGATAAGTCGGTTTTTCGCTCATTTGAACACCATTGGGATGATCAAGTTCTGCAATACTGGACAAGACATAAGGATCGAGTAATCACAAAATTACGATTTGGTGAATTTTTTTCCATTGTGTGGGATAAAAGTTTAACACCAGCAAATATTAAAGCAGGATTTGCCGCAACTGGTATTTTTTCCTACAACCCCGACGCAATTTCTGAATTAGCATTTGCTCCTAGTTCAGTAACTGAAGCAAAAGAACTATCTTTATCAGTGCCTACAGCAAAAAATAACACACCCACAAAACCTTCAACATCCAAATGTGTACAACGTAATTGGCTTAAACAATATATTAACTTAAATACTGAGTTGCGAAAGCAATCAAACAATGAATTTAAAAAGAACTTTTATAAATTAATCAACAATGCTGTGTTTGGTAAAACCATGGAAAATGTTCGGAAATACAAGGATATTAAGTCAGTAACTAGGTGGGAAGGGCGTTATGGGGCAAAATCATATATTTCTAAACCAAATTTTCATAGCTGCACAATATATGATAACGACATAGTAATTATTGAAATGAATAGGTTAGTTTTAAAATTTAACAAACCAATATATGTGGGATTTTCAATATTGGATATTTCGAAAACATATATTTACGATTTTCATTACAATTATATAAAGCAGGAAATAGGCGAAAAGGTAAAATTGCTTTACACAGATACAGACAGTTTAATTTATTATTTTTCAAACATAAATATTTATGAAATTATAAAACGTGATACACATAAATATGATACATCTGATTACGATAAAAACAATATTTACAACATTCCATTAGTTAACAAAAAGGTCATTGGCCTCATGAAAGACGAAAATAATGGACAAATAATGACCGAATTTATTGGTTCAAGATCGAAAATGTATAGTTATAAGGTAGCACGTAAACCAGTTACTAAAAAATTAAAGGAATTACAAGTGCTACTACAAACAATATCACATTTGAAGATTACTATAACTGTTTATTTAACAACACAACTGTAACAAAAAATCAGTTTTCTATACGTTCAAAACATCATATTGTGTACACAACAAAACAACAAAAACTTGCTTTAAGTCCGCATGATGACAAAAGAATTGTAAATTATTTGTATAATGATACAATTCCTTGGGGGTACAATTGTCAATAAATGTGAAATAAATGTAAAATTATATTTAATATGATTGTTAGCTGACGTCATCGTAAACAAGTTCTAACAAGATTTTTGCTGACGTCAACGTAAACTGGGGATCAAGCAGAAGGAAAATTTCCGCTTATAAAAAAATTTATACAGTGTAATAATATAATTATAATGTATTTATAAATATTATTTGTTTTTTTAAATATTATTTAATAAATAAAATTTATAACTAATTCGGGTCGCAATTTGGGGTTCGGTCGCAATTTGGGGATTCGGAGATCGTGATGGGGTCCGCTGGTGGTGGAAAGCGGTGTCTGAGCCGTAGGCGACCTTGGACCAGGTCACCTGCAGTTTGAGGTCATTTGATCTGGTAGCCCCGCTGCTATACTACTATATATATATATATATATATATATATATATATATATATATATATATATATATATATATATATATATATATATATATATATGGGGTCCGCTGGTGGTGGAAAGCGGTGTCTGAGCCGTAGGCGACCTTGGACCAGGTCACCTGCAGTTTGAGGTCATTTGATCTGGTAGCCCCGCTGCTATACTACTATATATATATATATATATATATATATATATATATATATATATATATATATATATATATATATATATATATATATATATATATATATATATATATATATATATATATATATATATATATATATATATATATATATATATATATATATATATATATATATATATATATATATATATATATATATATATATATATATATATATATATATATATATATATATATATATATATATATATATATATATATATATATATATATAGAACTTACAACATTTTGTAATAATTTATAGTACCGTTATATGGTATATTGGGTCTGAAGGTTGAGGAAATTTTAAATAGAAAGTACGTCTTGGTGAAATGTCTAAAAACGTCGGGTTTTTTACAATTTTTATTTAAAGTAAAATTTTGACGATAAACTGTGGTTTTAAATCAAAAGTTACTAAAAATGGTAACAAATGGTCGTAGTGTAAACCAGTGATAGCAAAAATGTATTGCAAGTTTGAAATATATCTGCTACAAATAGAACGTTTTAGAGTGTAAAAATTGTTCAAATATTAATAAATGAACATAATTTAATGTATTTGATATAAATTTTGAATGGAAAATGTCTAGAAATTGTAAAAAATTACAATTACAATCAACATGTTTGGAATGAATTATATCTGTCAAACCAGATGTCACAAAGAATTTAAATTTTAAATATAGTAGTTATAACACGTTTTAAAACGTAAATTATTGTATGGTAGACTAATTATATTATAATTAGATGTATTTTATATAAATTTAATACATTTAAACGGTATTATACATTTAACCTTATCAAAGTGATTTGTCATGTCATTGATCAGAAGCCAAACGTCATCAGAGTTATGAATGTATTTTTATTAATAATTACATGAAAATTATATATAATACTTATGTAGAATTATAAATACTTTAATTATTAACGGTAAGTGTTAAATTTTACTCATTTTCTTATGTAGAAATGTTTAAAATTTGTTAAACTGTGTTTTGCAGGTTAAGTTAGTTTCTCCAAGTGTAAATGTATTATGTATGTGTTATATGCATTAAAAATACTTAAATAGATACAAATACAATAAAATACAAGTAATGTTTACGTATATTTATTAGATATGTTCTTATTTTTACATATTTTGATAGTTTAGGGTAATGTACTACGTTGTATTCCTTGGCGAATTGGATTGAAGGAATATTGGTTTTTCAAAGGTAAGAACTACAAATTTACGAATAATATGTATATCACATGACGTGTAGAACAAATATTTATAATAAATATATTTAGAATTTTATTCATTTTTTGTGGAAATATTTAACGATACATTCATAGGTAGTGAAATCTTCAAGGTTACTGAAATGATAAGTGTTTACAATTGATTTAAACATATAACATGATTTAATTTTCTTATAATAAGTTTGAATACAGTATTCTACACTTTATATGTACATATAATTAGTATATTGACAAGAATATGGTAAATATTCATCTTTGTAAAATGGCCGAATGTGAAGCGCCGATCGGCAATTAAACGGTTTGCTATGTAACTTGTCGGTCATCCGACGAATAAATAAAAACTTCTATATTATTCTAAACAAACATATACACCTACACAAGACTGAACATCCCGGCCACCGTTGAAGCTGTTCTTCAACTAATAGCAAATGCATACATAAGAATTGATACGTTTAAATCCGGCCCTGACGATACACCAGAATTTCCTATGAAGTGCGCAGAAGATTATAACGTATTAAATAAATATATGGAAAGAGAAGAGGGATATAATTATTTGGTAATTTTTTTTTTATATTTTATTGTATACACTGGAGTCCGGATATAATAAACCCGCTTTTAGTGAACTTCCGGCTGAAGTGAACGCTACTTTAGGTATCCTAATTTTTTCCCATAAGACTAATACAAATTTTATCCGTTTATAATGAACCCGCTTATAATTAACTTCCGGATAAAGTGAACCGAATTTTGTTAACTTAAGGTATAAAATTTCCGTTTATAGTAAACTTTTATAATGACAACAAACACACAACAGATGGAAGCACAAGAGATCGAAAGAATCGACGTACGAGAGGTAGTAAAACCAGAACGATAGACTAGAGCAGGGGTCGGCAACCTTTTTTGGCCGCGGGTCAAAATCAACCAAAATGCGAGTATTAAAGAGACGTTTGGGTCAGAGATATTTTCGTATTAAAACAGCATTTTTATTATTGTGCTACTGTACTACACGTGCTATAACTATAACTGACATACAACTGAGATAACGACGCGCGCGCCCAGGAATGGTACAATTTATTCGGACAATGTCGCTGCATTCCGCATACTACCGGCTGATTCCATATCCAGTCAGGCGGGGGTGGGGCTTTAACTGATATTTTTATATGTTATACTGGATTCAAATTTGGTACGTTCATAACTTTGCGACAAAAATTTTTTGGGAAAAAGAAAAAAATGTTTGTATATCTTATACTTTACTTTCGGAAGTAAAGTGGGTCACTTGAAATTACCAAATGGGTCACTCGGTGACCCACGGGTCATAGGTTGCCGACCCCTGGACTAGAGAGTATGTCGAATCTCATAGGCGTCGCTTGCGCAGTACGCTTCCCTGAAATTTTCCCCATAATCCCCATGCGTAGCATATTTTTATATATGTCTGTGAGTGTGAGTTTAGAGTCTCATGTTTGACGTTTACAATGGAAAAACGAAAACGTAAAGCGTTAACACTAAAAGACAAGTATGATATTATTCGAAAAATAGAAAATGGTGCTAAACAAAGTGACAAATGTTGTGAAATGAGTTTACCTAAATCTACCGTGTCCGTATCTTGGAAGAAAAGATATTTTATCATTCTATGATAACGTTAATTTTAAGCGCAAAAGAATGAAAAAATCAGCTCATGAAAAGCTGAACAAGGGACTTTTACAGTGGTTTACTCAAAAAAGGAATGATAATGTTCCCTTAAGTGACACAATTCTTCAAGAACAAGCTTCTAAAATGGGTAATAAAATTGCTAATCAAGACTTTACATGTTCTAGAAGTTGGATATAACGATTTAAGCAGAGACATTGCATCACCGGAGGAAAAATTGTTGGTGAGTCTGCGTCAGTTGATATGAATGTTGTTGATGACTGGCTTAGTACTATTTGGCCTGATCTTTGCAACAACTATAACAGTAATGGCATTTTCAACGCCGACGAGACCGGGCTTTTTTACAAACTGAAACCGAATAAAACTTTGAAATTCAAAGAAGAAAGCTGTGCTGGCGGGAAGATGTCTAAACTGAGAATTACTATTTTAGTAGCTGCGAGCAGGACATATTGTACAAAATAACACTATACGTCCGCTAAAAGATAATCTGATAGCAATTAAAAACATTAGGAATGGTTGCAAATTATTCATTAGTCGTTTATAACCTTTTTTCTGAGGTGGTTGGCAAGGATGTTGAAGAAACGAAGCTCCCACCAAATACAGTCCTTCATTATCTTAGAAGATCCAATACCTACTCCGGTCAATTAAACACATTGATTCCAGCTGATTTTGAGACTGCTCGTGGTCTTTTAAAGATAAATATGTCATTAACAGATTTAGCATCTGTGAATGCTGTCATTAGCCGGCTTTCAACAACTGAGTCTGAAGAGGATATTTACCAATTATTAGCCTTGTTAGGTGCTAAATACAAGTTAAGATTACGACGTCATTATATTGTTGCGTTATTCACGCTTCTCATGGCTTTAACTAGACAAAGAAATTGTTCGTCTCAATCTCTTTCAAGGAGATCCATGGCTTTGGCTGCCTTCCTGGGTGAAGCCTCCGTAGATGTAACTATACCAGAAGTTACAGGTTTATGGAATCTTATTGAAAATAATGTCAAGGAAAAGGGCATCGAAAAGATCATTGATGTTCTGTCAGTCTATGCAGAAGGTAATGAGAGTGTAGTAATTACTCCTTTAATAATTGTTCAAGCACAATGGAGAAATCTTACCTGTATTAAATTAATCTATGATGCAGTACAGGAATTCTCTGACTTTCCGTGGGGTTTCGTTTTTAAGCAAGCCCAAGTTCTTGATGAAGAAATGATGACATTCCAAAGATACATCAAAGCAATTCAAGGAGATACATATTCAGGATTCAAATTTTCTGGATTTGCCACGATGTTTCCGAATTTAGCATGTCTGTGTTATAACTTACATCTCCGAGTCGGAGGAAGAGCCAGCTTACAAGATTACAATGGTGTAAGATCAGATAGATCCAATTGTTCACAAAGAGAATTAATCAAAAAATGGGTGGAAAATTTCCGTGAACAACGACTCTCCTCATTTGCTAAACTACCAGATATGCCGACTCAACAAGACAATTACAATCCATATCCTATTCCCAATTTAGGAGGTACAGGAGATGATGACGATGATGATGGGAATGATAATCAAGGCCCTCCTCCTAAGCGTCGTCGAACAGAGGATGATGCAGTCACAAGGACATGAAGATGATCAAATGTCTATTGTAGATGAAAGTGAGGATGAGGACATGGAAAAAGTACATTGGTGACCCCGTCTGTTAAAAGATGTCTCTACTTGCAGTTGACCCGGTCGAACTTGTTGTTCCAACAGAACCAGTCGAACTTGTAGAATCAATGGAACCAATCAGACCGGATGAAGTAGCTGATATTCCCCTGGTGGCCGGTAGTAACCCCTTCGGACTGGCAAACGCTCCGGCGGTTTTTCAACGTATCGTCAATAAAATGTTGGGCGGACTGCAACATGGTGATGTACTGGCGTACATGGATGACATCCTCATACCATCGGCGACTATAGAGGAAGGGCTGAAGTTATTGGAACAAGTTCTGGAACTGGTGCAACAAGCGGGTTTGAAACTTAACCTGGGAAAATGTAAATTTCTGCAAACAGATTTAGACTACTTGGGGCACGAGATTTCTTCTGGAGGGATTCGACCTAGTGCACGGAAGATACAGGCGGCAGACGAATTTCCAACACCAACAAATGTTCACGGCGTCAGACAATTTTTGGGTTTGGCGAGTTATTTCCGGAAATTTGTACAAGATTTTGCGAAGCTGGCGAAACCACTCACTAACCTAACAAAGATGGATAAAGAATGGCATTGGAGTGAGATACAGCAAGCGGCATTCGATAACTTAAAAAACAAACTCATAAGCAGACCGATTTTGACAATTTACTGTAGTGATGCAGCGACAGAACTGTATACTGATGCGAGCAAGCTAGGCGTAGGCGGAATCCTTCTACAGGCGCAGACAAATGGTGAACTTAAACCGGTGAGTTACTTTAGTAGGGCGACAACCAAACATGAACAGCTGTACCATAGTTACGAGCTAGAGACGTTGGCGATCGTGGAGTCGGTGAAGCGATTTCGAGTGTATCTTGTGGGCGTACACTTCAAGGTGGTGACTGACTGTTCGGCGTGACGGTGCCACGCGTGGCGAGATGGTGGTTGATATTACAAGAATACGATATGGAGATTGAGTATCGTCCAGGCGAGAAAATGCAGCAACAACAACAGCTACAAGACTGCAAAGCTCAAGAAATCGTAGCGCAGTTGCAGAGTGGCGAGGCGGAGCAGCACTTGAAGGCGAACTACAGCATCAATGATGGACGATTATAAAGGAAAACTCTAGCTATTGCCCGATTGTATGTTCCTGCTATAGCAAAGTTTAATCTACTGCGAAAATACAACGACGATATCCGACACCCAGGAGTCAAGAGATGCTTAGAACTAATAAAGCGTGAGTACTGGTTTCCTAGAATAGGGCGATTTGTAGTGAAGTATGTGACGTCATGCTTAAGATGTGCTTTCGGGAAAGGCGGCTATAGGCGGGCGGAAGGATTCTTACATCCCATAGAAAAGGCGGCGGAACCATTTCATACAGTACACATTGACCATGCTGGTCCCTTTGCAAGGAGTAAACGAGATAATTCATACCTATTGATGCTGGTAGATGCTTTTACCAAGTTCACGATAGCGAAGCCAACAAGGACGCTGGGCTCGGCGGAGGCGATACGTGAACTGCGCGGCATGTTTGGCGTTTTCGGGTACCCAAGGCGAATAATCTCTGACACGGGATGGGCATTTACAAGCAAGATCTTTGCGAACTATCTGGCGGAGAATGGGGTTAAGCACGTACTGAATGCTGTGGCGGCACCCCGGGCGAATGGTCAGGTGGAACGGCAGAATCGCACTCTTATCGACGCGTTGATAACAAGTGCCAAGGAGGAGTGCAATTGGGATGAGAAAATTCCGGAGATTTTATGGGGCATGAACCAGACATTCAATGAGAGTATACGAACATCTCCAGCTCAGTTGATGTTTTCACACGGCCGTTGCGCAATGGATGAATGTTGAATGTATAACTAGTTTATGTGAAACATTGTTACAGGTTGCTGATATGCATTTAGAACACAAAATAATAGTTTCCGGCGATTTTAATGCTCATATTGGCTTATTAAACCAAGCGGAAGATTTGATAATAGATTCTCCATTTGTTTCGGGTGTAAGTTCTTCCGTTCACACCTTGTGCAACAGCAGGGGCAGATTACTAACTGAATTCATGGAAAATTTAGGCTTTCTGGTACTTAATGGACGTACACATGGTGACGATGTGGGTAATTATACATTTTATAGCTCTTTAGGTAATAGTACGATAGATCTGACTTGGGGAAATTTAAACGCAGTACATATGATAACCAATTTTGAAATATTTATTCCCTTGCTCACAAGTAATCACAGTATTTGCGTAACCAGCATAGGCTATACTGCAGATTTTAATATTCAGGGTAATGCGGATCCAATAAACACTAAATATAACGTTATTTTCTCATTTGTTAAAGAAAACGAACATCTATTTCTCAGCTCTCTCCAAAATAGTAACAGATTATATTATCAAACTAATAATGTTAATTTATTGAACAGTAATATTATTGAAGCGCTTAAAGAAGCTGTATGTGATTCCAAAATGATGAAAATAATTAAGAGTAACAGTTTGATTAAAAAAAATAAACCCTGGTTTGACTCTAAATGCAGAGATATGAAACTGGAATGTAAACTGAGTTTAAAAATATACAAAAAGGATCGTTCCAACGAAAATTTGATTTCATATTTAAACAGTAAAAAAATGTACAAAAAGATTGTAAACGATAGCAAGTCCGCTTATTTTATGACCATTAGAGAAAATTTGTCTAATATTAAAAATAATTCAGAGTTTTGGAAAACAGTAAACTCTCTTAAACAAAAATATTATAACTGTAGTTCCGAAATATCGCTAAACACTTGGACAGATTTCTTTACAAAAATTTACTCTAAATACTCTGAACCGGAAATCACAATTTTTTTCGACTGTACACATCCGTATTTCGATACTCCAATATCACTAGAACTTGAAATCAGCATAAACTCGTGTAAAAACAACAAAGCTCCCGACATTGATGGCACAAAAAAACGAATTTTTTAAAGTTTTATCACCGGAATGGACTGCTTATTTACTAAATATGTTTAACATTATTTTCGATACAGGATGTACACCTATTTCTTGGTCATCGGTACTACTTTTTCTTTTACACAAAAAAGGGGACAGAAATGACCCAGAAAACTATAGGGGCATCGCTCTGATTAATGTAAATTGTAAAATATTTACACGTATTTTATATAATCGCCTTAATTTCTGGTGCGTAGAAAACGAAATATTGAGTGAAAATCAATCGGGATTTAGAAAAGGTAAGGGCACGAATGATAACATCTTCACTCTTACTGCTATATCGCATTTGTATTTAAGATTAAAAAGGCATACTTGCTACGCGATATTTATTGATTATAAACGTGCCTTTGATTCCATTAATCATTCACTTTTATGGTATAAACTCTACAATTTTGGAATCTCTGCAAAACTTATAAAAAAATTAAAATGTCTTTACAGTAATGCCTCCCTAAGTGTAAAAACAAACGATGGCACAACAAATTCCATACAAATAACAGAAGGGATTCTTCAAGGGAAAATATTAAGTCCACTTTTATTCTCCATATTTAATGACACTGAACAGTTTTTTAGATTAGCAAATTTGAAAGGCCTTGACGTGGACGGTCATAATGATATATTGACTTTAGTCTATGCTGATGATATGGTGATTTTAGCTGATTCACTTATTGATGTGCAAAAAAAAATTGAACTGTCTTCAGTTGTACTGTGAAAATAATCTTTTACATGTAAACGTTAAAAAAACAAAAATCTTAGCCTTTCAAAAGGGACGTCCAAAAACTAACTTACGTTTTTATTATCGATCGGAAGAATATACATGCAGCCAAAAATACATAAAAAAGATATTCCCCTCCGACAAATAACGTCTACCATTGACACCCCAACTTTCTAAATATCTTAATGACACCATTAATAAAATCACATCACAATCTTCTCTTATTATCAGGAACTCTTTTGATCTGGTAAATGACGTATCTAAACTAAAAATCCCACCCAATTATAGTATTTTTTCATTAGATGTTACCGCCTTGTATCCTTCCATTCCGCAACATCTTGTCATTGAATGTGTCCATGAAAAATGGGAACAACTACAACATTTTACGGATCTAACTGAAGACCAATTCATAAGAGGTCTTGATCTATGTTTTGAAGCCTCTGTTTTTACTTTCAACAACCAAGTTTACCGTAAATTAGATGGTTCCCCTATGGGAGCTAGTAGCACCTTGGCTGAAATAATTTTACAGAAACTTGAAAACAATATCGTTACAAATAAAACATGGGATATCCTATATTATAAAAGATACGTTGATGATTGTTTGTTGATTGCCCCCACTGTTAATAGTAACAATATTCTGTTACAATTTAATAATTTTCACCCCCGTATAAAATTTACTATTGAAATGGAGTCTTATAATAATATAAATTTTATAGGTCACTTTAATTAAGAATAATGATAATATAATCACAAATTGGTATCAAGAACCCACTTCTTCAGGTAGATATTTGCACTATAACTCCAATACTAATTTCAAATATAAGATCAGTGTAGTTACAGCCTTAATTGACAGGGCCATTTTGTTATCGCACCCCACTTTTCACAATAGCAATATAAATCACATAATACATACATTAAAAAAGAATGGTTATCCTGATGATTTTCTACGTAAGCAGATAGCCAAAAGGCTTTACACACTTAAACACACTAGAGATGCTGAGTCTGTTTCGGGTGAAAGGATACAAGGCGAACCTAATATTTATGCGTCAATTCCTTATGATCGTAGTATAAACAAAATTTTGAATAAGGTAACTTCAGACTAATATAATAATTTCAAATAGTAGTGCTGTTAATTCCAAACCACTCTTCACAAATTTAAAAGACAGTATCGAACCTTCAAATCAAAAGAACGTCATTTACCAGATCAACTGAGGTCATTGTGATAAATGTTACATCGGCGAGACTTCTCAACCTGTTAAAAAAAGATTATATCAACACCAATACCATTGCAATACTTTAAACGAAGACCATAGCGCCTTATGCAAACATCATTGTCAAACCGGACAAATTCAACTTCAAAGAGTTTAAAATTTTGGAAAAAGTTCCCAACAAAGATAAAAGAGTGCTTTATGAAACTTGCCATATAAACATGAATAAATCTATAACTATTAATAACCAAACTGATTACAAACAAAACTTAGTTCATCTTAAAAATATCTTTAATTGTTTTTGAATTTACCGCGTTTTCCTTCTTTCTTGCTTTTAGTTACTTTTCGTTCGGCCAGCAAGCACGTGTTAGTTGTAATAAAGCTGTGAACGTGATAGGTTCATGAAAGCGGCACTCCGTACCGCAGTGCGACCGTTCATGTAAGTAAATTCAGAGGTGGTTATTACTAATTTCTTTTATTTCCTTTCGTTATTATTACGTATAATTTCGTACAGTTGTTGGGGGTAAATAAACTACAAGACTTTTTTTTTAATTTTAGGGCTAAAAATTCAGAAAACAGAAAAAGAATTGCAGGAGATTTCCGAAAATTTTGCAGACGATGTTGAGGATGCTGTTGACTTTGATAATGAATCCGAGGAAGAGGACGAAGTAATTGAAAATGATATATTTAGTAGTGACTCAGTATAGTCCATGGATGGTGGGGGTAGTGACTCTGCAATTACTTTGCCAACATTGAAATCAGGAGAAGATTTTATTTTCTACATTGGAAAAGACAAGGAAACAATATGGAAAAGCACTCCTGTTGTCACTTCAAGTAAAACTAAAGCTAAAAATATTATCAAGGTGGTACCTGGTGCCAAAGGGGCAGCAAGAAATGTCTTAGATGAAAAATAGTCATTTTTAAAATTTATAACCAAAGAAATGATAGACAAAATTGTTATCTGAACGAATATATACATTCAAAGCAAACCAGCCAGAAATTACGGAAAAGCTAGAGATTATTGTCAATTGATATCTCGCTCCGAAATTCAGGCTTTATTTGGAGTCCTTTTCATAATTTCGGTAAAAAAAAGGGAGCCATACCAACGTTGAAAAGTTGTGGAGCAAAGATGGCACTGGAATGATTTTACTGAGGGCGGTGTTTAGTTACAGAAGATTCTTATTTATTCTTCGTGCTTTGCGGTTCGACGACATTACAACTAGAAAAGATAGGGAAATAACTGACAAGTTAGCTGCTATTAGAGATATTTACAACGATTTCGTTACTAACTGCATGAACAATTATAACTTAGGAGAAAATATAACTATAGCCGAAATGCTTCATAAATTTAGAGGTCGATGTGGCTTTGTACAATATATGCCACAAAAACCAGCTAAATACGGCATAAAAATGTACGCTCTTTGTGACAGCAATACTTATTACTATTACACGTGGATTTTCGAGATATATTGTGGAACACAGCGCGATGAACCCTACAAATTTTCTAATAAACCCTTTGACATAGTACAGAGATTAGTAGATCCTCTAAAGCAATCCAACAGAAACATTACTACCGACAATTATTATACCAGTGTTCCTTTGGCTGAATATCTTTTGAAAAATGGTCTTACTCTGATTGGAACAGTAAAAAAAAAAACAAAAAAAAAATTCCACCCGAGTTTCTACCTAATAAATCACGTGAAGTTGGTTCCAGCGTATTTGGATTTTAGAATGAAATAACTCTCGTTTCATATATTCCAAAGAAAAACAAGGCGGTGCTTTTACTATCTACCATGCATAATACAGACGAAATTGACAAAACTACTAATAAACCAAACATCATTCTGAACTACAATCAAACAAAATGTGGCGTTGATACGGTCGACCAGAAATGTACTTCTTATACAACTCAAAGAATTACTAGAAAGTGGCCCCTAGCAGTTTTTTTTAGATTCTTGGATATTGGCGGTATAAACGCTGAAGTTATATTTACCGATACCAAGCCTCAAGTGGCTCCGTCTAGGAGACGACAATTTTTGACAACCTTGGGATTTCAACTAATGGAAGATCATCTAAAAGAAAGGGCCAAAATACGTACTCTTCCTCGGGACATAGTGGAATTTCTTTCAAAGTACCGAGTTGAAGAAGTACCAGCAGCGAATCAAAGTCATGTTGGACGCTGTCAGCTGTGCAGTAAACACAAAAATAATAAGACTACTGTAACTTGTAATTCGTGCAAACAATTTGTATGTAAAACACACTGTGATAAAATTGTCAAGTGTCATAATTGTCTATACCCTCCAATGGAAGAAGACTGATTTGAACCTATTGCAAGGAGAGTGTTTTATAATATTATCAACTCAGTTTGCTAATTTTACTTAGCTCCTTTTTGGTATATTTTATTGTTAATGCCTCTTTTACAGATGTAAAATAAATATGTTTATATACCTACTTTCTTTCACTTTCCTTTAGCGGCATAAAATACCGCAACGCGACCGCTCATGTAATTTTTAAAGGCGCGACCAGCGCAGAGTTAAAAAAAGGCACTACCACCGACTCCTTAAATTATAGAGGAATAGCGGTTTTATCAGCTTCGTGTAAATTATTTACTCAAGTAATTTACGAAAGGCTACAATTAAATGACACATTTAATGAATGTCAGGTAGAGTGTAACGGCTATTTTTTACACTCCTGTTTGTTTTCTATTTTTTTTTTTTTACTTTGTACACCCCTGTTCGTTTCTTTTTCTTACTTGTGAAATTTTGTTCGTGAGTGCTGGTTTTGAACAAGTCTTTTCGGTTTGAACCTCTCTCCGTGCCCAGCTACGAAAGCGAGAGCAAGTGCACGCTCTCCCACCAAACATGTTTCATCCTTGGGATGTTTCTGAAAGTCTTATTATGATCTTGTTTGCGACATTGCATCGTGATGTGTATGTGACATCTCATAGAAGTACTCAATACAAGTTTACTAAAGAAACATCTGAGAGATGTCATTTTTGTAATATTTAAATCATGATTTTTTGCGTAGTTCTGCAGATGTTATTAAGATGTTTTGAATTGTGAATTGCTCTGTATTAACCGAACAACCGAAGTATCGCGAGAAGGTAATTTCGAAACATTGTTTACATTAGAACCCGATTTCGATTTACACCGAACAAATTTTCATCAAAATTATTTACAATTTTACTGCTGGTATTAAAATTATCACAATTTAATATTAAGATTAAAGTCAGTTATTTAATAAACTATTATTTAGCTTATTAATAATTCTATTATTCAGTACGCAAAACTTTTTGTTTCATTTTTATTATATTTAAGTAAATTTTTTATATTATTATTATATACGTACAATATAATCTATTTCATATTCCCCGCCATGATTAAATTCGTATTTGGGCTTTTTGATGTGACTCAGCGCCTATTGGTTCTTCGTTTCCCGCCTGTACTAGTTTGCCAATAAGATTCCGTAGTTTGACAGGGGCATCCAATATAATATATTAATGTAGTAATCTTGTATACGTTTATATAAAGTTCATTTTTAATATGTTAATCTAGTTCTTTTTTAAATTATGTTTCATAAATTATTTACATTTATGTACCTAATTGTTTAAAAGAATATGCAAATGGTACGGTACACGAGTCAAATCGAAAATGTACAACCCTGTTCGGTGGCGCACGCGTATTATACTGTAAACAATGTCACGTTGTCTGCAACGCATAACGTCTGAACAACAATAAGAACATAAACCAAAACAAACTGCTAGTGCCATGTTTTGTATCTGATGTGGATACAAATAAATAGTGTTTAAAGTTATTAACATATTATATCTGAAAGGTAAGGAATATATATTTAGTGAATGTCTAATAAAATCTCGATGAATCATAACTTTTTAACCTTTAAGGTTAAACTTTGAAGTTGTACTTTATTTGTAATGGTTGTTTAAACAATTATCAAATCAATACCTATATCATGTATTCCTTGTTACTACATTAAATTTACTGTTTAATTTTTATAGATGTCGCAGAATCAAGGAAGTGTTTGTACTTCAAATGACACAGATGCTAATAAGAATGTTGTAAGTAAACATTTATTTTATTATCCATCTCTTTAACTGACAGTTATATATATTTATGAGTTTTCGACCTAGACATATCAGTTTTTCACATGTCCAAATTTGCGTAACGGATTAGCGGCAACAGCAATTTGTCTTTTCTCTTTTGCTACATATCTAATTTATAAATTATATTCGCATTAAACAGATGATAAAGACATGACAAATTTTAATTTACTACAGTTTTGTTAATAACTTTAATTCTAAATATAGTTAGTTATAGTAATTTTAAAATTTTGTTAACTTTAACCTGTTTGTCGTGAATTAAGTTCTAAAAATGTATTTAAAAAATAATATCAAATAACATCCAATTGATTAAGTTATCATTTACAACACAATAACCACAATTCTAATGTTACCCCTAATAAAAAAATTATTTAAATAATTTAAATTTTGCATAAAGGAACAAACATCAGTAAATTCAACTGAATTTTTTCAATATATTTATTTATCTTTAAGGTTCGAAATAGGAGGAAGAAAAAAACATTAGGAAATATATGTAAAAGACATTTGCATAGAATTACTCGTCGTGAAATTATTAGTACAAAATTACGAGTTCAAAAGTCTGCCCTTAGTAATTCAGAGTTAATTGAAAATTTAAATGCACACGTAGTATTGGATACTAAGAATGTACCCAATTTTTTTCCAGCGTGCAATGAATATACTAATTCTTCGACTAACATAATTAATTCTGAATCTGTTAATAGTGACTCTGTAACTAATGAAACTGTAGTAAATAAAGTAGGCAACTTAGACAATAAATTATCAACTTGGGCTGTTAAGCATAAACTTACACAGAATGCATTGAATGAATTACTTGAAATTTTAAAATCTGAAGGACACGACGAACTTCCAAAAGATTGTAGAACACTACTAAGAACTCGAATTAATTATGAAATAATATCTCTAGAACCCGGGATATATTGTTATCTAGGACTAAAAAAACAATTATTTGATCTCCTGCATCTATGTAATTATAATATAAATACAGATGGTATAATCCACATTAATATAAATGTGGACGGGCTTCCTTTATCAAAAAGCTCTGCTAGTCAATTTTGGCCAATTTTGGTTAGCGTTAATTATAATCGTGTTACTTACAAACCATTTCTACTAGCTCTATATCATGGAAATAAGAAGCCGGATAGTATTGAAACTTTTTTTAAACCATTCATAGATGAACTAAATTATCTCTATGAACATGGAATTCAGATTAATGGCTGCTTATTTAAAGTTAAATTAAATAATATTATTTGCGATGCTCCAGCCAAATCATTCATATTATGTACAAAGGGCCATACGGGATATTTTGGATGCAGTAAGTGCGTGCAGGAAGGTACTTATATAAACAAAAGAATTTCATTTCTTGAAACTCGTGCCACATTAAGAACTGACGAGTCTTTTCGAGATAAATTACAACCTGAATATCACAAAGGTTCTACACCTCTGGAACAATTGAATATTGGTTTAGTATCTCAAGTACCGTTAGATTATATGCACCTTGTTTGTTTGGGTATAATGAAAAAGTTATTAAGTTTCTGGGTACGTGGAAGAGCATATGTCAGACTATCTAATGAGAAGATAAAATATATTAATAAAATGCTTATTAAGATGAGAAATTATGTACCCGTAGAATTTGCGAGACTACCTAGACCAATAACAGATTATGAATACTGGAAAGCAACAGAATTTCGACAATTTTTGTTATACTCGGGTAATTTAATGAATTTTATATTAATAATTGCTGTTAATATATTTTTTTAATTACACAGGTCCAATCGTATTACGAAATAATTTGTCAAAGAAATATTACATTCACTACATGTCGTTGCATGTAGCTATTAGAATTTTATGTTCTCCGGATTATTGTTTTAAATATAACAAATATGCACAATCTTTGTTGGAATATTTTGTAGAAAAATACAAAGTCTTATATGGTCCAGAATATATCTCTCATAATGTCCATAATTTGCTACATTTAGCTGCTGATGTTTTGCGAAATGGACCTTTGGATGGATTTAGCGCATTTCCCTATGAAAATTATTTATTTTCTTTAAAAAACTCCGTGAAATATGGGCGACATCCTTTGCAACAAGCTCTTAATAGAGCAGAAGAAAGAAAAAAATATATTAAAGCAAAAAATGAAAAACTCTCGTACCCTTATTTACATACAATTTGTGAAGGTTATTTATTGAATGGTACTGCTAGTGTTCAATTCTTTAAAAAGTTGATATTTGAAAACATGGAGATAAATATAGGTGTGAGAAATAATTGCTGTTTGCTGAAATCTGGTTCAGTTATGCTAGTTGAGCAGTTGTGTGAAGAAAATAATGAAATAAAAATACATGGAAAATTATTTTTGAATAAGATTTCTTTTTATAGTACTCCATGTTCTTCAGAACTCATAAATATCTATATCGTTTACGGTTTATCAGATAAAGTTCATGTTGTATCACCTGCAGATGTAAACGTGACTTTATTTAAATACAATTTGGATTCTGATAAATTGATTGTTCTGCCATTATTACACCATAAGTACTGAAATACCTATACATGCAATTGTATTAATTATTGTAATTATAATTTTTATTTTCAATTTGAAATTCTTGACATTTACTACGAATATAAACTATAATTTTATTCTGTTCCAGTTTTCCGAATATTGTGTAGTATTATTTAAAAACAATAATGAGGACAGAGAATATGCTGCTATACCCACGGTATGGTTATGTGATGAAGATAAGTATTGTTTTTGGCCAGAAAATTGCAGGAATATTAGAAAATTAATAAAAGATAAATGTAAACCAAACGAAAAATTTAATTTTACCAAATATGAAGTAATTGTAATACAAAAATACGGTAAGAAAGATATATGGCGGAATTCTAATTCTTATTAATAAAAAATATTATGTTTTTTAGATACTTACGAAAAAGCCCTATTGAAGGAAAGAAAATTAATATCGACTAGTTCTCAAACTGATGACGCAGATGCAGATTTAGGACGCAGTTTTCGCAAACGAAAAGCTTCACGTTTTATATCGAACTCTGATGGTATAAGAATATATTTGGTTCATTCATTTGTATTCAAAATTATACTATTCTTTTTATAGATACGGATTCCGCACCAGATAATATAAAAGAATCCTTTCAAATAAAAAGCAAAAAATTTAATCGGTCCAAACATTTTCAAATCACAAAACCAATTAGTAAACAAAAGAGGGAAAAACTCAACAGTAAAGTATATTTTTTATTTTTTTTTATTTCTTCATTTATTTTTATTTTTTTCAGAATGTATGGATGATGAGTGTGACCCAGATGTTTATTTAAATCATATAAGTGGTAAGCTAATATTAAAATTATGGACTACATTTTTTCTTACTTGTATATTTTTACAGATTCAGATGACAGTAGTGACTTAACGCCACCACCTTCGGTAGATCAACATGAATCTAGTCCAGAGGCATCCGCTACCAGTTCGAAATGTTCTAAAGCATTAGTACAGTCAAAAAATCAATATGACAGTTTAAGTGCGACCGAACCTACAACCATCCTTTCCAAGATTCCGCCATTGTCAACAGATCAACATAAATCAAGTCCAAGTTCGTCTACACCCGGCTCTTCAAAAAGTAGCATGACATACATTTCATCGAGATCAAATAGATCTAGAATATTACTGGATGATGATACATTTAGTTCGCCAGTAACTACCCGTTCAAGTCTTACTGCTGATGATTGTAATATTTATGAATTTATATTTGTTAGTTTTTGTCACAGAAATATTCTTTTTTATTTGTAGCTAATTTAGCACGTCTGCTCTTGGAAAATATTATTAAAGTTAAAAATGCAGTCAGCAGAATAGAACAAAAATTATCGAAAAATAATATTGAAGACAATAATCCTAGTAATACAAACATAACTTTCCATCCAATTGCAACACTGCCTATCAAAACACTGAATCATTTAGAAACGGTGGAAAAATTAATTACCGAAAACAATGAGGCTAATAATCAATTGGTATAATTTGTTCGTTAATTTTTTAATATTTCTTTTACAATGCAATATTTTCAGATGTTCATATTACTTCACATCGGCGGAAACAACATCAAACAATGCATGCAGCGATGTTTAACTAAAATTTTTCATAATGGTTGCGCTATGAAATGTTCCCTTACGGGGGCAAAAAATAATTATCCGCTAAAAGACCTAAAACTATTAAAAACAATAAAAGGTAACTTTAAAAAATATATATTAAACATGCAAATATATCATATATATTATTTTCAGACTCAGTTACTAAACTATTTATATATATATATATATATATATATATATATATATATATATATATATATATATATATATATATATATATATATATATATATATATATATATATATATATATATATATATATATAAATTAATAATAACATCTATACAATGTAACGTGGATATAGTATGTATGTTTCATAAATGTTGTATTTAAAACATTACTAAGAAGTCTTAAATCAAACTTCAGCAGGATGTTTGTGACCAAGAGCGGACATTAGCAGTCACAGAGACTTCTATGAGATGTTGTTGGGATGAAACTCTTTATGTCACATCTGCGATGTTAACATCTCTGCTACTTGCATGCGACAATATTATGTTTAGTGGGCTGTTGTCTATTTTTTTATTCTTATTCTACGAAGTTTGGTCTTTTACCGCTCTAGATATTTCGTAGGATATTTGTTACTTTACTGTAAGTACGTTCTGAGTTGTTTTCTCACTTTTGACTTATATTTTTGGTACTTATATTTAAATGTTTTTGCTTCGAGACGAGATAGCGTGCACCCACGTTTTTGTAGGCGGGGTTACCACTTTTTGGTCCGGACTGAGAAGGTGTGAAGTTGTTGGCATCAGGCTGCTGCATGGCTGTGTGAATTTCCTATTAAATCTCACGATTTGTTTTGGTTTCTACCGCTTTGGAGAAGTTGTGGGACGATTGCTTGTCCTTTGTAAGTAATACATTTTCTAAATTTCTAGTCCACAGTCGATTACTAGTGAACCTGTTTGGTTCACGGTAACTGCGCTGCAGCGTGGAGCGAACACGTGCTTTCACAGCCCGGATCCGAGCCTGTGGCCCTTTTTTGTGTAATACCTTTAAATTTAAAATTCATATAGTAACAACTAGAGATATTTTCCTACATTTAGGCTTTTTTATTCAAAATTTATATAAACTTTTTTTAGGCCCGGGCATTCTTAAACTCATTCCGTTTCATTAGCAAACCCAACCTAGTTCGTTAGGCCCCCTGTGCCAAAAAAAAAAGAGGCACTTCAACTTTTGTATATTTTTTATTATCAGTAGTTCAACATTCATTCCCATTATTAGCGAACATTATCCAGTTCGTTAGATCTTCCCTGTGCCCGAACTGAGGCACCTCAAATTTTGCGATTATCCCTCTTAGTAATTTCTGCTTAAATATTGCTGGAGAGCCAACCTAGCCTCTACCGGTTTTTTGTGTCGACGGAGACACTTCAATTTTTGATTTTTTTTGTATACCACCAATACTTTAGTAATTCAGCTTAACTATTTCCTTTTGTTTACGCCCCCTTTGGCGCAGATCAGTCCCCCATAACTTCACATCACTTTCAGCCACGAAATCATATACATCCTCACTCATTGGGAATACTAACAATTTGTGTCATATACACACTTACTCATACATGCTGACAGACAACCACACCTTCCTAACCAACCTTCTGGAATGAAAGGTGAATGAATGAGTGAGTAATAGCAGCTCTTCCAGCAGTTCTTACGGTCGCGTTCGCGAATTTATTCTTGCTTTTGCAACAAACCGAGCCAAAGTCCTTTACTCAATTTGTTTGGTAACTTAGTTTTTTTTTGGTTACTACAGGAACTTTTACTTTTTCTTTCTACGAGGGTCATTCAATAAGTAAAGAGACAAATTCTATAATTTTAAAACTATTCAATGAATGTGTACAATCTTTTCAGGGGTGTTAGTTGGCAACCTTGGGATATGCTCTGATCAGCTGTTTCATCATTTTATGTCAACATAACCTCAAAATTTTCAGTTCACCATGGCAAGTCCACTAGAAGATTGCACCTTAGAAGAGCAGCGCTCAGTCATTAGATTTTTAGTCGCAGAAGGTGTAAAACCAAGTGAATTTTTTTCTAGAATGTTAATACAGTACGGTAAAAGTTGTATGAACCGTGCGAATTTTTACAAGTGGGTTGATCGGTTTAAAAGTGGCCGAACAAGTGTAGGTGATGAACCCCGATGTGGACGTCCAGTGGAAGTTTCTGGTCCCTCGTTGGAATCGAGGATTGACGGACTTATTCGTGATAACAGAAGAATTACTGTTGAAATGATAGCTGAGGAAGTTCAAGTATGTGTTGGAACTGTTCACAATGTCATTCAGAACAATTTAAAGTACAGAAAAACGTGTGCCAGATGGGTTCCCAGACAGCTTACTGACGCTCATAAAGAATCAAGACTTTCCATTAGTCAAGACTTAAAGCAACGAAGTTTGATTGAAGGAGACGCTTTTTTTAAAAGAATAGTGACCTGCGACGAGGTCTGGATCCATCATTACGACCCTGAGACCAAAAGGCAGAGTATGGAGTGGAAACACACTAGCTCTCCAGTTCGCAAAAAAATCAAGGTTCAACCTCCCGCCGGTAAAGTGATGCTGACCATCTTTTGGGACTCACAGGGTCCAGTCTATTGTGATTTCCTTGAAGATCAGCGAACTATCAATAGCCAATACTACTCTGAGATGCTAGAACACAAAGTTAGACCAGCTATAGGAGCAAACGCCGTGGACTCTTGTCAAAAGGAGTCATTCTTCAGCACGATAACGCCCGCCCTCATACAGCCCAGCGGACCCGTGATAAGCTTCAAGAATTGGGTTGGGAGGTCTTACCTCATCCTGCCTACAGTCCCGACCTCGCCCTATCTGATTTTTACCTGTTTGGACCACTCAAAGACGCCCTACGTGGAAAAAGATGTGCTAACAATAAGGAAGTTAAGGAAGCGCTGCAAAAGTGGCTTCGGGGTAAATCGAAAGAATTCTTCGCCAAGGGAATTAGGAAGCTGCAAGAAAGATGGGACAAGTGCATAACTGTGGGGGGTGATTATGTTGAAAAATAGCCTTCATTTTGAAAGATTGAAATAAACCGTTTTTAAGCTATAGCCATTTGTCTCTTTACTTATTGAATGACCCTCGTATATATTTTCTGTAGGGGACCATAACTTTGGCAAGGTCTGCGTAGATTCTGTTGGCTAGCAACAGCGCATTGCGTTTCTACAGCTCATTCCACTGCCGGTTGCGCTTTGCGTCTTTTCATCAAAGTGCGACACTTTGATTGCGACAATCATTTTAACCCCATTTCGTTTTCATCACTTTTGCTTTAGCTCAATATTGTATGAGTAGGCAGTCGACGACTGCAACAAATTGTAAACCATTTCATTCAACATTTCAGGCGCTATAATTTTTTATGTATTGTCTTGTAAACATTTTGCCGAGCCACACTAGTTTGTTTGTTTTTGTGAAGGCAGCTAGTCGATATATATTTTTGCTGTCATTTTTTGGACCTTTAGTTTTTTTTATTAGTTTCCTTAAAGCTTGTCCTTTTGACCTGACTTCACAAGAAAAATACATATAATTTCTTTTGTTAAAAAAAGGATCAGTTTTCTGCCGCTATATTTTTTTTCTCAGCTTTTATTTTTTGTTCGCCCCGGCTCGGAGTGGTTAAGAACGCCTGGTGGTTGAGTAGCAAGTCTTCCTGGATTTTGGCAGACGGACTTCCAACGACAACAGGAACCCCAGGCGCAGCTCCTGAGAGACCTTCGCCTCGAACTAAGAGATATACTAGCCAAAAGGTGGCACTCCATTTAGGGCCTAGCCTTGACCACTTCTCGCTCCGTCTCCAAGTGTGATCTCGAGCTCCAGCTACACAACGCTACCGCTAGAGCCCCTGTGCGAGTTCCTACGGCCGAGCCCTACGCCGGCCTTACGTTTGCCGTCTGCCACCGCCGCCTCCGCCAGCTGCTCACCCCAGACGGGTTTAGGCTACTCCGGCCCAGCTGAAGCCTCCCATCCTGCATAGCTGAGTATTCTTTTTATTTTTTTTGTATTTTGTAAAAACTTTTGCATTTACTGACTCTTTTTTTGGTGTCCTTCTGACACAGATTTTTTTCTACAACTGTAATTTTTATGTATCAATTGTAGCCGGCAATAAATTTGTTCCAATTTTATTTTTCTCAAAAATTTTCATTCGAGTATCACCGGTGGTCTGGCGTCCACCGCTCATTCCGCCAGCACCATTAGCGCCAGTGGCGCCCTATTTGTTTTCACCCCTGCTCCCTTACGTAATCACGACCCTCGCTTACGACATTACAGCACCGGGCACAGTTATCTGTGTGTAGTGATCGGCTAGCCAGCAAAGGTAGGTGCCGTTTACGTCACAAGGGTTTAGAAGAAATCGGGGAACGAGGGACAATATTTTTGCGTTAGCTTCAACAATTCAGCTAAGTCTACGTCTAAAAAGTAATAATATCTACGCTATTTTCGTAGACTTCCGTCGTGCATTCGACAGTGTCAACCAGAAAAATCTTTGGTAAAAACTTTACAACTCAGGATTATTCACCAAAATAATACGTATATTACAAAATATTTATAACAATGTTTCAGTACAGCTAAAAATAAATTCCCAATATTCTAAACCCATACCGGTAACCCAAGGTGTCTTACAGGGTGAAATACTCTCACCATTATTGTTTGCAACTTTCATGAATGACATTTGGGATTACTTTGACCAGGCTGGGGCTAAAGGGGTAAATGTCAATGGAACTGACAAAGTAACTATTCTCGCATATGCTGATGACCTTGTGATCCTTTGTAGTTCGCCTGTTGAGGTAAGAAAAAGCCTAGAAATCCTAAGCCAATATTGTTCAAATAACTGTTTAGAAGTTAATACAAATAAAACAAAAAATTTGCAATTTTTCAAAGGACGCCCAAAAAAAATCCATTCATTTATAACACCACACCCATTGAAATTGTTAAAACATAACTATTTAGGAACTTTGATTTCATCATCAGGAAAATTTAACAATGCGGCGAAAGCCAACTATAATAAATCTGTCATTGCGATGCAAAAAATTAAACATATACTAATGAAAGGAAGATCCGAAGGATGGGCAGAAAAAATTAAACTAATTAACTCCGTAGTACATGCTACATCGTTATATTCAGTGGAAATTTGGGGACCTCAACAACTAGATATGCTCGAAAAGGCTCAAGTTTGTTGCTTAAAAACTGTTTTAAGATTACCAAAAAATACCCCGAACTATTTCATCAGACTGGAAACAGGCGTGGCACATTTGGCGACAGAAACTTGGAGGAGAATTCTGAACTGGTGGGCGACTATTCTGAAAATGCCAGATACGAGGCTTCCGAAAATCTTATATCAAAGACAGTTACGTTTGGATAGCTATGAATATAACAAAATTGAATTTAACTGGTGCTCCCAAGTAAGAATTTTTCTCGAAGAACAAGGTTTTCATTCGGTATGGCAATACCAATGTTTAACGAAAAATAAGCTTGATGAGATTATCTCTAGTTACAATAGCTCAATAAAACAGAAAGACTTCAATAGGCGCCAACTATCAACCTACAACTCGTTATACAGGCTGTTCCACGACTCGACCGACAAACTTTTACCATATATTCCAGGGGTCATTACGATCAAAAAATGTTATATGATCTATAGTTGAATTCCTCTTTGTTTCGGAGATATCGAATAAATTTAAAAAAAATGATAATTGAGTTAGCCTTGACGGATTTGTTTAACAAAAAAAAACAGTTTAATGACGTGTTTACTATCGTAGTTAATGCTGAATGAATTTTGTGCTGTCTTATTAATTTAAGCCATTGTGCCGCATTTTACTAATGCAGAATATGCCGAAATGGTTTTCGTGTATGGTTTTTGCAATGGAAGTGGACGTGCTGCAGCTGCGGAGTACCTTAGGCGATACCCAGATCGAATTGTTCCTCAACATACAACTTTTTCAAACGTTTTTCGTTGCTTGAGAGAGACAGGATTTTTTCCACGTCGTCGTGTAGAAAGAGATGGAGATGGGCACGCTGAAGAAGTAGTTTTAAATGCAGTTGAACAAAGTCTTTCTACCAGTATTCGTAGAATATCTCATACAACGGGAATTCCTCAAACCAACGTATGGAGAATTCTGCACCATGATGGGCTTTATCCCTATCATTTACAAAAAGTCCAGCATTTACTTCCTGACGATTTAGAAAATCGAGTACGGTATTGCCAGTGGTTATAAAATAGTTTGGAGGTTATTCCACACATACTTTTTACGGATGAGGCCCATTTTACAAGGAATGCTATTAACAACACACGTAATTCTCACATCTGGGCGGATCAAAACCCACACGAAACAATCGTGGTTAACCATCAACATCGTTTTTCCGTCAACGTGTGGTGCGGCTTGTTAAATAATCATCTTATTGGGCCTCATTTTATTGAAGGACCTCTTAGTGCAGAAACTTTCACTTTTTGGAAGAAGAATTGCCGAATTACATGGAAGATATTCCTCTGGAAACTCGTCGTGGCATGTGGTTCCAGCAAGATGGGGCACCACCACATTTTGGGAGACAAGTGACGGTGTTTCTTAATGAAAATTTTTCGGAAAGATGGATAGGACGAGGTGGTCCTGTACATTGGCCAGCTCGGTCACCTGACTTGTCGCCTTTAGATTTTTTTCTGTGGGGTTGCCTCAAATCTCGTGTGTATAATAATGGTAAACCAGATACACGCCAAGAGTTGACTGACCGTATAGTTGAAGCTACTAATTCTCTAAAGAATGAATTGGCAGTAATTAACTGGCAACATTCTATGACTCGAAGGATAGCTGTATGTTTAGAAAATGGCGGTTCTCATTTTGAACAGTTGTAATTTTGTGTTAATTAGCTATCCATTGATGAATAAATTTTATTTTATCATTTTGTTTCTTAATTTCTTCGATATCTCCGAAACAAAGAGGAATTCATCTATAGGTCATATAACATTTTTTGATCGTAATGACCCCTGGAATATATGGTAAAAGTTTGTCGCTCGAGTCGTGGAACATCCTGAATAAAAAATTAAAAGACGATACAGACACTGAGCAGTACTTACACATTAATCAAACATCAAATAATATGCCAAATTAGACTGTCATGCGATAAATGTTTAAGAATATTTTACAAGAATATAAAATATGAAATTAACTGTACAGAATTATGTTCACTATGTAATCTTAATAAGAACGAAAGTATTTTCCATTTCTACATGGAGTGCCCCATTTACTCAAGCATACGAAACGTAGTTTTAATGAAACACTTCCCCAATAGAGACGTAAACTTAGAAAACTTTAACTACAGAAATCATTAATAGTATTTTCAGTTATACAATAAGTGCTTTAAGTTACGCAGTTTTTGTCGTAATGAATGATTTGTTGGTTCTATATAAATACTATATCTTTTAATTATATATATATATATATATATATATATATATATATATATATATATATATATATATATATATATATATATATATATATATATATATATATATATATATATACAGGGTGAGTCACCGAAATCGCCGTCTTCGATATCTCCCTTGTCGTTAGAAATACAGCATAAGTTTATTAACAGAATTTATTCGATTACTCAAGGAGCATAACGTAAAATTATTTTCACATATACAGGGTGTTGCATTACGGCTCGGCGAGAATTGTTTGTCTTTTTTTAAATGGAACACCCTATATATTTTTATATATTTTGAATTGTATTTTATTCACCTATACGAACATATAAATTTTGTTTTAGTTTTCCACGGCGTTGCCAAGTTATTCCGTTTTTTCTCTAAAAAAGATCGAATACACGCATTGCTTTATAAAGGCTTACTGAAGTTATTTTAATAGTAAGAATTAAGAATTTTCTTTTCAGTATAACTGTAATTATACTCTAGGTTCTGACATATTTTTTTTTAAATGTAATTATACAGGCTGTTCAATAAAGCGAATCAAATCTGCTCAATTTCAAATGACCATAACTCGTCATTTTCAAATGGAACACCCTATATTTTATTATTCAATTGTGTGTATTTTTGTATTATCTTCATATGTTATTAAGGGTATCCTATGCTTATAACCAATAATTTCGGAGATTTTCACCATTTTTCTCTAAATTTATATATTCACTTAAAAATTAAATCTAGTTTGCCATTGATATTATTTTTTGAATAAGAAACAAGTGCAGTAATGATAGTATTTTCATTAGCCAGGTTATTATTAATAACAGAGGGATTAAGTAAATTAGTTTATTAATATGAGTCTCTCGCAAGAAGAACTTGCGAATATGGTGTACGCACTTGGAGAAGCGGAAAGGAACCCTCTTTTGTCTTACTGAACATGACCAGTTCTTTCAAACCTTTCCCTTAGTTTTTCAAAAGAACGCGGATTTGGATGTCGTCTTCCCGGAAACCGCTGTGCATAAATTCTTGATTCCAAAAGAGGGTTTGTTTCCGCTGCTTCAAGTGCGTACACCATATTCGTAAGTTCTTCTTGCGCACTCTCCACGTCAGCATTGAGTGCCCGTGAGGTGATGCCTGGCCTGACCAGCATACACCATATTCGTAAGTTCTTCTTGCGAGAGACTCATATTAGTAAATTAATTTACTTAATCTCTCTGTTATTAATAATAACCTGGCTAATGAAAATAATATCATTACTACAATTGTTTCTTATTCAAAAAACAATATCAATGGTATACTAGATTTAATTTTTAGTTAAATATATAAATTTAGAGAAAAATGTTGAAAATCTCCAAAATTATTGGTTTTAGGCATAGGATATCCTTAATAATATATGAAGATAATACAAAAATACACACAACTGAATAATAAAATATAGGGTGTTCCATTTGAAAATGACGAGTTATAGTCATTTGAAATTGAGCAGATTTGATTCGCTTTATTGAACAGCCTGTATAATTACATTTAAAAAAAAATATGTCAGAACCTAGAGTATAATTACAGTTATACTGAAAAGAAAATTTTTAATTCTTACTATTAAAATAACTTCAGTAAGCCTGTATAAAGCAATGCGTGTATTCGATCTTTTTTAGAGAAAAAACGGAATAACTTGGCAACGCCGTGGAAAACTAAAACAAAATTTATATGTTCGTATAGGTGAATAAAATACAATTCAAAATATATAAAAATATATAGGGTGTTCCATTTAAAAAAAAACAAACAATTCTCGCCGAGCCGTAATGCAACACCCTGTATATGTGAAAATAATTTTACGTTATGCTCCTTGAGTAATCGAATAAATTCTGTTAATAAACTTATGCTGTATTTCTAACGACAAGGGAGATATCGAAGACGGCGATTTCGGTGACTCACCCTGTATATATATATATTATATATATATATATATATATATATATATATATATATATATATATATATATATATATATATATGCTGTCTATAACATACAATTTTGCGCAGTGGTCTCCACCAGGAGAGACCGAGAATATTCAGGCTTCCGCGAACATACCTTCGACTTCGGCTTCGGAGTTATCGGGGAGAAAGAGGAGTCATGAACCGTCATCTCTCCAGGAGCCGAAGAAACCTCGACGCGAAGAAGAAGTACCCCACGTTAATGAAGTAGAAGTGATCTCCTCATCCGAGGAAGACGAGGAATACGGGCAGCGATGGACGCCAACGACGGCGGATGAAGACACGGACAACTCCATAGATTATGTTGTGGGCGACAACCTTGCTCTGCTGACTGGTTCAGCTGAAGTAGTGTCTTTCACGATGCCTAACAATCGCGATTTCAGGGACAATTGGGATCGTTTGTTCGATTGTCGGGTGGTTCCTCTAGATTTGTCTTCATTGTGGTATATAGTCGTTGGTATATTTCCCAACAATAACTTCCAAATTATCGTAAGATTATACGACAATGTAATAAAAAAGGAATACATTGACATAGATTTTCTTGAATTTAGGAATATATATAGTAAGAAGCAATGTTCACTGCACTTCACCGAATATTCGGTGTCTAATATTAAATGTAGTTTATTAAGGGACAATAGATTACAATGTAAGGCGGGAAACAACATTGTTGTACTTAGTAAACTAAATATAGACACTATAGAAATTAAAACAGAAAAAAAATTCAGGGATATTAATCATTTTCAAAATAAATATAGAGACATTGTGTTAGATTACAAAGAACTTTTGCAGAATATAACAATTTATAAGTTACAGTATAAAACAAATTTAGAAATTAGTTTATTTAAATATATTAAACATTGTAATAAAATTTATGACGATTTTTTTATGGAGATGTATACACATTATCGTCATAAATTGTTTAAAGACTTTAGTTGTGTAAGTAAATTCATTGAAGAGAGGAAGAAATATATTATTTAATATAATTATGTAATATGTACGTATATGTAGAAATTAAAATATATTATTCATGATGTTTAACATATTTTTTTTACTTAGTTATGAAAAGGTTGAACATTCGAAATTTTCCATATAAGCTTATACAAACAACTGATATTGTATATACATACGCAGTTATACTTAAAACCTGTTGTCTTATCAAAAACTAAAGAAGGTTCTGAGAAACCCAAAGTTTCGACTAAGAAAAAAAGATATGTTAGAAATGTAATTTAGTTACAAATATTCCAATTATCATTATGACAGAGAATCACTTTATCTCACGTAGACAATGGAGAGAGACAGCTGGAACAAAAATCCAAATTGCTACTTGTATATACCACAGAGACGAAAGAACAGATTGAAGCCTCAACAGCGGTAGAGGTAAAAACATAAACCGCTGATAACATTATACATCGGTACTTCAAGAAATCCAAGTTAGTGGATTATATTGCTAGACTTAGATCTATTACAATCCTATATCCAAAACGTACTTGGTCTAATAGTTCTTTAGCAGCAGATCTACTAAACATAAATGGGTATGCAATACCTGATCAAGGATCTGTTGTAAAATCTATCAGGACAGTTAAATCTAATATCCTAGTAAATATTGCAATTGATCGTGATACTGCACTACTGTATGATATGTCAAACATAGCAGAGTTTCCTTTTATTTCCACTGCTAAGGTTCCTTCACCTGAAATAAGAGGGAAAATAATCTCTCTTTATATTAATGCTTATATTTCAACGAGGTACCATAGCACCATTTCCGAAGAATTAGGAGCACCGTGAAGACCTCCAATTTTCGACTAAATTTTGAAACGAAGCCAAAGACATGAACTCCAAGACTTTTAAAGACAACCTTCAACACTTTTACGGCGTTAAGTCAACCACAGGTTTGAAACATCTTATGAAAATAAAAAAACTCGCAAAATTAGAAAATAGATTGTTTTTCTTATATAAATGCAAATATTACAACTTAATTCCAAATTTCATTTCAAATTTAATATATAACAAAAGAATTTCAATACTACTATATGTAATAACAAATATAATAATGTAAAGGCATCCTTGGCATACAAAACCCTCAATATCGAAATCAGTGAAACAGAAACTCAAATTAAAAATTTACGTAAACAGAACTAAAATTATAGCTCAATTTTTAGACATATTCCCCGTGGAAGTGTATATTTATATCATATACAACTCAAATAAAATCTACTACGAAACAAAAAGCAAAGACAAATCCACCTTAATTAAAAAAATTGACAAGTTAAAATCACAGAATCTCAAAGGAAGTGTATGTGATATTATTTTGAAAAATTGTAAACATTGAATATTAAATGTAACAAACCACCAAATAGATAACAAAGTCTTAGCAATTCTAGCCCTTGGCCCTAACTTTGCTTACCACGATATCTCTAACAATTTAAAAAAATTAATGATTACAACTTTCACTCAATTATTACACACAATTAAATTCTCTGATATCCCAGATAAAGAAACGATCAAAACCAGAATATCAAAATTTTTGACACTTCAGACAAGTAAGATTAAAAATCAAAAATTACAATGCTGGGAAATTGAACCCAACTTCTGGATTAAAAGAACCAAAGCTTTCTTGAAAACACATAAAGACGTTATTGTCGTGAGAGCAGACAAAGGCACCAAGACAGTTATTATGACAAAAAATGATTATCAAAATAAAGCGTTACAAATATTAGCCGATGACTCCACTTACAAAAAAGTCCCCACTTCTTTATTAAATAAGACTAACAATAAAGTTAAAAAAAATTTAAAGAATATAAACAAACCCGAATTGATTATACAATATCCTTCCACTGGGAAAATGTACTTTCTCCCAAAGATCCACAAAGAAAACATACCCTTGAGACAGATCACATCTACAATCAATACCAGCACATACAAACTTGCCAAACACCTCTCGAGCGTACTGGGAAGAGTTACCGCGAATTCTCCGCACAATTTAAAGAATTCTTTCGAACTAGTTGACAATATCAAATCCCTCCAAATCCCAGAAAATCATGTCGCTTTCTCTCTGGACGTATGCTCTTTGTATCCTAGCGTACCACAAAACTTAGTTATTGAATGTATCAAAGAAAAATGGTCCGAAATTGAAGAGCACACTAACCTCACATTACAACAATTTTGTGAGGCAGTTGATCTTTGTTTCGAATCTTCCACCTTCACCTTTGAAGGAGAACTATACCAACAAATAAATGGCACACCCATGGGCAGTAGCCTAAGCAGTACTATTGCCGATTTGGTACTTCAAAAATTAGAAAATGATGTGATTGGCGGTTCAGATTTACAAATTTCACTCTATAAAAGATATGTCGACGATTGTTTAGTAATCGCCCATAAGGATAAAATCGATGAAATTCTTTTACAGTTCAACAACTATCACCCCCGACTTAGATTTACGATCGAACTCTCTTCAAACAACAGGTTAAATTATCTCGATGTTACCCTCATTCATACAAATAATAAATTTTTGACAGATTGGTATCGTAAACCCACCTATTCAGGACGTTGTTTAATTTTTTTTTTTTCAACACAAACCGAACATATAAAACCAGCGTCATCAACGCACTTTTAGACCGCGCCTTTTTACTATCCGATCGCCAATTCCATACAAAAAATATTAAGTTTATACATGCCACCCTACAACAAAATGGCTATCCACTACCCTTTCTAGAGTCAGCAACTAAAAAAAGACTTCACCTTTTGACCAATAGAAACAATAACATCACAAACAGGAAGCCCAGAGAGAGAGTGACATACGTTTCAATTCCATACGAGGAATCTATTAATTTCGGTCTAACTCGTATATTCAAAGACATCCCAATTAAAATCGCAAACTCAAACTCCACATCCACGAAACCCCTCTTCTCAAAATTAAAAGACGCTATACAACCCATAGACAAAACAGACCTTGTGTATCAAGCAAACTGCAAAATATGCCCTAAAATATATATCGGAGAAAATTCACAACCATTGAAAAAAAGATTATATCAACACGACTACAATTGCAAGTTCAAAAATTACAATCACAGTGCCCTAGTAAAACACCACTGTGACACAGGTCATACTTTTAATTTCATTGAACCTAAAATCCTCCTTACAGAACAAAACAAACAAAAAAGACTCCTCAAGGAATGTTTGTTGATCAATATGAATAAGGACTCATGCACCAAAAACCAAACTGACTATGACGGCTGTTTAAAATTCGCGGCACCACTCCTAAGCGCGTTCGAAAGGTAAAAAAATTTTTCATGGCCATATGTTGTCGCCCTGAACTTGACTCCATTTCCCGCTACGCTTTTGCGCGTCAGTCAGTCGTTATCCCATCATTAAGAAGTCGACCGACAAAAAAATTCTTAATTTTTTCAATTTCATATTTCGGACTTTTGCAGATAATTAACTTCAAAATTCGTATTGTATTTTTAACTCAAATTAATTTCATGCATTTTTCTGGTCGTCTCAATCCCTCATTTCAACAGGTAATTTCTCTTTACTTGTTTATAAATTTTCCCTTATCTCACCGTGGTTGTTCTAGTTTGGAGGTGATGTCCCCCCTTTCTCCTTTTGAGGATTTCGATATGCGAAGGAGGCCTAGACCTTTAATATTTTGTTTTAAAAATTGTTCAAATTCAACCTCATAACTTTATAATGGTAAGTTCATGTCAATTGTTCTAATTAAGTTAAATTTAAGATTTTTTCACGCATGTAATTGTTTCCAGTCAATATTTTTTAAAAAATAAACTTGTCACTTGTATGCTGAAGATGGGAGTTGGCCAACTCCCGAAACGTCCAAATTAAAAAAAAATTAAAGAAATTTAAGTTTTGATGATCCAAATTTCTCTCACCTTTACCTCCAGTAGGCGGAAAGAAAGCACTCTTCCACATAAGAAAAAAAGAGTTGATTTTATCTGGTTCCAGCTCTGAGTCAGACAGTGTCTCAGTAAAAAGTATAGATAAGTCGATGGGGAAGAAAGCATTTTCTTTAAAAACAACAAAATCAGGAAAAAGAAGAAACAGCAAGTAAGCAGTGAATCTAGTGAGTCAACAGAATCTGATTCAGAGGAAGATAAGAAAACGAAAAAAATCCACTAAAAAGAAGGGAAAGAGCCGAGAACCAGTTTTCATTATTTCTTAATATATTATAAGATAATATTGTACTCTATATAATTACAATCAATATTTGATATTTAGAAAAAACCGAGGTATAATTAAAGTTATATCAAATTATTTTAAATATCCTCTATTCGGTAGTTAAATTTACAAGAACATGAATTTCATATTAGTCTACTTATATCATTCTTATAACATCTCTAGTATATTCGGAAAAATGCCCGACAATACATGCGGAACAGGGAAAATTATTTGTTAGCCCTCCTGAGGCATGTAGTTTACGTGTAGTTGGCACATCTGTTCAAGAACAATTTGATTTAAGTAGTTTAATTCCAGGACAATGGTATGGTTTGATAGAATACACATTTAAGAATTGATCAGGGTTTTTATACTCGTCTATTAGTAGTTATAGAAATTGTACTATGTGCTTACATGATGAAGTTCTTATAAAAGGTAGATCCCTTTGGACTCCTTTTATAGTTGTGTCAATACTATCATTGATCTTAGGGACTATTGGCTATCTCTTACTCTCGCGTGCTCTCCTCCCTAAAATTAGACAGTTCATTAAACAATATCAACATGAAACAAAAGAAAAGAAGAATGTTAAATTCTCTAATAAAGTAAACTCTCACCTAAGAAGGATCGAATGGAGTGATGATAATATATCATTTGGTGATATTGAATAATTAGTAATAATAATCCCCATCTTTAACTGAATTTAGTAGAATCATAAATTTAAGTTAATGCCTTCCAATAATCAGCATAGTAGTAATCGGATATAACAAACAATTCATAAGGTTTTTGATAACATTCATTTGGAAAAAATTGAGGTATAGGAAAGTTTGTATATTAATAACAAGACAATGTTCTTCCTAACTCTGATGTTTATTAACACCATTACAATAAGTACATCTTGTGATTTTTCATTATTTTTAAGTTCTTCTAAAACTGTGTGTAGTGATGAAGAATGCCGTAAGGAAGTCTTAAGTCAAATTACTCTTCAAAAAGGAGGGAGAATTTGTCTAGTAGATGAATACGGGAAAAGTACAGTGTATCAGTTGGCTAATATTTATGAAAATTATGAGTATGATTACTATTATGAACATGTGTCTAGTGATGGGAAATGGGAATATTCCCAACGGGAATATTTCCTTAAATGGGAATTTATATGGGAATATTCCCTGTAACAATATAAATTCCGATTTCTTGGGAATTTATTTTTGGTTGCAATTTTATAAGTACAACTGTACAAACATTCTGTAACATGCACCCAACATGTATTTTGCAGTCAGTGTGTTAGAGTTACTCGTGTACAGTGGATGTGCGATGTGCGATGTGCGACGTGCTACGTCCTACATTTTAAAAAATGGGAAGAAAAAAATCTGCCGTCTGGAAACAATTTAAATGTCATGGAAAATCTGCTATATGCAAATACTGCAATATAGAATACAAGGTTGTGAATGCCACAAAAATGTTAAAGCACATTATCAAATGTGTTAAGTGCCCAGATAAATGCGAAAAAATATTAGCGCGCAATCAGATAAAAAACAATTAGCTCCGCTATCGTCAGCATCTATATCATCGCCACAGAGTTCTACGATGATACTAGCCTCATCCTTAACATCTGATCAACAAGAAATGGAAATATCTCCTGATTCGATTTCACCAAATTTGGTAAAAAATCCTTGGTTCAAACTCACAATCATCTTTACGTTCTTTTATGGACATTATTAGCGCCAATGAACAGGTAAGAAAATAAATGTATCATCTGTAAACTGTAAACATTACTTATATTTATTTTTATAGAAAAATGTAAATGAAATGCTGGCCCAAGCAATTTTTGTTAGTGGAACACCACTTTTAATTGTTGATCACCCATTATGGTTGGACTTATTTGCAAGACTCAGACCTTCTTACAAACCGCCGACAAGAAAAACAATTGCAACGACGTATTTGGACAATGAATATAATCGGATGATAAATCAGGTTGCTCAATAATTGTTGAAAGAAGCGAAAATTTTAAATCTCCAGTGCGATGGATGGAGTAACATTCGAAATGAGGGTATATTGAATTTTGTCGTAACAACATCTAAGCTAGTTTTTGTAGATTTTATTAATACAAAAAGTAATCACCATACTGGCGAATATTTAGCCAACGAAATGGACGAAATATTAACAAAATATGGGCCTACAAATTTTTTGTTATTATTGGAGACAACGCTGCAAATATGAAAAATGCATTTAGAATTTTGAAAGAACTCATCTCATTCGTCTTGGATGTTTAGCACACACTTTACATTTGTTGTGTAACGATATATTAAAATGCAATACAATTTCCAAATTCTTAAGCAAAACAGTGGATATAGTTAAAAAAATTCGCGGATCGCAGATACTTAGTGCCCTTTTCGTTAAAATAAATAAAGAGAAAAGTTATAAAACTTCATTAAAATTGCCATGTAAAACTAGATGGGGAAGTTATCTTCAATGTTTACAAAGTATGGTAAAATGCAAATCTTGAATTTTCCGTAAGCGAAGAAGAGTCAGAAACAACATATTTTGATGAAGAGGACATTCCTACACCCACACCAAAATCTGATACGGGATCTGAAGATGAAGATTCTGAAAGAGAATGCGATTCCGATGAATCCGATAACACTGCATAAATTTCTTTTTTGTACAATTTTAGTTTTTACATTAGTAATATTTGAAAAAATGTTTTTTTTCCTGTCAATGTCAATAAACATTTAATAAAATTTGTTTTTATTTATTTATTTATGCAAAATAAAGTATTATTATTTAAAAGTAAAGTAATGAGGTATTCAATGAATTTTTTTAATAGATATATACCTAGTTACCATATAAAATAATAATATAAAAGAAATTAAATTTTCCTTAAAAATTCCCAATATGGAAGAAATATTCCCGGGAATATTCCCAGGGAATATTCCCCATCACTACATGTGTCCCTGAATTAATAACGAAGACTGAGTATAGATGCTTTGGAGCAGGAAAGTGTAACTATGATGATTGCTTAGGAAGTGATAAAAATGACTCAGGATTGTTAAAATCTAGAGATAATAATAGTGCAGTATATTTACTGGTTGTCAAATTGCTGGGAAATGCCGAGGATGGTGCTTTTATGATCAAGATATTCGGTGTGGTTGGGGGATGGTAGAGATTAACGCTAAGACCTGTTACAGAGTTTATAGAAGAAAATCATTATTTTGGTCGTTAGAGGTACAACGTAGTGATGAAAGAACAATGACAAAATTTTATTTAGACCAATATTCTCGTGTACATACAGAAAACGGAATTCTAGCTGTTTCTAATATAATAATATCATCTGATGATATGCCTTTATCTACTTTTGTTCTCCAAACATTAGACGATAGGTTTTACAGAGTTCATGCAAGTGAACGTAATTCACCTGTGTTTGGACAGATAGGAGATTTTCAAAAAAGTGAATCTGATAAATCAATATCTTACAACCTTTACGCTATGAGGTACACTTATAGTTTTTGTCATATAAATTGTGAGATCCCAAGTTTAACGAACATACAAAAATAAGTGTGGTACAAAATGTCATGACCAATACTATTTCTTATAGAAGACCTATAACTGCAACTGTCTCCTTTTTAACTAATACTGAAAAAATAAAGAGTATTAAATTAACAAAATCTAGTTGTGGTTTAGATGTCGTATTCTCCATAGTATGCACCGAATGTATAGACAAACGTCTAGTGATTGTAAAAACCAATAAACTCACAAGTACAGGGATATTGAGGTGTAGCGAACTCGCCTCGGCTAACCTTGGCGCTCGTGGCTCAAGCAATAGTGACGTCACGCACGCTTGAGCGAGCAATGGCCCGGCCAATAGGGAAGCATCTCTCGGCTACTTCACAGCCAATAGGGGAGCATCCCCCTTCCACACCTCACCACTTGCGCGCGTCCGCACGAGTATAAGAAGGGTGGTACAGCTCATTTCAAATCCATAGCCACGACAAGGAGATAGAGCACAAGCTCCTGGCTCTCCGGCAGATCATCGGCCTAGACGTTTCTATCGAGGGTCCCAGGGAGAGACATCCAACGACCACTAACACCTCCACTCAGCCAAAACTCCCATCATTTTCATGCGTAATGAGAGGAGTCCACCTGGATATCTCCATGGACGATGTCAAAGCCCAACTTGAGCACAATGGCATCAGCTTTAAAGGCGTCTGGAGAATCCGTTCCAAACAGACCAACAAATACACACGTCTCGTCCGCGTACTTACAACGGACCAGAAGTCCATGGACAGGATGCTGTCAGAGGGAGTGTGGCTGTTCAACTGCCCACATTCAGTGGAACGCTCGCACCCGCACCCGCCTCCGCCGCAACCGTTCCAATGCGGACAATGCGTAAAATACCATGAGCCTCAACAATGCAAGGAGAAAATAACCTGTGCATACTGCTCAGGAATCCACCATCACCAACAGTGCACCAAAACGCAGGAACCACCAAAATGTGTGAACTGCGACGCCGTGGGTCACGTAGCCACAAGCAGACAGTGCCCCAAAAGGCCGAAACAACCAGCTAGTGCAGCCGCCACAGCCCTGCTAAAATCCGCCGACCAATCTAGCTCTGATCCTGAGGACGCCCCTGCCAGTAAATACGACGTGCTCAGATTCGTCACGGTAGCCATCCTGAACGCCGTCCCAGACCAACACACTCGAGTGGAGAAGTTGTGACGATACATACCTTATTGCAGTGTCGATCTCCGAGTATTTGTAAATTCATTACAATCCGCTGTTGAAGTTCATGAATCCCGAACACATGTGTTTGTACTTTGAACATGCTACCACTCACAAACCGGATTAAAATTCATAAATAATTGATGTTGAACTGTCTACATTGGCCTTTAGTAAGCCACGCGCGATGCAAATCGTATCTAGGTCATGTTTTTGTATTTCTAACCTGAAAAGTCTTATGAATAAAAACACATGTTTGCCTGAATAAGGATTGATGATATTACTATGTAAATCATACCTTGTATATTGTATTGTTGTATCATTTGTGTATTTACTTTGTACAGGTTTTATTTTACGTTGTTAACCATAAATCACAACAATGTCATGGGTTTGACAAGCCCGAGAACTAGCGACCGACGTTCTGTCAAAGGGTCTACCGTTACAACAATGTTTCGTAGCTGCCATTATTTATTTTGTGATGTTTATTGTTGGTTTTTGATTGTTGTGAGTGATAAACTGGTACAATCGGGTTGTTTAATGACTTCTAGTTATTTTTACATATTTTATTTTTATTGTACAAACGCAAGCAGCGCCATTTTACATCAACTAAGTTTGAAACGTTTCCCCACCAAGTTTTCTGCGAGATTCTGCCGGATTACCAGATTTTGGGTATCACTTGGAGAAATCAGTTCTCGAACTCGTCTTGATGGTCTCCTGAAGATCATCGACTGAGTGCGAACGCTAGAGTCTGAGAAGTCTTCCGTGGATTTTGTCACCGTCGTTGGTGAGTGTAGAATCACCGTCCGTATTTCTTGTGTGTGATAGAAACTCCGCCGTCAAGTTTGTGCTATCACAAGAAATTGCTGCAGGCACAAGCTGCAATTTTTAAACTTAGCGTTTGTTTGTTTCTTAGAAACGTATTTCATTTTTTTTTGGTTACTTACCGTTATCAAAGACTGTGCCATTGCCGTATCGCGGGGGCACAGTCACCGTTCTTTTGGGGTTGTAAAGTACCAGTTTGTGGCTCGACACAGTTTTGTCGTACACTGTATTATTAATATTATTATCATTATTATTATTTTTCTACTTACTGTTTTGTTGTATTTTGGGTCACGCTAGAATAAAGATTATTTTGTTACGGGTTAAACACGTGCTTCTTCAACCAAACCTTGGCCTCCCTCCTAGAGCTATCCCGGCACACATTGTCCCCTTTTCAGCCACCACCACCGAAGGCGCCCGAGTAATCCGACCGACGGCTGAAGGGACAATACGACGATGGCCCAGCCACCGATCACGACGGGACAACCGTCACAAAGTTCATAACCTCTCTGGCCGCTACCATCTTCGGCGTCCGCATGACAATCAGTTATGCGGGCGGCAACGTACATATTGGCTTCCACCCAAAACCACTCAAAGACCATTCCAAACCCGCATCCTATAGACCAATCTCCCTCCTAAACACCATGGGCAAAGTATTAGAAAAGTTCTTAGAAAGACGACTAGCTGACGCGGTATCACCGGCCATCCCGACAACACAGTTTGGCTTCCGCCCTAAATGCTTGGTGCAAGATGCACACTTACGCCTGATCACCGACATCACCAAGACACTGAACGACAAGAAGACTGCCGCAGCAGCGTTCCTGGACCTGGAGCGGGCTTTTGACAAAGTGTGGCACAAAGGTCTGCTCCACAAGCTAGCAACGCTCAACGTCCCTCGACCCATTGTCAAATCCATCGCCAGCTTCCTGGACGGCAGAAGAGCAGCGGTGAAGGTGGGCACCTCACTATCAGCAGAATTCAGACAGGGAGCAGGCATTCCGCAGGGTAGTGTCCTCTCACCACTACTATTTATAACATACTGTCACGACCTGCCGATCCCGGAAAGGCCAACAATGCAACAACAATACGCGAACGACACCGTTTGTTGGTCCACAAGCGTAGATATCCGCGACGCTGTCCGTAAATTACAAACCTACCTCGACGCTCTACAAGAGTGGTTGTGTGGGTGGAGGATCAAGCTAAATACCACCAAAACACAACTTATATTGTTCCACCATCGTCATTATCGGCTAACAGACACTCCAAGCCTTCGCCTCGGAGAAGACACCGTAGACCCCCAACCCGTCGCCACATACCTCGGGGTTAAGATGGACCACGCGCTCAACTGGAGAGAGGACACCAGGGACTGCGCTCGGCGGATGCGACAGCCTCCGCGGTCGACTCAAGGGCTGCAGCACTAAGGTGGCCAAGACCACTTACAAGGCCTTCGTTCGTCCACTGGCTGATTTCCGGGTCGTCGCCCATGCGGCTGTTCGAGAGAAACAGCTACATCCTCTCACTACTTTAGAACGTGCTTTCCTCCGGTGGTCTCACCATCTCGACAGGAGATACCCGTCCCGCCTCATTTACCAGCACACAAAATAGCAGCCAATTGCAGACCGCAGAGGAATCCTGCAGGGGAGGTTCACCAACCGCCGGATCCAGGGGGGCAGCCACACGCTCGAGCCCCTCTACGTCCCTGGAATACGACGCCCCAGACGCCACCCTAAACACAAATATCGACACCCCCCATCGGTGCTATTGGCCCACGCCATCGACCTGCCCCAGCCCCTCCAGGAACTATTGGACAACACCCCCCTCGCTTAGATAAACTCCAGCCCCCCACGATAATATAATAAAATAAAATGCTAATTTAATTCAACTTAGTTAATTCTAAATATTCTTTTTGTTCAGTTTTTTTTCCAAACAGATTATATTTTACATTACTTGCTGAAGAGGGAACGATCCCTAAAACAGCAGTCTATTTCTTAACTTGTGTTCTCTGTATGCAATACTATGTATTACAAAAAGATAAATAAATCATTTTTCAATTCAATTCATTTCAAATCAGTCTCACCCACGTCTGACTCACTCAGCTAAAAAGGCGAGCAATCATCAGCTTCACTCAACTGCAAAGTCGAGCACGCATCAACTTCACTCAACTACAAAGTCGAGCCACATACACACTCACCCAGCGGCAAAGCAGGGAATCACCCGCTCTCGCTCAGCTGAAAAGCAGAGCGGCGCACACACCTACGCACACCACCCCAAGACAGACGCAGGAGGCACACGACCGGCGTCACCACGGAGCACCAGGGGAAACCGAAGAACGCCGCGAGGCTCCGTCGCGACGCCTTGCGCTTCACAGCCAGAACCGCCCGCGCCACCTGGCCCGTGTCGCCGCTGCCACCATCGCCGCCCAGGAGGATCCGCGTCAGCCCCCGTAAGCGACCCCGTTTGGTTTCACCAAGAAAACCGCTGCCGAAACGCTTCCGACAACAGACGCCGAGAGCCGCCCCGACGACCGCAGGCAGTTACCAACTCATCCCGGTCTCGCCCACACCCCCACCGGTACCACACCGTGGATCGTAGCCGAGTCCACCCTCGTGACCCACGATTGGACGTAGTTCGCCGGGCTTACAGTGACCACGCCCAGTCCAGAGACATTCGCCCCCTTTATCCCCGTATAAGGACACTTTTGGACACGACAAGTGCGGAGCGAACGTGCCTTATATTCATGTGTTGTCAAACTTGTATTTTTGGGGTGACGTTCATCATTTTTGTTGATAAACTTTTATTTTATACTTGTAAATACTTCTGTGTGAATCTGTGTGTATAACTTTTATTTTCGGTAAAAACTCAACAAACCAAACAACTCTGTGTTTTATATATATATATATATATATATATATATATATATATATATATATATATATATATATATATATATATATACCGGGTGTTCACTTTTTTTATAGGACATAGGAAATACAATGTTAAAATTTTCATTATGCGATAGTTCGTTCCCTATCAATTTTAGAACAAAAGTGTAAATACAAAAAATGTTCAGAATTAAAAACTGCATCGAACAAGCTTCAATTCATTGATATAATTCGTTCCTGTCATGAGATAAATGTAAAATAAAATTTATAATTTTTAGCTATTTACAGTGTGCCATGGAAAACAAACATACAATTCAAACAGTCGTATTGTATGAGTTTGACAGATGAAATTTGTTATTGTCGTAAAGATTTAATAATTATTGCCTTCATTTAAATTATTTATCAGTAATTATGGATACATTTACTATCTCTGAAAAAATTCAATGGATAAAATGGTATTTGGCTGGAAATTCGTTAAATCAAGTGAGAGATTTATTTAGTGCATTTTATCAGGCCCGACCTATTCCTGCACGTGGAACTATTAGCAGAATTATAAACCTTTTTAATGAAACAGGAAGTGTTATTCCTCTTTGTAACAAGTGCAGAGGAATAAACGAAAATGTTGAACCAAATGAAGAAAATAGAGTGAACGAGAATAAACTAAATATACTTTTATGTGTGACAGAAAACCCAAATAAAAGTGTACGTCAGATTGCTGCTGAATTAAATGTACAACCGACCACTGTATACAATGTATTAAAAAAAGAAAAATATAAGTCGTACAAGTATTCCAAACACCAGGAATTATTTGAAGCAGATAAAATGGCCAGAATTGAATTTTGTGAAAATATAATGAATAAAGCAAATTTGGATCGAAATTTTTTGAAAAACATTTGTTTCACTGATGAATCAACATTTACTCTACATGGCGAACCAAATGTGCAAAATTTTCGATACTGGAGTAAAGAAAATCCGCATTTACTTATAAATACTCATTCGCAGTATCCACAAAAAGTGAATGTATGGGCCGGAATTTTTGGTCAACACATTATTGGACCGTTTTTTATCGAGGAAACATTAAACGGACATAAATATTTAAATATGTTAGAAAATGACATTGGACCAGAATTGGAGCAATATTCAAATGCTGACAGTATTGTCTGGTATCAACATGATGGATGTCCGGCGCATTCCACCCATGAAACTAAGTTGTATTTGGACCAGTGTTTTCCAAATGCTTGGATTGGTCGAAGAGGTCCAATCCATTGGCCAGCAAGATCTCCGGACTTAGCACCGTGTGATTTTTTTTATGGCCGTACTTAAAAGAAAATCTTTATAAAAATTCATATGACAATATTAATGAGCTGAAAAATGCAATTGTTGAAGAATGTAATAATGTCACATTTAGACAACTAAGTCATGTTCGACGGGAATTTTATGATAGATTAGGGTATTGTTTAGCAGTTGATGGGGATTTGTTTGAACATTTAATCTAAATATCATCTAATTTTATAACAATATTTATAAGGAATTATTGAAACTTAAAATTATTATTTTCTTTAATCGTATTAAGTACTACTGTTAATAAGGAGTTATTATTATAAATAAAATTACATAAACTTAATAATCCAGTTGTATTAATTAAATCATGGTAATAACTTAATGACAATGACAAATGTTTTGTTTTACATGGCACACTGTAAATAGCTAAAAATTATAAATTTTATTTTACGTTTATCTCATGACAGGAACCAATTATATCAATAAATTGAAGCTTGTTCGATGCAGTTTTTAATTCTGAACATTTTTTGTATTTACACTTTTGTTCTAAAATTGATATTGAATTGTATTTCCTATGTCCTATAAAAAAAGTGAACACCCGGTATATATATATATATATATATATATATATATATATATATATATATATATATATATATATAATATCAACAGGTATGAAATAGTAATCTAATGATTTAAATAACGTTCAGTCTTTCGTTATATCCAACATTATCGATTTTCGCGAAATAACTTGTCATTTCTTTCTTTCTCTCTCTCTCTCTCTCTCTCTCTCTCTCTCTCTCTCTCTCATAAGGATGGATTAGAATGAGCTATCTTTCTTTGCACATAAATTTGTAACAATTTATTTCAAAAACATAAATGCAGAACTCAGGCAAGGGTATGGCTATAGCGAAAATGTTGAACCGGTATTATATACGCGTATTTAATTATCGTATTTTAGGTATTAGATGATACTCTTCAAAATATGGAAACTGATGATTTTGTGGGATTTACATTTCACACTCCCCGATTGATAGACGGACCAGCATGGGTTAGTTTTCGCCGCGTGGACCAGATGCACATCGATGTATTGTGGGATGCAATAGAGAAAATTCTGCAAAGCAGAATTTTTTTCCGATGGACAATTTACGCTAGAGGGAACTCAGGTGACAATGCCCCGAGGAAGAGGAAAAACGTTAAAAGGCCAAGGATTAAATTATGCTGAGTTATGTCGTAGAAAATATGGTATTGTTGAGATAAGCAACGCTGATAATCTTTGTCTTCCTCGTGCGCTCGTAGTAGCTGAATCTGTTGTTAAAAAGGAGCCCAGGTTCAAACAGGTATATAAAGACAGCAATGGAATTCAGCGTATGAGGACACAGGAGCTGTTAAACAAAACAGGTATAAAAATAAATGAAAATGGAGCAAGTATTCCAGAATTATTGAAATTTCAGAGGTATTTTAGGAATTATAACATTTGTGTCTACGAATATAATAGTCCTGGTGAAGTGATATTTGAAGGTGCAAAAGATTAAAATATTCCGAGGTTAAATCTTTTGCACTTTCGAAATTATTTCTCGGTCATAAAAAGTTTAACCGCTGCATTTTCATCTAGATATTTTTGTGAGCAATGTCATGTTCCCTATAACAATATCGTCGGGTGAGTTCTTTTTTGGTCTATAGACCATTTTAGGTTTTTTTCAGTTATGAGTACGGTTGAAATCTCTGATTTTTGTACTTATAATACAATTTGAAATTATTAATTAATTATTAATCAAATTTGAGATACATAATTCCTAATTCTTTTATATCCGCATTTTTCTCCTAATTTTTAATTCTTTTTTGGTCTATGTCCAACAGCCAATCAAACGACGCATTCATAGTTTCATTTTGTTTCACATCCTGCGACAATTTCAACCAACCTTTTAATTGAGCCATATCCAGCAACTCGCAAAACGAATATTTATAACCTGAAAATTAAAGCAATTGCGTAAACGTCAGAACTATTTGTTTGTGTATAAATAAGTGATTACAAAGTATGTATGTAAATCAACATTGTTACTGAAGTATTTGATATTGTTATATTATTTATTAATCAAATGAACATAATTTTGTAGAATAAAATCATGAATATAAATCGCCCTGTGAAAGGACGACTTTTTGATGATGAATCTCCTGCGCCTATGTTACCAGATGAATTGAATGACCTACTTTATGACAATACTTTTTGGAATGAAGACTTAAGTAATGAAATTCATTTCGACAGCGACGATTCCATAACAGATCCTGGTTTCAATATTACTAAAAGTGAAATTTCAAATTATGAAATCGAATCAGAAAATGAAGAATTTATAGAAGAATTACTAACATTATTAGTAGCATCATCGGTAGTAGAATCGGCACCAGTATTAGGATCATCATTAGAATTAAAATCGCCGAAAAAAAAAAACGCCGACCAAAAAACCAAAAAAGCGTATGAGAAATTCAGATAAATGAAAAAAAAATATCAAGAAAGTAAATAGGGAGCAAGGTAAAGAATATAAAAATGAGAAAGGAAAAAGTTTGTGTTTACCAAAGTGTTACTTAAAATGTACAAGTTCTATTAATGAGAATGAAAGACAAAATTTATTTAAAACTTCACTTACAGAAGAGAAAAAAATACATTTTTATGCAAAATTCATAAACAAACATCAAATAGAAAAATGACCTTTGCTGTTAAGAGTAGGAAATTAATGACGAGCATGTTCGTGTATGTTGGGATTTTTTTCTGACTACACTGAATATAACCAAAGCACGTATTTATTATTTTTTTAAACACCATTATCAAGCTTCCACAGGTGTAGTGATAACACCCACTAAGGGTAAATTTGCCAAAAAATGTATATCGAATGATATTCTTAACGGAGTTAGAGAACATATCAATTCGTTTCTAGTAATGGATTCCCATTACTGCCGTTCTGAATCGAAAATAAAATATGTATGATTTATGTCTTAAAGTAAATTTGTTTTCAATAACAATCCAGTCAAACTATCCAAATATAGGCACATATTCAACACCGAATTTAATTTATCACCATTAATACCTAAAAAGGATAGGTGCGATTTTTGTGAACGCATAAAAATGTTGAAAGGTAATATTACTGAACAAGATACAAATGCGCTAGAACTTCATACAAGTAATAAAATAATAGGTAAAGAAGAAAGAGACAAAGATAAAAAATTATATACCAAACGCCATGAAAATACAGCAGTTGTTTGTTTTGATTTGCAAAACGTGTCTGCTCTTCCAACTGCTCAAGTTTCGAACTTTTTTATAAAAGAAAATTTAATGTTTACAACTTGACAGCACATTGTTTCGTCGTCCATATCACAAAGAGACGTATCTCAAAAAAATTGAAAAATGAGTTACGTCGTCCAAACAATTTCTTTAGGGTTTGTTTTCATTCTGGCAAAAAGACGTATCTCAATATGCTATAGTTTACGTGTTCTGGCCGAAGACTTGCTTGTCGTATCTCAGAAATGTTTACCTTTAAATCACACAAATAGACTTAACTCTAGATACGTCTCTTTGTTAGAATTTATATTTTCACTCACGATATTTTCGTTGTGGCGTATCTCATATAAACGAGACTAAACTTGAATACTGTTTCGCTTCAACTGGTCAATGCATTTTTAGTTTGTTGTTGAACTTCGTATAGAGTGCAGTTAACATAATTTTACTGTTAAAATGTAAGTATTAAGTATACTTTTTAATAAATACAATATATATACGTTAATAACTAATCATAAAATAAAATAAAAATATTAAATTTCTACACGTGAAATAATGAATCACGTAGTGCTCTCAGAGACTGATAAACAAGACGAATATGATAGTTCAGATAATGTTCCACTTGCAACTCTTCAAAACATTGATTTAAATCTTAGGAGGCCCAGTTCAGGTACAATTCAAAAATGTCTATTAATTAAACTCTATATTATTATTTTTCCTTACTTATTTTTAGATTTTGAGTCGTTAAGTGTATTTGATGACTCAGATGCAGATCCTACGTATTTTCCGCCCTGTGAATTTAGAAACTGTAAGGATGAAATATTTAGTACTTGTCACAAATGTTTTGCATTACTTTGTTGGAATCATTTTCAACAAGAAGATATGTCCTGTGAAGATCATCGTAAATTATTAAAACCAGAAAATTTTAAAACTGAAGGAGTTGAAAAGGAAGGAACTCATGAAAAAATCACACGAGTAAACAAGAAAAATATTGCAAAAACATTAAGAAATTTAGGAAAGGAATATAAAAGCCCAAGTACAAATAAAACTATGCCTGCCAGAAAAGTATTAAGTCCTTGCAATGTAGACTATTGTAAGAAGATTGGTAGAGAATGTTTTAAATTTACTTATGACCAGAGAAATGAAATTTGTAAGCAATATTGGAATATGGGAAGTTTACAGCGTCAACGAGAATTTATAGTACATCACATAGAAGTTACTGAAACAAAGCAAAAAACTACTAAAAATGAAGTATCACGGAGACAGAAAAGCTTTCGGTACTATTTGACAATAGATAAAAATCGTATTTTGGTATGCAAAACGTTCTTTTTGCGTACATTATCAATATCAGAACGTGTTCTTAGATCTTCTATTTCCAAAGTAAATGAAATGGGCATTGTTGAAACAGAGAAGAGAGGAGGTAGACAGTCGGAAGAAATTAAGGAGAGAGACAAAAGAATTCGCGAGGCTATTGAACAGCATATAGAAAGATTCCCTAGAGTTGAATCTCATTATTGTAGATCTAGTACCTCTAGAGAATATCTTCATTCTGAACTTTCTCTGCCAAAAATGTATGCAATGTTTTTATCTGAATGGCCCACCAATGATAAACCAAGCTTTTCTACATATACTAGAGTTTTCAAAACAAAAAATTTATCTTTTTTTACTCCAAAAAAAGATCAATGTTCTTTATGCATGACGTACAAAGAAGGGGATGATTCTGTAAAAGCTAAATTAAAAAATCGCTACGATGTTCATATAGCAGAGAAAATTAAAGTAAGGCAAATTAAAAATGAGTGCAAACTGAAATCAAAGAGTGATGTGGGGTTTTTGATCTTCAGCAAGTTATACATTTACCAATTTCCAAAGAAAGTGCACTTTTTTATAAAAGACGTTTAGCCAACTACAATTTAACATTTTACAATATTGCTACAAAAGACTGCGATTGTTTTACCTGGCATGAAGGCCTTAGTAAAAGAGGTTCTTCAGAAATAGCTAGTGCCATTTTTAATATTTTAGAATACTATGATGAAAAAAAAGTTAAAATAGTTTCGCTATTTGCGGACGGCTGTACAGGGCAAAATAAAAATTCTATTATGGCTACAATGCTACTTTATGCAATTAATAAAAGTAATAATATTACGACTATTTCATTAAGATTTTTTGAATCTTTTCATGGACAGAACGAGGGTGATTCTTGTCACAGTGCTATAAGTTCAGCACTTAAGCATGCTGGAGATCTTTTTGTTCCATCACAGCTATATCCAGTTTACCATTTGGCTAGGAAAAAACAGCCCTATATTGTACATGCATTAGATTACAAAGATTTCTTCGATTTTAAAACATTATCCAAAAACCTACGGGTATTAAGCATACGTACAACGGACGGAGGAGAAAATATGAACTGGAATTCAATAATGGAATTAAGAGTAGTAAAAAATATTCCTCTTAAAATATTTTTTAAAACAAGTCATCTTCAAACCAGTTACAAAAGTATTACTTTAAAAAGACAAAAACAAGATTTAAAAGACACCCCACTCTTCAAATTGAATACAGAACCTCAAGTTATATCGAAAGAAAAATACAATGACTTGGTATCACTTTGTCAGGGAGATACTCCTGTAATTCGACTAGAAGAACACAAACGTTTTTACAAATCACTCTCACATTAAATTTAAAATGTACGAGTATTTTCTTGTTTTTAGCTTCCTGAATAGGAATTTATTTTTGTTAAAATATATATACGTAAATTATAATTTATTTTTTTAGATAATAAGAAATGTTAATAATTAATTAAGAATAAATAACTTGTAAAATTGTCAATAAACAATAAATAATATAATTTTTGACGGTCGTAAGTCATTTGTTTTATCACAGTAATTTTATTTTGTATTCACACGAAATGACGTATCTCACGTTTTTATTAATTAATACATTAATAGTGAATAATTAAAAGTTAATTTTCATTTTAAAGTAATATTGTACTACAAATACATTAGCAAGTATTAAAAAGTTAGTATTTTAACAAAAAGTTTTTACATTAAATCAGAGTTGAAATATGTAGAAATTTTAAAATCGCTCTCCTGCAAATTAACAAAAACTGAGATACGTCTCTTTGTGATATGGACGACGTGTTTAGTCAATATATAACATACTGTGGTATTTGGCATCAAGCAATACCAGGTCGAGCTGCCAACCATTTAGCAAGCGTATTAATAAAAATATTAAAGAATATTGTTAAAGACAATCCAAAATTAACTAAACTTATTTTAGAGTCGATTCTTGCGTTCCCCAGAACAGAAATAGCATAATGACTATAGCGTTAAAAGACTTCTTAAATAAAGACGATCATAAAATTCAGTTTCGTACACACCCAGCAATGGGTAATATGCCGTGATGAAATATTTTTTTTTTTTATATAAAATTCAGTCAATAGAACAAAAAAATTCCGAACCAAGACATGGTTTGATTCAAGTAGTTGATGCGGTACACAGTAAAATAGAATTTTTCTTGCGGAGAAGAGAAATCTGCAGTCCAATTTCTTTATTGCGTGCGTTGACGGATATTCCAGACAGAAAAGCGAAGTTGAAAATAATTCAATTGAATAAACCAGACTTCTTTGATTATCAAACTCTTTGTAAGTATCTACTATTCATTAATGTCGCGTATACAAAAGTTAAACATTTAAAATACAATAAAAATGATCAAAATCATATTGAATGTAGACACAATTTTAATGAAGATTTACAAAAAATTCGATTAATTAAAAATACACCTACCAGAAAATCGAAAACAAACAGCACAGTTTGGAATGATTTACCAAAACTTTATGTGCTTAAATCTAAAATAATATTGACAGCAATGAGTGCCCGTGAGGTGACGCCTGGTAAGCGCCCATACGGTACAAATATTCCATCATTACCGATATCTGTGTACGAAGCAGATTGGCACACCCAGCAATGGGTAATATGCCGTGATGAAATATTTATATTTATTTTATTTTTTTAAAAATAAAAGTCATAAAATCTATGTTCCCATACATGCCAGAAACTGATAAAGTATTCTACGAAACAGTGTTATCAGGTTTTTAACTTCATAAATAACACTCTCAAATAGAAATATTTTTATATTGTAAATAACATATTTCCTTGCTTATTAGATATTAAAGCAATATTAAAATAATTTGTAATAGATTTAACCTTTTAATGTTTCGTTCACCGAGAAGAATAATTATTGTTAATTTTGTTTTTCATTTGTCTATTTTTATAAAACAATTGTATTTATGTAAAATACACTAGAACTAGAATATACCAAAATAAATTGTTAATTTTTGTCAACCAAATCTAATTTATGATTTTTGTTGGACATGGCCAACAAATTTTTACAGAAAATTCCAAAAAGCTTACTTTTTGTTCCATATCGAAATCTAAAAATCTTTTTTTTTTCAAAACGCGTAAGAATAATGAAACAAACTTTTGTAAGAATAATAATAGTTAGTTTATTGATAGTTTAAAATAAATAATTTTTAAATAGATGTCTTCAATTCGACTTATTTAATTATTTTTCAGGTCCAGAGGGCATTGAACATCGGTAACTGGAAATATGTTTATCATTTGCAAGTTCAAATAAGATTTGTTTTTAAAATAGATATTATATCTGACAAATATTTTTCGAACTGTCTGTCATCTGTATTTTTCGGGTTGTTTTTAAGGGTGAAAATTAAATTAAATAAAGGAGGAATATATAAATAGCCGTAAGTAGACATCATTATTCAGCGTTTTTCCTGTTTACAACATTTTACACCATCTTGATGAATTTCGAAAACTTTGAAGATTTTAAAAAATGCATCCATCCTAAGTGGTAAGTTTATTTATTTATTTATATATTTCTAATACACGGGCATACATATCCAATTTTACAAAATTAAATAACAATAAAAGTAAATATAAATCAGAGCAATATATTATACCATATAGCAAAATAACATAACATGTAATATATCACTCATAAGACAGGACTTTATTATTTATAACTTTAACAAGATCACATATTTTAATATTAAATATATCAATTTCAGTTTTATATAATTTCCTTTGTTGTCTATAACATAATTTTTTCGCAGTGGTCTGCATCGGGGGAATACGACCGAACTGCCCTCCGGAGACATGCTTCGAACTTCGACTACCAAGTCATCAGGGAAAAAGAGGAGTCATGAACCGGCATCTATTCAGGAGTCGAAAAAACTCCGACTCTATCACCCGAAGATGAGGAATCCACGAAGCGGTAAGTTGATGTTTATATAATTTCCTTTGCTGTCTATAACATACAATTTTGCGCAGTGGTCTCCACCAGGAGAATACGACCGAGAATATTCAGGCTTCCGAGAACATACCTTCGACTTCGGCTTCGGAGTTATCGGGGAGAAAGAGGAGTCATGAACCGTCATCTCTCCAAGAGCCGAAGAAACCTCGACGCGAAGAAGTACCCCACGTTAATGAAGTAGAGGTGATCTCCTCATCCGAGGAAGACGAGGAATACGGGCAGCGATGGACGCCAACGACGGCGGATGAAGACACGGACAACTCCATAGATTCTGTTGTGGGCGACAACCTTTCTCTGCTGACTGGTTCAGCGGAAGTAGTGCCTTTCACGATGCCTAACAATCGCGATTTCAGGGACAATTGGGATCGTTTGTTCGATTGTCGGGTGGTTCCTCTAATTTGTTTTCATTGTGGTATATAGTCGTTGGTATAGTACAATGTAAGGCGGGAAACAACATTGTTGTACTTAGTAAACTAAATATAGACACTATAGAAATTAATACAGAAAAAAAATTCAGGGATATTAATCATTTTCAAAATAAATATAGAGACATTGTGTTAGATTACAAAGAACTTTTGCAGAATATAACAATTTATAAGTTACAGTATAAAACAAATTTAGAAATTAGTTTATTTAAATATATTATACATTGTAATAAAATTTATGACGATTTTTTTATGGAGATGTATACACATTATCGTCATAAATTGTTTAAAGATTTTAGTTGTGTAAGTAAATTCATTGAAGAGAGGAAGAAATATATTATTTAATATAATTATGTAATATGTACGTATATGTAGAAATTAAAATATATTATTGATGATGTTTAACATATTTTTTTTTACTTATTTATGAAAAACTGATATTGTATATATATATATATATATATATATATATATATATATATATATATATATATATATTTAACATATTTTTTTTTACTTATTTATGAAAAACTGATATTGTATATATATATATATATATATATATATATATATATATATATATATATATATATATATACACGCAGTTATACTTAAAACCTGTTGTCTTATCAAAAACTAAAGAAAGTTCTGAGAAACCCAAAGTTTCGACTAAGAAAAAAGAGTTGATTTTATCTGGTTCCAGCTCTGAGTCAGACAGTGTCTCAGTAAAAAGTATAGATAAGTCGATGGGGAAGAAATCATTTTCTTTAAAAACAACTAAATCAGGAAAAAAGAAGAAACAGCAAGTAAGCAGTGAATCAAGTGAGTCAACAGAATCTGATTCAGAGGAAGATAAGAAAAAGAAAAAATCCACTAAAAAGGAGGGAAAGAGCCGAGAACCAGTTTTCATTATTTCTTAATATATTATAAGATAATATTGTACTCTATATAATTACAATCAATATTTGATATTTAGAAAAAACCGAGGTATAATTAAAGTTATATCAAATTATTTTAAATATCCTCTATTCGGTAGTTAAATTTACAAGAACATGAATTTCATATTAGTCTACTTATATCATTTTTATAACATCTCTAGTATATTCGGAAAAATGCCCGACAATACATGCGGAACAGGGAAAATTATTTGTTAGCCCTCCTGAGGCATGTAGTTTACGTGTAGTTGGCACATCTGTTCAACAACAATTTGATTTAATAGTTTAATTCCAGGACAATGGTATGATTTGATAGAATACACATTTAAGAATTGATCAGGGTTTTTATACTCGTCTATTAGTAGTTGTAGAAATTGTACTATGTGCTTACATGATGAAGTTCTTATAAAATGTAGATCCTTTTGGACTCCTTTTATGGTTGTGTCAATACTATCATTGATCTTAGGGACTATTGGCTATCTCTTACTCTCGCGTTCTCTCCTCCCTAAAATTAGACAGTTCATTAAACAATATCAACATGAAAGAAAAGAAAAGAAGAATGTTAAATTCTCTAATAAAGTAAACTCTCACCTAAGAAGGATCGAATGGAGTGATGATAATATATCATTTGGTGATATTGAATAATTAGTAATAATAATCCCTATCTTTAACTGAATTTAGTAGAATCATAAATTTAAGTTAATGCCTTCCAATAATAAGCATAGTAGTAAGCGGATATAACAAACAATTCATAAGGTTTTTGATAACATTCATTTAGAAAAAATCGAGGTATAGGAAAGTTTGTATATTAATAACAAGACAATGTTCTTCCTAACTCTGATATTTATTAACACCATTACAATAAGTACATCTTGTGATTTTTCATTATTTTTAAGTTCTTCTAAAACTGTGTGTAGTGATGAAGAATGCCATGAGGAAGTCTTAAGTCAAATTACTCTTCAAAAAGGAGGGAGAATTTGTCTAGTAAATGGATACGGGAAAAGTACACTGTATCAGTTGGCTAATATTTATGAAAATTATGAGTATGATTACTATTATGATACATGTGTCCCTGAATTAATAACGAAGACAGAGTATAGATGCTTTGGAGCAGGAAAGTTTAACTATGATGATTGCTTAGGAAGTGATAAAAGTGGCTGTTAAAACCTAGAGATAATAATAGTGCAGTATATTATTCTAGTTGTCAAATTGCTGGGAAATGCCGAGGATGGTGCTTTTATGATCAAGATATTCGGTGTGGTTGAGGGATGGTAGAGATTAACTCTAAGCCCTGTTACAGAGTTTATAAAAGAAAATCATTATTTTGGTCGTTAGAGGTACAACGTAGTGATGAAAGAACAATGACAAAATTTTATTTAGACCAATATTCTCGTGTACATACAGAAAACGGAATTCTAGCTGTTTCTAATATAATAATATCATCTGATGATATGCCTTTATCTACTTTTGTTCTCCAAACATTAGACGATAGGTTTTACAGAGTTCATGCGAGTGAACGTAATTCACCTGTGTTTGGATAGATAGGAGATTTTCAAAAAAGTGAATCTGATAAATCAATATCTTACAACCTTTACGTTATGAGGTGCACTTATAGTTTTTGTCATATAAATTGTCAGATTCCTACATCTCCTTTATTAAGTATGAAATTTAATAATCCCAAGTGTAACGAACATACAAAAATAAGTGCGGTACAAAATGTCATGACCAATACTATTTCTTATAGAAGACCTATAACTGCAACTGTCTCCTTTTTAACTAATACTGAAAAAATAATTTTCAATAATCCTAGTATCATAACTGGTGCATTAACTACCTTGAGTATACTTACAGGTATTATATTAGGAACACGAGTTCTATTGGCAATAGTAGCTATTTGCACAGCGTTCAGTATTTTCAGAGTTGAAGGAGTTGTGTTGGTTTTGTGAATTTATAAAAATGAATTATTAAGAAGATTTTGACAGTTTGTTAACAATTTTTCAAACATGCGAGGTATAATAAATTCTACACGTATGGAAACTTCGAATGCGGATTATTCAAGACGCAGGAGAAGAAATTCAAGGTACATCAACTGATGTTACACATTCTCAAGAAAATTTTGAGAATTTCTTTGAAATTTGTGAAAATTTGGTAACTTCTGAACTTGCGCAAAATCAAGTTCAAGACGCTGAAGAATAATAATAGTTAGTTTATTGATAGTTTAAAATAAATAATTTTTAAATAGATGTCTTCAATTCGACTTATTTAATTTTTTAAACTTTGAAGTCGAATTCCCAGAGTTGTTATATTTGGATATGTCTTAAATAAGAACTCACCCGACGATATAACAGGTCATACTTACAGTATATATGTCGACTTGTTGTCGAACGGTGCATAAGTGCAGAGCTCTTTATTTTTTTTTGAAATTTAGTCAGTATATGTTGAATATTCAAATATTATTTTTGTACCTGTCTGAGCGCAAAAGCCTAATAAATCTAGTGAGCTACTTAATTCTAGTCTACTGAGTGGTCCGTGAACGTAAAAGTGGTTCAAAATTCATTACAAGTGAAAAATTGTTCTTACTTCAGTCACTGGTGTGTGCACGTTCCAAAGTGTTTATAAAATTATTACATTTTTCAAGATGTCCGCCAACAAATGTTCTGTTTGTAAAAATACGTTTGATAAAAACTCATCCATTATTTGCGGCAGATGCTCCGGCTCCTTCCATTTACCCTGCACTGATTACACTCAATCCGATGTCAGAGTACTGCGTTCTAAAAGAAATTTTAAATGGTTCTGTGATGACTGTGAAAAACTACCTATCAATCCACCCAATGACGAAATTAGCGAAATGAAAATGATGTTACTCTCTATGCAATCAATTATGCAAACAATGCAAGCAGATATGAATGAAATGAAAAGTAAATTAGAATCAGTTAGAAAGTCTGACCTTGATAAACATATCGAATTTGAAGAAATCATCTGTGAAATAAATGAGCGTAAACGTCGTGAACTGAACATTATCATTCGTGGCCTTCCTGAAAAATCATCTATTGCTGAAGATCGCAGTTCTGTTGATACTGTTATTTCAGAATTACTACCGGAACCATCATCATTCAGTAATGAATGTATTCGTCTAGGCAATAAACTGCAAAACAATAATAAACCGAGAGTGATTAAAGTGTCATTCCATGATGTGAAATATGTGAAACAAGTTTTTAAAAACTTACATAAATTAAAGAAACTTCCTCTATATAACAATATTTCCATCACCAATGACAAAACTGTCAAGCAGCGTGAGCATCTCATCCTCTTGCGTGATGAAGTAAATAAACTTAATGCGGATGGCAACAATAAGTTCATAATCAAATATAACAATGGCGTTCCAAAAATAATAAAGTCAAAAAACTAAATCATCACCATAGTGTAACTGTGTCTGTGTATTACCAAAATGTCCGTGGTTTGAATACCAAATTGTCTCAGTTTTATAATAGTGTTTTGCTCAATAACTATGATGCCCTCATTCTCACTGAAACGTGGTTACAAGATTCTGTTTATAACCCAGAACTGTTTGACAGCCGATATGTGACCTTCCGAAACGACAGAGACCTTGATCAAACAGGTAAATACGGTGGTGGTGGAGTCCTCATCGCGGCTAAGCATGAATTGAATCCGACAAGCGTCAACTTTGCCTTCAATATCGATAATGTTGAAGCCACCTGTGTTAAGCTGTCAGCATATAATACTTGCTATTATTTTATTGTTGTATATTTTGCCCCTCCCACTCTTGTTAAAACGTATGAACTATTTTTTGAAAAGCTGTTAACTTTTCCATTTATTTTTTCCTCCAATGTACTCATTGTTGGAGATTTTAATTTAACAAATCTATATCAATTCTATAGTAGTGGATATTCAAGTGATTTGAAAGTAATCAAATTTGTTAACTTTTTAAATCTAATGCAATTAAATCAATATAACAATGTGTTAAATTCAAATGAAAGAATACTTGATGGTGTCATTTCTAATAATAAATGTGAGGTCATTAAATGTTTAGATCCCCTTGTCAAGGAGGATGTACATCACCCTTCGCTAACTTGTGAATTTGCATTTTCGAGTAATTTAAAATCTAAAATACTTAACAAAAATGATAGTTATTATCAATTTAAAAATGGTAATTACCAACTACTATACAGCTTATTAAGTGATGTGAACTGGAGCTGGATAAGTGAATGCACTGATATAAATTTTGCTGTTGATAAGTTTTATAAAATTATATATGATATCTTTGATCAATGCATACCAAAAATTCAAAGACGTAGAAGTCAATATCCGACCTGGTTCACTTTAGATTTGATAAAATTAATAAAAAATAAAGAGCGTTACCGTAAACTTTATAAAAATACTGGCCTTAGTTATTATCTTTTTAACTTTAGAGACCTCAGGTCTAAATGCAAATTATTATCTGAAAAATTATATAACAACTATATTGTAAATATAGAGGAAAATATCGCATCTAACAATGATGTGAATACTTTTTGGAATTTTGTAAAAAGTAAAAAGGGTGGAACCGGAATTCCTTCAACTATGTATAACGAAAATAATATTTATGAAGGTGGTGATCGGATTTGCGAAGGATTTGGTGAGTACTTTAAAAGTACCTTTACTAATGATAATAATAACACATTTGCTAATGATTTTTTCCCATCAAATAATACTCATATCATGATAAATGCGATATCTTCCTTGGATGTAATTAATGCAATCAAAGCTCAAAGCAATAGTAAATCTCTTGGTCCTGACAATATACCAGTTTATGTTATTAAAGGTTGTTCACAATTTTTTTTCAGAAGCTTTAACTTATTTGTATAATTTATGTATTCAACTAGAATCGTTTCCTGATAAACTTAAATTAGCAAGAATTCGTCCAGTGCTCAAAGCTGGTGATAAAACTCAATTTAAAAATTATCGTCCTATTTCCTGCTTAAGTCCTTTTGCTAAAATTTTTGAGTACATAATGTTTCAATCTATTAAAAACCAGACACTGCATATTTTATCTGATTGTCAACATGGTTTTGTCGCAGGGCGGTCTACAGTTACTAATTTGCTTTGTTTTACTCAATATGTTTCTGATGCTTTTGCGGACAAATTGTAAGTTGATTGTATTTATACCGACTTCGCAAAAGCATTTGATACAGTGTCCCATACAATCTTAATAAGCAAACTGAAGGCTATTGGCTTTGCAGATAATTTATTGTCATTACTGTTATCATATCTGAATAATAGAAAACAGTATGTATTTATTGATGGTTTTCAGTCTAATTTCTATATAGCAACTTCAGGTGTGCCACAGGGCAGTATTTTAGGCCCCATGCTTTTCCTACTTTTCATAAATGATATAACTCATACATTATCGTTTAGTTCATGTTTATTATATGCTGATGATTTCAAACTATTTTGCACTATTAATGATATTAACGACTGCTTAAATTTGCAAAAGGACTTACACAGTATCTTTCGATGGTCCAACAAAAATAGATTATTCTTTAACTTGAACAAGTGTGAAGTTGTAAGTTTCACTAGAAAAGTTAATGTTGTTGAGTTTAATTATATTATGGGTACTTTTTCTTTAGCGCGCCAATCATCTAAAAAGGATTTAGGTGTATTATACGACAAGAATTTAACTTTTCATTTGCATATTAATAATACTATTAACTCTGCGTATAGAACTTTAGGGTTTGTACTAAGAATAACTCGTAACTTTAAAAATGTATTATGCCTAAAAACTTTATTTGAATCACTTGTAAGATGTAAATTAGAATACGCAAGTTTAATCTGGTCACCTTTTTACAATTGTCTCGTTCTAGCCATTGAAAGTGTACAAAAAAAATTTTTAAAACATTGTTATTATCGAATTAATTTAGAGTGGCCAAGTCTTGATTACGATTCGTTATTAACTACATTTAGTGTAGAATCATTGAGCGCTCGACGAATTAAGCAGCAAATTATTTTTGTATATAAAGTTGTTAATAATATTATTAAAGCTCCTGATATTCTTGCTCAGCTTAATTTTTATGTAAGGCCATTTAACTCTAGGAGTTCCTTACTTTTTGCGTCTAATTTTGCTAGAACGAATTATTATCAAAACTCCCCTGTATATTCAATGTGTAGTACGTATAATAGATATTGTCTTGAATTAGACTTTTCCGTTACTTTGAGTAGGTTCAAAAGTATGCTATTAGAAATTAAGTAGCTTTAGTGCTTATTTATTATTATATATCTTTTTATGTATATTTTTATTCTTTCTTACTGGGTATTGAAATTTTTTCTTGTTATCTCAAAAACAATTTCTCTTATAATATTGTCTATGTACCGTATTATGTATTATGAATTTATTCTGTAATTGGGGTTTTCCCTGTTGAATAAATATTAAATAAATAAATACTTGTGAAAATATTTGCATGTTTTGTAAATCAGCTCCCGCGTGTAATCGTACGCTGCAGTTCATACCATGTAACGATTGTAATATGTAGAAAATTTTGAGGACAAGACTGTTACGATAACCACAAGAAATCAATTTTCAGAATATTAAAAACTTGTCAAAATTGTTTTAAAATATTTAATATTTATAAAAATCAGGTATGCGGAGAAGTATTCTGCAAACTTTGTTATACATAAAACACGAAAGAATAAAAAAATTAAGAGAAGATGATGAATATAAAAAGGAGGAAAATGTTAAGACAAAGAAAAGAAAAGAAAAAAAATTAAGAGATGTTGAATATAAAGAGGAGGAAAATGTTAAGACAAAGGAAAGAATCAAAAAATTAAGAGAAAATGATTAATATAAAGAGGAGTAAAATGTTAAGACAAAGGAAAGAATAAAAAAATTAAGAAAAGATGATGAATATATACAAGAAGAAAATGTTAAGACAAAGGAAAGAATAAAAAAATTAAGGGATGATGATGAATATAAAGAGAAAATGTGAGAACCAGAGAACGTTTATACAAACTAAGATCACAAGAATTATATAAAACCAAAGAGCGATTAAATGATAAGCAATAAAAAACAAATAAACGATATAATGATCAACTCCGACTTAGAGAGAATATTTCCCGAAATTATCAGTGAAGTAATGTAATAAAAGATAAGTATTTTTTTTGCAATTTTTGAAAGATCGAGCATGTATGCCTGAATGTATATGTTGTTCTTGTGAGGGTCTATTTTTCAGCCACTCTGTAGTTAACTTTAATGTAGATAAAATTAAAAAGACTGTTTCTGAAAACATTTTTTCAAAAATTTACAATTATAATTCAAAAGTTGTTTGTAAAACTTGCAACTCACATATAAGTAAAGGTAAAATACCTAATTTATCAATTAATAATGGATTTAAATTTGTTGATATTCCGAATTGTCCGCAAATTCTATCTCCACTTGAAGAGAGAATGGTTGCACCTTATATCAATTTCATGCAAATTAGACCTTTAAAATCTTTTGCAGTAAATCCACAACTTGGGTTTAAAAGGTAGTGTAGTAAATATACCAATTGAAATAAATGATGTGTTTAAAGGTATTGCCGAGAAATTTCGATCAGATGGCGACATTACAGCTAAAGTTAAAAAGACATTTTGATCACAAGAGCAATAATTATATGTTTGAAACGATTCGCCCTGCTGTTGTCTGCGAAGCTCTAAACCATCTCATTGAAACACCACTTTACAAGAAACACGATATCCATATTGATGATAAATATTTACATCAGTTTCAGAATAATTATAATGCAAAAGTTAATTTCATTGTAGATAATTCTGATATTAATGATAACATAGCAATAAGTAATAGCCAAAATAATTTAAGTATTTTGCATGATGTAGATTTTGAGTCAGATTTTGAATTAGAGGTAGAATCAGATGAAGAAGTTATGTTAGTTGATAGAAATGAAGAGATAGTCAACAATGTTAAAATTATTGCTCCAGGACAAGGAAAAATTCCTGTACCTTGGCATGCAGTGGGAAGATATAGACGAATTATGTTTTCCTAAGATATTTGGTGGTTATAAAATGGATATCCCTTCTTTTATTTCTTATAGTGATCGGGCAAAGTCAGAGATTAGGCGTTGGGATCGAAGGTCTTGTATACCTACTAGGGTTCTTTTTATAGTTAAAAAGAAAATAGAAAAATCATGTATAGCTAGTTTAAATATTTGTTTGAGGAAAACAAAGCGAACAGCAAATGTGCAAGTGAAAAATGTTTTAGATATGGCGTATTTAGACAATATGATAAAATTAGATCAGGGTCATAAAATTTTAAAACAAATTAAATTTGAACAAAACAATTTCAAGTGAACAAGCGTTACATTTAGATGACGCAGAAAAATCAGAATTAGTTACGCGAGATCCAGTAACCTGTGCACGGTATTTTGATTACAAAGCTAATAAATTAATGTTATTTTTAAAGCGGAAAAACAGTGTTTTTGATGAATATTTAGTTGATAACAGTTATGAACGGGTAGAGTTTCAAGTACACGGATCTCCGCAGGAACACATTTTTCTTTGGATTAAAGAGGCTCCTAAATATGATCCTTCCAATAGTGAAAGTGTAGATGAATGCATTCGATTTATAGATAGATTTATAACTTGCACATATGATGAAAATGATGTTTTTATGGCAGTTCAACGACATAAACATACTCATACATGTTACAAAGGTAGAAGAAATAAAATGAAATGTCGATTTAATTTCCCACAACCTGGTATGAATAGGATAATGATTTTAGAGCCATTAAATAATGATGAAAAGACAGATGAAATTACAAAAACTTTATCTGAAATTCGTAATTTAATGTTATATTTTGCAAAGAAGCAAGAATTTGTTACTTTTGACGATATTTTAATTAAATTAAAAACAACAGAAGAACGATATATTTTGGCTTTAAGGAGTTCATTAAAACGAGCACAAGTATTTTTAAAATGCAGTAGTTTAGAAGTAAATATTAATAGTTATAATAAAACAATATTACATTTATTTGAGGCTAATATAGACGTGCAGTTTGTTTTGTAAGAATACGGTATAGCATCGTACATAAATAAATACGTAGGAAAAGTGGATGCAGGACTTTCTAAACTTTTACGTGATGCAGAATCTGATGTTATTAGTGGTAATATTAGTGTTTTAATGTCGGCACAAGAAGCGGCATATCACGTTTTATCGTTGCCATTGTGAAAAACTAGTAGACAAACGATTTATATTAATACAAGTCCAATAAATGAACGCGCTTTAATGTTAAAGTCTCCGGCTGAATTACGAAAATTGAATTCTGATTCTACTGAAATATTCATGGATAACGCCATGACAAAATACGCCAACAGACCACCAAGTTTCGAAAAAACATGTTTAGCAGATTTTGTTTCAAGTTATTCAAAACGAAAAATTCAAAATAATGACAATGATGATGAATTAATTGAATACCGACCTAAAGAAAAAAATCCTATTATTTGATACAGGCGGTATAAGTTAGATCAAGACTCGTTCAATTATTATCGTGAACAAATTTTGATATTTTTGCCGTGGCGAAATGAAACTAATGAAGTAGAAAATGTAGATACAGAAAACGTTTACAATAATAATAATATAGAAACAATCAAACAAAATCGACAAAAATATTCGGTTATATGTGATGATGTATTAGATCAAGCTTTAGAAAATGCTCAAAATGAATTTCAGAATGTAGAAAATGAAGAAATTAATAATTTCTTAGATGATGAATTATCAGGGCATCAACGAATTGATATTTTACAAGATGGAAAAGAGATTTATAAAGACAAATTTTACAATCGTTTTGTATGCCCTAAACGAGTATCATCTAACGAATTGCTAAATATAATGTCCAAGTTAAATAATTTACAACGTGAATTTGTAATGCATGTGTTGAAATGTTTCAAAACACATAAATTACCATTAAAAATATTCTTAAGCGGTTCCGCTGGAGTTGGAAAATCTACAGTTATTAAATGTATTTACCAACTGATTACTAGATATCACGATAATTTACCTGGTTCTGAAAAAGATAAATTGGTTGTTTTACTTTGTGCACCTTCTGGTAAAGCTGCCTTTTTAATAAACGGAGTAACGTTACATACCGCTTTTGCTCTACCCGTACTACAGTTTGGTGGCCAAATGCCTGAACTATCTGCTGACTTAGCAAATAATATTAGAGAAAAATTGTGTCATTTAAAATTACTAATTATAGATGCGATTTCAATGGTAGGCAGTACACTTTTAAGTCGTGTAGATACAAGATTGCGACAAATACGAGGAATAAATAAACCTTTTGGTGACCTATCAGTTATTGTAGTTGGAGATTTGAATCAGTTACCACCTGTAATGGATTCGCCCATTTATAAAATATCAAAAAATAATGAAATGTTTAGGCTTTTTGACATAAATCCTTTATGGCAAGATTTTGAATTCTTTGAACTGATGCAAATTATGAGACAAAAAGATGAAAGACTATTTATTGAAGCATTAAATAATTTAGCTTTAGGCCAAATAACTTCAAATAATATAGACCTATTTAAATCAAGACAGGTTGAAGAATCAGATGTTCCTGAAAGCGCAATACGTTTGTTTGCGGAAAATGTTAATGTGGATAATTATAACCAGATGAAAATAGAAAAGCAAATAGGCAGAGAATACATTTCTGAAGCAAAGGACACGATTTTAGGCAGAGTATCAGATACAAATAGAAATCGTGTAATAGAATCATTAAAAACAAAAAATATGACTCAGACGAATGGGTTACCCTTTAGAGTAAGATTTAAATTAAATATTAAATACATGATAACTAGTAACATTGACGTCGAAGACGGGCTTGTGAACGGAGCTTGTGGTTGCTTAAAGCACATAACTTTTAATCCAAATTCTACAGATCCGTATACAATATGAATCGATTTTGCATCCAGCGTTGTTGGTAAAAAAGCTAAGCTTCCGTACAAAGAATTTATGAAATTCGAAAATATCGATTCCAATCTAACGCCTGTAGTGAAAACCAGTGTTTCATTAAACATTTCGAATAAATTACAGTACCAAATATTACGAAAACAATTTCCAGTAGTACCTGCGGAAGTAGGGTTACAATGTTATCTGGGTTATATATTTTAGGTACATTTAAACCACCAAAATTAATCAAATCGAATGATCCAATTTTGCTAGAATTACATTTTGCAGCTTCAAGAGATATTTATATTTATGAAGAAATAGAGAGTGGCGACATGGATAAGAAAAAGACTTTACGGGAATTACAAGATAGATGTGATTCAGGGCTATTGAATAAAAATCATTTCTTACTAACAAAACATACTTTCAACAATGACAATGATTCAGAGTCTTTAAAGCCTATATCTGTTTTATATATTGATAGTGAAACAAACATTGCTCATTATTCTGCAATTTTACCAAAAAGTTTCAATGCTATTCTTTTAAAACCAAAGTATAGTAGAGATGTAAGGCCTACTGAAAATTCACAAAGCCACAAATGTTATATATTTAGAGTAAATATACAAAGAGATGGTTTGGTCATGTGGAGAGAATGGCGAGTGAACGACTTGTTAAATCTTGGTGAAGTTGAGGGTGATTATGAGTGTGGCCGAGGCGAAATAAGTGTGCTTACACAGGAATGTGTGGCGAAGGATGATTGTTTCATAACTATTATTGTGATCCGGAAGCGGTATTTCGCTACCGAAAATCGGTCACTTTAATATGTTAACAGTGAGGATTTGTATAAGGGTATAATATGGCTACTGGCGAACCTCCCTTACACAAAAAAGGTAACGCACCGTGTAATAATTCCTCAATCTTTTTCATGATAAGGAGGTGGGGAAACTTATTATCTTTCAAAGTATATACATTTGTGCAAAAAACTATAAAAAATTGTATAAGTACATAATTACGATATAGTTCCGAAAAACGGAAACCTCCGATTGAGATAAATTTCTGTAGATACCTTCTCTTTAGCTGAAGAATGAAAACCCTTAAAGGATTTTTAGTGACAGCTCCGTTTACCCCCACCCTCACTTAAAGTTTGAACAGTTATTGTGCTGTATCTTCAAAAATATTGATGTTAGAAGAAAATGTGTTAGACAAAAATTGAAGCTTTTGAAAAGTTCTATAAGAAAAGTTATATGCTATTTTAACGTAAATATAAAACTTTGGCTGCTAAAGTAAAAAATATCTATTTTTGTCCACGCGTAAGTTGCAAGTGCGTTTTGCACGGCACCTAACCTAACCCCACTCCATGGCAACAAAGTCAAACAAAATGTACATGTCATTTACGTAACTATAATAACAACAAATTGCCTTAAACCTCACTGCCCCCCAAAAACAATGATCACTCGAAACCATTGTGCATCTCAAAGGACTGTATACAGGGTAGGCTAGGATGTTAGGTTTGAATGATTTGTAGTTTAAAATCTCTATAGACGCTGCCGCTGTGCGCTCAAATAAGGTCTACATGTAATATTTGTATAAAAATAACAAAGTATATACGTATAACCCGTCGAAAATCAGCACACAGTATTTCAAGAAAAGTCTATTGGTTCTTTTTTGTGCAAAAAACCATTATATTTCTGATAAGATTCTAACATCGCCTCTTGTTACAGAAATTTAGGGACGTTGTATATATTTTATTCATTAGCTTTCTTATTGGTTTTTGTATTTAAGTTTAAATTTACGTCAAATACGTACAATTTTTTAAAGTTATTATACTTCACAATTCAAATTTAATTTTTTATTCATTATTTTGTCTTATTCATAGCAAACTCAGTCACAAAAACCAGAAAACACCTCACACACTCCATTACAATCCCACATTCAAAACATCATATCACACCTAAACCTTGAACTACCCGACAATAACTCCTCGCACAACTTTCCAGATATCCCACCTTGGATATCTGCCCCCCATATTTTTAACTCAGAACTCACAGAATACTCGAAAGAGACCACGAACACAGAAAAATTCATACAACTATTCACCAACATTACTGAAAATAACAGTCACCGAAAAATAATGTACACCGACGGTTCTCAATCAAGCAACAAAATAGGAGCAGCATTTGTCACCGAAGAAGAAATTTTTAAATACCGTCTACCCAACCTTTCAAGCATTTTCTCCGCTGAACTCCATAAACCAAGCACTAAAATTCATTTCCGAACACCAACCACAAACTCCATATATTATATGCACAGATTCATTATGTTCACTAACCAGCATACAACATCCTTTTCCTACACACCCAATAGCCCAAGACATCAGACAACTACGAATTAAAACATCCCACAACAACTCTATCATGTTTATATGGACCCCCTCCCACGTCAACAATCGAGGAAATGAAAAAGCAGACACTGCTGCAAAAGAAGCCTTACAAATTGAGAACATCACCAACGCACCAATAACAAAAAACGAACTTAAGAACTACATTAAAACACAAACAGAATACCACTGGTTGAACAAATGGCAACAAACAACAAACTAAGAATAATCAAAGAAGACACCAACCCATGCACAACACGTGGATCGAAAAAGGACCAAACAATTATAACAAGAATGCGCATAGGCCATACCAAACTTTCCGACAGCCACCTACTTGCAAGAACAGCCCCCCAAACATGTAAACACTGCAACACCACCCTGAACATCAAACACATAATAGAAGAATGCCCACAATACACGCAAAAAAGAAGACAATTCAACATCCCCACAGACTTGAAACGGGCACCATCCAACAATAAAGAACAGGAAGAAAACATACTATTTCTCAAAGACACAGAACTTACAATAATATATAACATAAATATGTATACAACATACAATATAATGTAAAATACCATACCATATAATATGTCCACATTGTAAATTAGAATGTACCAGGGTTCAAATAACCATAGAAGTTGAAGAACCCCTAAGTAAACCAATATATATATATATATATATATATATATATATATATATATATATATATATATATATATATATATATATATAATTAAAATAAAATATCTCGCTTATAGAAAGAGCAAATTTAATATTTTTTTTTATATATTGGAGGTATGAAATATATTAGACCTCCCGTTTTAGAGATGCGAGTATTCACGATAACTCAAAACCTGTAAGCCGTAAAATGTTGAAATTTAGTATTTAAGACTTTATAAAGTTTAGTTGTGCACCTCCGTTTATGGTCGCTATATATCTTACCGTTTTGAAGTTAAAATTAATATTTTGTAATTTAGTTATTAAAAAAATATTTATAGTTTAATAATCGTACAAGGAAGTCGTGTGGTGTCCACATCAGATTTTTTTTAGACATTTTGGCCTCTGGGGCATTATTGCACCGTTTGTAGACATAAATAGAGTGAGGAAAATATTCGAATAAAGTGGTTATTTTGAATAATGTTTTAATCAAACTGGCGAATTCGCTCGCAAGCAACGGTCTTATGGAAGACATCGAGCCTATGAGTTTTCCTGAAGGAAATGAAATTTTCTCTAAAAAAACGAAGATTGACAACGTTAAGCTATGCTTCACTTGATAATCTTGCTAAAGAAGTATGCCAAGCAGAAAAAGTTCCAGCTAAGAAACAGAAAAATTCTTTAGGCAGCTCCCAAAACATTTTAGAAATGGCAGTTTCTGCGATGTTTGCGGATCTTGTGGAAGATGAAAATGAGTCGGTACCCAATACCTACCGCTTCTACGCTGTTTTCGGCCCAGGGTGAAGATGTGAGACCAGAAGATGCACCAATTGAAATAGAAGATGATTCGATTGTCATCGATAATAATAGTGATGTTGTAGAGGAAGAACCTTACGGACAGCGTCTGGAAGATTGATATGTCAACGAACTTGTTATAGAAGATGAAGAAAAAACTTACGGTCAGGGCCTGGAAGATTGCAATGAGGAGGAACTTGTTATTTCGCAGGACGAAATGAAGAAACTAGATTTAATATCAGGAATGGCTGAAATAACAAGTTTCGCATTTCCTCGTAACAAAAGTACGAGGGATAACAATGATCGGCTCCTTGATGTCAAACACGATTCCTTTGGACCACGAAAGACGGGTATCATCACTACCGGAATTAATCCTGTACCAGTGCCGCGAATAACGGTGGGACTTGTGGGATCGGTAGTGAACAAAAAAAATTATAGACATTAGAGACTTTAATGATGTTATTAGATATTTAAAAAATAAGGGGCTTAAAATTAAGTACAGTGAGATGGACTTGAAAAGAGTGCACCAGGTAAAAGCTGTAGAGTTTAGTCTACTGCCCAATGAAAAGATGAGATGCAGAACAAGCCGCGAGTACATAGTGCTGAACTATGAGCATATTTACAATTTAATAAAATTTGAAGAACATAGTTTAGAAGTTGTTGGAAAATATGAAAATTTGTTTACTTGTTACAAACAAATAATACAAACAGTCACTTTAATAGTCTTAAATATAAGGTAGATTTAAGTAGTAGTTTACATAATTTTATTTATTTAGAAAACAAAAATTTTGCAAATATTTTTAAGGAAATGTATCTGTATTATAATAATTTTAAGTTCAACAAAGATTTAGAATGTGTGTCTATATTTATAATACAAGAAGGAATATTTATAATATCACGTTGGCTAGCGCTCGTCACACATATGTGTCGCAGGCTTGGACATTTTCAATGGCGTATACTACCTCGCAGTCTGTACTGAGCTGCTCGAGCTTTTGTGCTGGTCTGTAGAAACGTGTGGCACACATGTGCGACGCGTGGTCTCACAGTATAATTTGTAATATTATGTTGTTTTGATGTCTGCAGCAGTGCATGTTCGCCTGAGTATATTCGCGACTAACAATATCGCATCAAATTGAAATCTCAAATGAGGAATTAACCTTCGGAAGCCCGAAACTGGTTCTCGAGTGACCTGAAAAATACATTTTTCGCTATAATTCTCCGAAAAAAAATTCTTGTGGTACATCCTTTTGGACATGCTCCTATGTATGTATTCTACGACTTATGGATTGGTTGGATATAATTTTTATTTGTCGCATTGCGATTTATAGCAGATTTATATATTTGGGTCATGATTGACCCGTTTCGGGCATTGATGTTGCACTGATTTTTAATAGGATTTTCGGTTGCGTCTGCGCAATTGCGCAGATATACATTGCGCAATATCGTGTCATTTCATTCTTGATTACTTATTTAGTCACAATCTGTCAGCTGTTATTGTCGCCATGGATTCTAAACGGTCATTAACAGACCAAGAGCTTTGGCAGGCCCTAATCGAAGATTCAGAAGATGAAGGTGATAGGGAATTGAAAATGAATAAAGTGTTTAGTGATGTGCCCTCAGACGAAGATATTTTAGAAGAAAACGTGGGTAATATTCCTGAAAGTGTATATGAAACAGAGCAACCTTTATCCTCGGACTCCTCGGAGAATGATAAAACAGCTCAACCTACAGTTGGTCCGCAGGTTCGAGGGGCAGATGCTTTTGGCCGCCATTGAAGTTACGTTGCACCCACAGCTAGGAAGGTTAGAGCAGCTGATTTACTTAAAAACAAAAAAGGTCTAACTTATAAAAGCAAAAGTGTTACTTCAATTTTGGACTATATCAAATTATTTGTCTGATGAAATTATAGAACATTTTTTTTTATACACGAATCAGAAGGCCTGCATACATCGATAAATACAATAATGAACATGAGGCCAAAATGAACGCTTGGAAGAAGGTAGATGCTACAGAAGTTTATGCTTTTCTGGGGATTCTAATTTTGACCGGTCGCTTTAGGGAATCACGTGAAGATCCACACAATTTGTGGTCCACATTCAACCAATCTTTGAGTAGGCCTATTTATCAAGCCACAATGAGCAGAAATAGGTTTATGGACATAGTGAGATTCATACGCTTTGATGATCTAACAACAAGAGTTGAAAGAAAAAAGGATGATAAACTTGCACCTATTCGTGAAATTACAACCAATTTTGTAAACAATTGTCGAAATTCTTATGTTCCTTCTAATAATGGGACGGTCGACGAAAAACTTGTCATTCAGAGGTAGATGTCCATTTAGAGTTTACATTCCTAACAAACCTGGAAAGTATGGAATAAAAGTGTGGGCTCTTTGTGACTGAAAATTTTTACTGTTGCAATTTCGAGGTTTATACTGGAAAAGAAGGGAATGAGGTAGAACGAAATCAAAGGACCTTGGGTTGTAAAGACATTAGTGAATCATTGGTATGGCAGCAGACGTAATATGACATGCGACAATTTCTTCACATATATTTCTCTTGCAGAAGAATTGTTGGCAAAAAACTTGACTGTCGTAGGAACAGTACGGAAAAATCGCAAGGATTTACCAAAGAGCCTAATTGATATAAAATCTCGAGCATTGCATTCTTCTGAATTTCTTTTCACCGAAGATCTTACTTTAGTATCATATATTACGAAGCCACGAAAATTTGTAGTACTTTTGTCAAGCGCACATCATGAGCACGAAATAGCAGGAGAAGAAGAAAAGTTCAAACCAGAAATTATCCTTTCATACAACCATACAAAAAGCGGTGTCGATGTACTCGACAAGCTGGTTAGAGAATATTCTTTCAAAAGAAGCACCAGGAGATGGCCATTTCGTATTTTTATGAACTACAATAGATGTGGCATGCTATAATGTCTTTATTATATGGATAACAAAAAGCCCCGACTAGATTAAACAAGTGGCGCTGAAAAAGCGACGAAAGAACTTTCAACAAGAGCTAGGAATGGCTTTGGTGGATGAACATATTTCAAGGCGTACGGCCCACATTTTGGATGATGGAAGAGAGTTTTCAAAAGCAGTGTGTTCTTCAATTGAAAGCACCGGTAGAACACTCAAAAAAACACAAGAAGAAACACCGCCCACTAGGAAACGAGGTCGTTGTCATATGTGTCGAGGCAATGACAACAAACACTACACAAAGTGCAAAGAGTGTACAAGATACACTTGTCGGGATCTTGGCAGTGTGATCACAGAAAAAACAACCATTATTGTTTGCCTTAGATGCAAGAGGGATGACGACGGGGAATAAAGGTAAAATATTAAATCCACCTACACTGTATTGTACTTAATATTTTGTTTCTTTTTGTTTTTAGGTTCCAAATTACAGATGGCAGCAATTCAAAAATACATATATTAGAATTTACACATGTTTTAGTCATTGTTATTATTTTAATAATATAATATCCTCTTGTTTTTGCGTTAATAAAGTTCTATGCAATACGAAAAACATTATCCGAAAATTTTAAAATGCATAAAAAAGACAAATATAGGGTCATCAATGACCCATTTCGGGATCCCTCGCAATATGATTATTTTGGTATTCTGAAGGTTATGTAAAATAGGTCATTTTATTTTGTAGAATGCCTAGAAATTATAAGAAGAAAACGTCCGGCCCTTCTTACACTCTAGAAGATTTGGTTAGAGATGTTGAAAATAGAAACAAAACATTTAGGCCGGCTGAAGTATTTTACGGAGTATCCAAAGCTGTTATATATCACAGAATTAAAGGGCGCAAAGTCAGCATCGATAAAATGGGTGCTGGAAAATCCCCGACTCTCTCAACCGAGGTCGAATCTGAAATCGAAAATTGCATCAGGGCCAAGGCAAGGATGGGATTCCTATGCAATAAAGATGACGTGAAAGAGATTGTCGCAGATTACGTAAAGATACACAATTTGAAAACTACGTTTAAAAATGGTATCCCTGGCAATGACTGGTACTATGGGTTTATGAAAAAACACCCTAGGTTGACATTTAAAAAGCCGTAACATCTTCAAAAGTAAAAATGCCAGAAAGCCAGACATTATTTACAACACTGCATGAAGAACTCACTGTTATGATCGACGACGGAATCATCCAGGAGTACGAGAGTCCCTGGGCTGCACCCATCGTAATGGTGGCGAAACCGAACGGCACATACCGCGTATGCGTAGACTACCGCAGACTGAACGCCGTCACAGTTCCAAACGTGTACCCTCTGCCCCGGATCGACGACCTCCTCCACAGCACGAAGGGAGCCATGGTGATGAGCACCATCGACCTACAATCCGGTTACTGGCAAGTGGCCGTCCGTGAGGAAGACCAAGAGAAAATCTACTTTATCTGCCCGTTCGGCGTGTACAAATTTTTACAAATGAGCTTCGGACTCCACAATGCTCCAGCCACCTTCAAACGGCTCATCGACCGATTCAAGGCTGGGTTGCCAGAGCTCACGATACTGGCATACCTGGACAACCTTATCATCATCTCGGCCCGCCATACGGAATATCTGCGAAAAGCTTTCGAGCGGATGCGCACTTTCAATCTATGAATAAAACCAAACAAATGCCATTTCTTTCGGACGGAGGTAAAATACCTCGGACACCTTATCACCACCACCCAAGGAATCAGGCCAGACCCAGCTAAGGTTCAGGCTATTTTACGCATCGCCGCCCGTACTAACATCAAGGAGTTGTTAACCTTCCTCCAAACATGTTCTTGGTTCCGAAGGTTCATCCCAGATTTCGCGAAAATTTCTCAACCCGATCCAGCTCACGAAGAAAATGGCCACATGGCAGTGGGGGTCGCCGCAACAAGACGCCTTCGAGACCCTGAAGAAAGCGCTGATGAATCCACCGATTCTGCAACCAGCTGAAGTCACTAAACCTTTCACTTTGCGCACCGATGCCAGTGGTTATGCTCTGGGAGCAGCCCTGCTCCAGGGGAAGGGTGCCGATGAACGGGTTGTTGAGTATGCCTCCCGACTACTCACCACCGCGGAGAGGAACTGCGCCACCACAGAACGAGAGGCGCTGGGGGATGCTCACGTGACAGTCGTGACCGTCCACCAGCCGATACGTTGGCTGATGACGCTCAAGTCTCCTACGGGTAGACTTCCCAGATGGACTCTACAACTGCAGCCGTATAACCTGCAAATTAATTACATCCCTGGACGAAGAAACACCCTCGCAGACACACTCTCTCGCTTAACGGACAAACCGTCCACACAGCAACACGAAGTCCCGAATCTCCAAAAGGAAGCCGCTGGATATTCATCGTAGAGGATATCGCCACTAGATGGGTTAAGTTAGCCGCCCTGAAAAACGCCACAGCCGAAGAATGCGCCACCTATCTACTAAACGAGGTATTCCTTCGCTACGGAATACTAAAACAAATCATCTCAGACAATGGCCCCCAGTTTATCAGCGCCGTGATGCAGCACCCGATCTTTTGTCTGGGAATAAAATTGTCCTTCACGCTACTATATCACCCCACTGCGAACCCGGTTGAGCAGAAGAACCGCGAGCTAAAAATTCAACTCGCGGCCCAGATAGGATCTAGTTCGCACTTCACTTGGCCCGAAAAGCTTCCCAGCATAAGCTAGAAATTCTAGCACGGGATGCATCGCCGCCTATCTAAATTTTGGACACGAACCTCGCACTCCAGATGATGTCACCAACGATCTCCGAGCCGTGATACAAAAAGAAAACTTTATCCCGGAAATCTCGCCCAAACTACTCCACCTCGCACACTTTTTTAAACAAGTGGAGAAAACTACGAAAAAGCTCAGGATCAGCACAAGAACTATGCTGATCAAGATCGACGTCCAGGTCCCACCTATTTCCCAGGAGATCTCGTCCTTGTAGATCGACGTATCCTAAGCCGAGCAGTCCTGGGACGCACTTCAAAGTTCGCACCTCGCCGAGACGGGCCCTATCGCGTCCTAACCCAAGTAGGACCGTATTCATACGAGATCGCAGATCTTCAAGCCCCATACGTCTCGTTAGGGAAGTATCACACTTTCGCTCTTCGACCGTATCCGGAGGATGCCATAGCCCCGCAACCTCCAGTCTCCCCAATACGCCGGAGGGGACGCCTGCGTAAGAAGTAGGAAGCCCATCAACATCCAGGACCAACGTTTCCATGTCACCATTGGTCCTGAGGGGGAGATTGTAACGTAGTTCAATTACTCTCCGCACTACCCTCCACGCTTACGCCAGTATCGGTCCTTAGCGATGCGCCACACACCCCAGCGCAACCCCCACCCTCAGTCGCTTCTCCCACCCGCGCGGACACAGTTTCAAGAGCCGTGCTGAAGGCCCTGAGTTGTGTGACTCTCCAACTTGCTTGCACCTCGGCACCTGGGTTGGTCCTCTGATCTAGCTAGTCTACTAGGTCACGTGAAACAACAGTTTACCTCGCCGTCATATCCTACGCCTGTGCTAGTTTGTGAAGTGCGCGTCAGTGAACTACGGGTGATTTTATAGCCCTGTGTTTTTTTTTTTTTTGTTCTGTTTCTCCTGTACATTTGTTTGTGTAATTTTGTATATAGTTGTTTGGTTAAATAAACATATTTTTTCAACAACATTGTTACAAAATGTATTTTTCGAACTGCTCAAAGGGATTGACGGACAAAGACCTTGAAGAAAAGCTCATTTCTTTTTGTGACAATGATCAATATGAGAGCATACCATCCGACACAGAATCAATAACTGATGCAGAGGAAGAAGGTAAAACCCCAGATGAAACTGTGAATTTGGAAGTATCTGATAATGAGTGAGAGTCAGATTTACTTTTAAGTTCTTTTCTAAACGTACATCAATCCGCCGTGCAATCAACAAACACAATTGTTCCTAGAATTTGGAATAAAATTAATCATGTAAACAAACCTAGTGAATTTTCTATTTCTGGTGGTCCCAGTGATTACGTTCGTGGTCTGATAGATCCAACACCTGCATATCTTTTTAAATTATTTATTTGCAAAGATTTTTTTGAAGCTTGTAGTGTTTAAGACAAACTTTACACTGAACAAAACAAACAAAACACTGGAAAACATTTATTAGAATAAATTTGCTAATAGGAATTGAACGATAAGTTAGAGATTTTTGGTCAAGTAGTCATTTAGATGGACCCATATGTAAGTTCTTTGATGACGGTAAACAACAATTTACTTATACCTAACATAAATTCGGATAACTATGATAAACGGTATAAAATACAACCCATGCTAGACACCTACCAAACTAAATTTAAGCAATATTTCGTACCCAATGAACCTGTGGGTATAGACTAGTCCATGATTAAATTTAAATGCAGAATGTCAATAAAACAGTACATGCCTAAAAAGCCTATTAAACGTGGCTATAAAGTTTAGGTATTAACTGATGAGTCACGTTACATGTTAAATTTTGAAATATATGCTGGAAAATGCGGAGATTCTGTTCAAAAGGATTTGGGTGGATCCGTTGTACGAAAATCAATTGAAGATATATAATTATAAATTAAATATAAATTATATTTTGACCACTATTTTAGCAGCGTACTACTAATGGAAGACCTGAAAACTGAAAATATATACGAATGTGTAATTATTAATTCTACGTGAAAATTTTTACCTACTGTCTTGTCGGACAAAAGTTTAAAAAGAGGAGATTTTGATTATTATTGTAGCGACACAGATTTGTTAGCTGTCTAGTGGAAAAATAAGAGGACTGTCCATCTTATATCCAATTACTATTATGCAAATGATGTCACTGTTGTAAACAGACTACAATAAATTTATAAACGCTGCTGATAAATAATTCGATCAGATGAAGAACAGTTATGAAATATATAAAAAGTCACATAAATGGTGGCACAGAATTTTTTTTTTTACTTTCTTAACGCTTACGTATAAATGCATTCATTTTACATAAGTATTTAAATGTTCCACAATTAACATATAATGATTTTAGAAGGAAGGGGATACAAGAATTATATCTAATACTGTTGTAAACGTTTTCATTAAGAAGTGACATTTCTCAACATTGTGTATTGAAAACTAAAATGTTCACGTAGCCACCTACAGGTCAATTTATGAAATACTCTATCAAGTATACTTCTTGTCAAAGCTTATTTAAGTAAATGCGTGTGCGTGTTTTATTATTACGATGAGAGGCAGAAAAATTTGCAATACAAATTGTTGTGTGTTTGGATGCCATTCTAAGGCATCAAGAGAAACCAATTTAAGCTTTCATCGGTTTCCAAAACTTGGACTTCGAAAGGTACAAGTGATAAATAAGAACGGACACATAGAATTGATTGATCAAAGGTTAGCTTGGATAAAACTTATAAAAACAGGAAAAAAAGTAACAAATACAATGGTAATTTGTTCCAAACATTTCGCAGATGAATGTTTCTTCTACCCAGGTAAGTTTTGAACGTGTAATAAATGTTCTTCTCAGAAATTATTGTAATTTATATTTGTAGATTTGCCGTCAGTAAGAAGGAAATTAAAATCCAATGCTGTACCGTCCCTGTATTTACCGAAACGAATACCTTCCAATCCAAGTACAAGAGATTTGCGAATGAAAAGAAGAGAAGCCAAGAAAAAAGAAAATTCTGTGAGTAACAAATTATTCGAAGAAGAAGTGCAAAGTATGCCGCAACAAGTTGAACCAACAGTTACAGAAACATCTTTCCAATACACTCAAGAGGAGTATGATGCAGCCGTAACTCTTTTAGGGTTAGTTAACATAAAGTTAACAAAAGACATGTATGTTCAAGTGAAAAGTGGTGACATTGTGAACTCTTTTATCGAATGTATCGATTCAGATAAAAAATTGAATACTTTAACTGGGTTACAAAGTTTTAATTTATTATATTCAATTGAAGTAAATTATAAAAACCTATTCAAAAATACTAAAAAAGGAAAAACAAGTTTAAGAGAAAAAATAATATTAACTTTTATGAAATTAAAGCAAAATACTTCGTTTTGCATGTTAGCCATATTATTTAAAACTATAAGTTCCGTAACTTGTAAAAATATATTTAAAACAATGATTAGAAGATTAGCCTATATATTTAAATTTTGTATAATATGGAGTGATAAAAATGAAATTATTAGAAACATGCCAAAATGTTTCGAATCATTTCAGAACGTTCGAGTCGTACTTGATTGTACCGAGATACCTATACAGAAACCTAAATGTTTGTGTTGTAGACTTAAATCTTATTCTCACTATAAAGGACATAACACTCTTAAAGTATTAATTGGTGTTAGTCCTGCAGGGCTAATTACATTTGTAAGTAAATGTTATGGTGGAAGATGTTCCGATAAGGCTATATTCGAACAAAGTAATTTAATAGAAAAATTGAATCCAAATGAGGCAATAATGGTTGATAAAGGATTTAAAATTGAAGATATAACTAGTTTATATCGTGTAAAATTAATAAGACCACCATTTTTAAGAAATAAAAAACAACTTTCAGAGGAGGAAGCATTAAGAAATTCAAAAATTGCAAGTGCTCGAGTTCATATTGAACGTGTAATTGAAAGAATAAAAATATTTAAAATATTATCCCAACCTTTACCGTGTCATTTGTTTTCAAATATAGATGATATATTAATAATTGTTTGTGGTATAACTAACTTAAGTAATCCAATTCTTAGTGATGATAAGTTTTTGTAATATGCTTTTCAAAAAGAAATTTGCAAATGCAATTATTTTCTTTTATGGGATGAGTTTCATTATTTGGGTAAATAAAAATACATGATTCAGTAACAAAATTATTATAATTCCTCAATAAATAAATATATATTTCAGGTTACAAAAAAAAATAACATATCGGTAAGTGTCTATACTTTTTATATAAATATGGAAATAAAATTTATATTTAACAATAAAAATATTGCAAGTATTATTATTTATAATACACATCTCTCAACTATTATACTCTATGATGGTATACATACAGGTGTACACCGAAAAGCGGATAAAATGCCACAAAATAGAATTGGATGTTGATGATTTTTATTTTTTCAAATCAATTGAATAACAGAAAATTAAATTATTCATTGAATTCTTATGTTGCGCATTTCGTTATACAGTTTGTACGTAAATGGGATAAAAACTGTCAAGTAACATACTATATAAAATTGGAAAATTTTAAGTATACAGTTAAATAAACAAATGGAGTCTATGAAACATATAAAAACAAAAAAGCTATTAATAAGATATCATATGTACACTTAAAAATAGAAAACTAAATTAATTAAATAGAGTCTAATACATTGTTTTGTCTAAGGCATATACAATGAATCATTTTAAAGAAATAATTTTCTTTTAAAACTGTCACCATATTCTGAGTGAATTCATAATCAAAATGCACTATTATATTTAAAAAAGTTTTTGAAAACGAGGAGTAAACTACGAAATCGCAGGTTTCCACGTTCAGCATTAACATACCCAACTGCACTTGACCGTAGAATTTATGTTTCGGATTTAAAGAAATTTTATTATTCATTATTTTCAAATAAGGCAAATGCGGTAAACATTCTAATGCCGATACTGTTTTACCTGAAATAAATAAAATATATACCTAGATCTGTCTGGTAAGTTAAAAAGTTTTCCTATCATTTATTTAAGAAATCAAGAAAAGTTATATTGCACCACTTGCTATCATGCAAAAGGCAGTTTGGGCATATTAATATTCTTATTTTCTGGACAGATCTTATGTAGTAACATACCTTTAATTGGACATTTTATTTCCAGTAATTTTTCAGGTTTATTATCATTATTTAAAATGACTCCATCTGGTGAATAACCAAGCCAAGGGTTATTTAAATTTGTTAAAAATCCTGGCTTTACTACTACCCGATTTAGTCGTTTCTTATATATTTCTCTAGCTTCATCTTCCATTACTTCACCATATTTCATATTGCTGTTAGAGAAGCTTTTGGGCCAAAAATACTTTTCCGCTTTAGTCATCCAGTTGTCTTTTTTAAAGGTGTAAATTTCATAACACCTTGAACCCGTTATTCGAAATTGTCGTTCTTTAATCCAATTATGTTTTGTGTTTGTATTTGTTAATATCTCTTCTGGGTTAGTATCGGCAAATAATTGGTTATATGTTTTGAAGCAACAATTCGCACATTCAACAATAATTTTTGAAAGTTTTGTTAGTATTTCATGTTCTTCATTAAATATTATTTCTATTTTGTTCATAACAACTTCATTATCAAGGATGTTCATCATTTCTCTCCTTCCTTTTCTATAAATTAAATACAGTTTTAATCGTTAATATATAATTCATATAGCATTACCTTACATACCTGTGCTTTGCTAATGAAGAACTCGAATTAATATTTAAAAATATGTTCAGAATAACGGATTCTTCTGGGGCTGTGGTACAAATATTCGCAACATTTTCATTCATGGTTTGAATACAATTTGTTTCACACCATGGTTGCGGTTTAAATTTCTCTTGTACAACTTCTTTCTTTAGCTTCCATGCACATTTCAGGTCAGTAGATGACAAAACTTCCAACTGATTAACTTTGAACCTAAAACATGAAAAAATACGACAGAAAAAAGAAAAAGCAAATTATAGATCAGAAAATAAACTATCAATAATAATAAAACAACTCGAAAATATGGTGAATGAACGCATAGTTTAGCACTATTTTATTTAAAGAAAAAGAAAAACAGAACTCAATCTTAAATAATAAAATGAAACTCTTTCTTTAAATAAAATAAGCACTTTTGTAACACTAGGAGTAGCTACAAGCAGGTTCATCACGACAACTCCCGATTTTTATATTTAAGTTTATACATATATCACCATAATTGTAAATATTATGTCACAGTGACACATCATTTACATTAATAAACTTAAATATAATTGTTTCATTATTATTCAATAATATTAATGAAATCTATGAAGCTAATAAAGTAATGCTCATGCTATACAATTAATACAACCTGTTGCAATAAATTAAGACACCTGCAATATGTTTACATCTACCACCAGCGCCAGCTTTGCATGTGCATAAACAATGATGAATACATAGTTTGTTATTTACACAAATAAATTTGCCAGTTATTTCGTGCGGGCTTGCTTGCAAGGCACTTGTTTGTAAGCACAAAGCGAACACAATACAATATGATTCTTTACTTTCTTTCACTCCACACATAATAACCATTCCACTATTTACTATTCGCTCCCCTTCCAAAAAACATCTTGATTTGTAATCTGCTTTTAAATAAGCAAATAATTCTTGGGTTAGAAGTTGTTTATTCGCTCCTGCGAAATCCATTTCAATAAAAACCTATCCTAAAAGAAGAAAAATATATATTATATGAACATTTAAAATAACTCTCTTTACCTGTATATTCCAATAATAATTTTCACTCACTTTAATATATATTAAATAATAACGCACAAGTCTATTGACAACATCAAAAGTATACTTGATATAGCAGCCATTTGCAAAAGCGATCGCAACGCCATCAACGGTAATTTTAGTTGCCAATAGTTAGAAATTTGGACAGCGAGCGTTTTTTCTACTTTGTCGCGCTAGAGGGGCAAAGTGACATTTTGCGTTGACAAAAGAGAGCGCAAATGGCTACTTTCTATGTACACTGTAGAAAATGGATTTTTCATAATGTGAAATATTATTACAGCGTATAGTGGTGTGGTAATTAACTAATTATAATAAAAATTTAATTTAAAAAAATATTTAGACTATTTTTTTAAACCATTATTATTCGAATATATGTATTTCGCAAAAATATTCCAATATTTTTTTTGTGTCGGTAGGGCTTTTATTTTCATAAAATTCTTGTGCTTGAAAGAGTTAAAACGTTTGGGGAGACGATGCAGCATTCCAAGAATATGGAAGAACTCAGAAGTTGTGGATACAATTTATTGAGATAGTGAACTTTTTACGGGTGTTCATAAAAGCAGAGAGAGATGGAGGCAGTTGAGAAATTTGCATCTGTTGATTCAGCTTCTTCAGAGCAGCACGTACTGTTATGCGATGCAAATCAGAAGCGGAACTTTAAGCACTTACAGGTTTTTATATGATGGTTTCAAAAACACAACCCTTTTACAAATCCCACACAGTTGTCTTCTCTCTCTACCAGTGTCTTGGCAGACTTGGGTACTAATTGGGATGAGGCCCGTGAAATCGGCAGCAATAAAAGAGGTTGAAGGTATGCAGTTTAGTGACATTCACTTAAACAGAAGAAACACAATCCAGTCATTAGCTGCTGTACCAAAATCTGTCACCGTTCGAAATGACGCTATGTACATTAATCCAAACCAGCTATTTCATCGCATGGTTTGTACTGTGAGGACAGAAGAAAGATTAGCAGAAATATTCGTTTATGAACTATCTACATACCCTCCTTCATTGTACGTGAAAGTGATATGATAAGGAAAGGAACCAAATCGTCAATATTGAAAGTTTTGCCAAGTGGAGAAAGCGATCACCTTCCTTATGATAAGGTGACTGTGGGAACATGTTATTTTGTAGATGGAGGGCATCTCCTTCATCGTGTGGTTTGACAGCGTCCTGCAACGTTTGGAGTAATATGCTAGCAATGTTGTGACTATAATGTTCTCTCCCATTACGGAGAAGCTATTGTTGTGTTCGATGGTTACAAAAAAGAATCAAATACGAAAGATGAAGAGCATCTAAAAAGATGTCGCTCTTATAGCAATATAGCCGTGAATGTAGAATATTTAATCTATGTCACATTGCTAACGAAACCAATAAAACACAACTGATGTCTCTTCTGACAAAACACTTGCTGGAAACTGGATCTAAAGTGTTGCAAGCTGATAGAGATGCAGACACACTTATTGTTGAATCAGCGATTACTGACGCAAAAAAGGGATGAGTGTAACAGTAATCGGTGATGATACTGATTTACTTATGTTGTTAATCAGTCATTGTTTGATAACATTACTTTTTTGGAGAGTGCTATACAAGAGAGACCGTAAGTATACAAATATTATAGTATGTACGTTAATTATTGATACTATTTCGCATGTGAATTATTTACAGTTCCACGTGCAACATTGTGGACAGTAATACTGACGATACGTAAATCGAAAATTCGTAGTATAATAATGAGGAAGCTAATGATCTTAATTATATTGTAACAACTCAAGTGGATTCACTAGTGTCTTTTACGGGATCAAATATAAGCACGTCACGCACACACACCCCTCACATAATGTCATCTCACGGTGAAACACCGACTAGCAGTAGCAGGCTACACATAAAGAAAACGATTGCTTTCCGAAAAAAGATTAGAGAGTATCCGCAATGTATCTTCCACAATGACGCTGATGTAACTGTACGAAATTCTGAATGCGAAAGTAAGTGATTTAAATGTTTCGCCGGTAGCAATAAATCTGTATGAAAATAAATGTTATTTAGATAAAAAAAAAAATGGAACTGTTAGTTTTTCTTCTGGAGGAATTGGAAACTTCACTGAATTGGTAGGTTTTTGCAGATCTGCTTCTACAAGATTTAACACAAACTGATATTGATCCTGATATGTATTGTCATTTACATTTATTAGTATATTTATTTAGTAGAGTATAATTATTTATGTATAGGCACTAAATGTAGGTTTGCACACTACCACGACGAGTTGCTGTTTTCAGGTGACAGGACACGTCTCTGTCTGTCGTCGGCCAGCTGTGCTACGAAATATAACCTATGTCTGTCTATATTTATTTAAACATTATTTATGGTGTAAATAAAGCAAGTATTACAACTACAAGGTATGAACATTGTCTGTATTTCCCAAACATATCAGATCCTTATTTAGTCTGAAAAACTCGGAATTTCTCATTATGTATATGTAATTTGGCTCAAAAATATGGGCTGATGCAAACAGTATTATACTGCAGAAAGTAAAGGATATGCCGCTTTATCATAATTGCGATATTTATAGTTCATTTATAGTTTTATTACTGTACCCGACAGAGTCAAAAAATTTGACTATATCTGATAAATTTCCAATTAAATTTGTTATCTTTGAAACTAGATGGTCAACTAGTTTTTTCGCCAGACCTTCATTTATATTCACGTAGTTTTTAGTCAAAAGTTTATGGGTTTTCGCGATTGTAGAGACAATTATGTCGATGATTTCTTGAGCTTCCCTATACTCGCCATGTTAAACTTTGGAGTTCAATAACTCCCTTCGGAACTAGGCAAATTAACTAAATTTTTGGGGTTTATATCGAGCAATACTTAAACTAGCTGTATGCCAAAGATTATTAAGATTTAATGAATTTCATTTCATGCTCCAACTACCTTACCCGACATCGTATCTCATATATTTGGAGATCGGTATAGTGATATTTTAAATGGGACATATGAATGATGTATATGGAAAACGAAAATACGCATGCTGCATACATATGATATTTACCTACTTAAGTAGTTCATTATAAACAAACCAAAGCCTTATGTACACTCAAGGAATCCTAAAATTTTCTACTGGTATATTTTTTTCATTACTATTCCAAAAATTTAATTTAATTCAATGCACCATGTGGGTCACCTAAAAATTTCGCTTACTATAGTGGGTCCCGGCCTGTAAAAGTTTGGAAAACCCTATTTTATACTAGAGCGAAGGACTTCAAAGAAAGCTACGCCTGTTGCACAAAGCCAACATTCCGTTAAAATAAATAAGTTTTGTTTTGTTATGGTTAAGATTCCTTTTTGTATGGAATTTTTATAACATTACCAGAATACATATTAGTATCATTTAGGAACAACCGTACTATTAAATGCAGATTGCAGGTTAACAAATAAAATCGATAACAAAAATAATGTTAAGTAAAAAAACGTTTTCCTGTCTGCCTTATTCATATATAAATAAAGTTCCATTTCATTAATTTATGCGTAATTTCAATTCAATAACACTCACAAGCCTGATTTATAGATTGCATAGAATAGAATGGAATAGAATAGAACAGAATAGCACAGGGAATAGAAATATAAATCATTGTAAATGCATGGATCCATTTATACTTGCACAGAATGGAATAGAATAGGAAATAACCAAATTTTATTTCTTATAGCTGTATTACACTTCACACAATTTATTGGCAAGTGTAATACAGCAAAATTGTACAATTTCTTTTGAAAATAAATTGCACAATAAATTGTGAAAATTAGAACGTGTTCTATTTTTCCACAATTTTTTGGTTACTTCATCAGTGCCAACTGAATAATATTTGACATATTGAACTATTTCTATTTCACTATTTCGATGTTTGACTACGCGTCACACAACGGGCGTAGAAGGAAAATCGAAAATTTAGAACAAGTAATATTTGCCTTGATGCAAACACGGAACAAAGCACGAACTGTAAACCTGTAAACACATACAACAAAAGGTTAACCTCAAAACGAAGCGGTTGGTAGCCCTGCTCGCAACAACAATAAATTGGCATAAACTTGTGACGTGTAAAATGCTCATATTTTCAAAATAAATTGTGCGATTTATTGTACATTGTTAAGTGTAATACGGGCATTATTCTATTCCATTCCATTCGACTTGCTCCGTTAATATTCGTGTGACTGGTGTGACTTCGTTGCTTTTGGCCCATCCCCTAACCTAAAAACTTACCGTGGACAACAGTTTTTCTGCATAAGCATAAATACTATCAACAAAAGTGACGTCATTCTATTCCAACCTATTCTATTCTATGCAATCTATAAATGGTCTTAAAAATTTCTATTCCTATTCTATTCCATTCCTTATTTTATTCTATTCCATTCTATTCTGTGCAATCTATAAACCAGGCTTCAAGTTCAAATGAATAATCATTTAATCGACTACATCCAAATAAAATTATATTTTCTGTTAATGTTAATATCTCGACAATATTTATAAATTAAGCTTAAGATAATACGAAATATAACTTTTACTTACTTCCAAACTGCAGGGATCACTGAACAATGATACAAACAAAACTATTTTTTAACAATCTTCTCTTGACATGTACTCACGTACACCACACGTACACATCAATGCAACGGCTACAAACCGCACAACAAAAAACACCACAAATAGAACAGCTCAATAAAGAACATTGCGCATGTGTGCAGTGGTCAGTTCAGTGTTCTCAATCGTAGAAAAACAATTTGGTATTTGAATTAATTTTTTTAATAAATTTATGATAGACAACGATCACAAATATACTAGATAAAACTTCATAGCATTTGTTTTGTTTTCGGCTGGACAGAAAGAGACAATTAGAGATAGCGACATATGGTGTCTACTCTATCATTTGGCAAATGATGTCACTGCGTGTTCTATAAACATGAAATGTACTCTATTTGAAATATTTGAATTATTATTAACGAAAACCATTTATAAAATGCATGAAACAAACTGATATTATTATTAGGAAAGGATAAAAAGAATTGTATATAATTATTTATTTTATTCTATTGTTTTTTAACAATACGTAAATAACCACGTTTTAAGGTCCCTACAATCCAATTTTAACATTTTCACGATGATGTGTGTGTGTATGTATGTATGTGTGTGTGATCCTCTTTACGCTCTAACTCAAATACTATCTTTCAGAAAGTTTTGAAACCATGTATTTCTACCTTATTCTAATATGGAAAGAAATGATTAGATTTTGGTGGCAATCGGATAACCGGAAATGGCAGTTTACTTGAAGCCCAAGATAGTTTTTCTTCAAAAAATACCTTTAAATGTATTTTTTTCTCAATTTGTTATTATAAAAATTAAAGATTATTCCATTTTCTACAAGTTTGCTTTAATACTTTTTCTATATATTTTATGGATAAATTTATAAAGTAATATAAAAATTATATACATAGGTAAATGGCGGGAGGTACTGTGTTGGTCACATCAGATTTTTCTCTTTCCAACGGTGTAAGGGTCATTGTGTTTTTAATTTTTTCCCTAAAATCTTTATTTTGTCGTTATTTTTCATTACGTTTCGCGTTTTTATGTCAAAAATTTAAGTAGATTTTCAAAATATGTAGTAATTTATATTCCTTAATTAACCTATTCGATACATATCCTGCTCATAATTTAATTTTGATTTAATATTACTTCCTTGTACGTAAGTAAAGGAAGTATTGTAATCGCGAAAAATTTCGGTTTTCAGATTACACAATGTCCAGAAGTGGCACTTTACTTGAAGCCTATAATAGATTTTAATGAAAAACTGTTTTAAAATATAATCCAAAACTTTTCAAATTTGGTATACAAGACTTTTATGTCAATCGAAATAACATAATAGATTTTGGTTAAAATAGGCTAACCGGAAGTGATATATTACTTGAAGTTGTTAACAGTTTTTCTTGAATAAAATGATTTTATTTTGATTTTAGAAATAAATGCTTCAAATAAAAGTTTTGGAGCATTAATTTCTGCGTCTAGCACATTAAGTATTATTAAATTAGCCCTTTGTATAAGCGAGATATGTAAATTTAAAAATTATATACTTTTTTGTTTTTGTAATAAAGCTTGCTATGGATTAGGACAAAAAAATAAAATAAAAATGTTCATGTCAAATACGTGTAATTTTATGATTCGTACAATAACAAATATTATATTTTTATTGTGAAATTAGTCATATTCATTGTTGTAATCAAAACTCTCTTTAAAAAGAACCGGGTTAGATTAATGTTAATTTAAGAATGATAGTAGTAAATGAATTATTTTTTGTTCTATATCAAAATATTTCTCGGGCTTGGCATAAGCCTGTCAATATTTTGTAATTTAATTATTAAAAAAATATGTATAGTTTAATAATCGTACAAGGAAGTCTTGTGGTGTCCACATCAGATTTTTTTTTAATTAAAAATCCAATATGGCGACTATTTAAAATAAGAAAGTTACTATTAATATCTTGAAAACTGCCGTCTTGATTTTTATTCTGACATCACTTTTATGTTTGTCTTATCAAATCATGTAATTTTTATATGAAATATTTTTTATATTTTCTATAATTACAAAGTTATTTGACATTTTTATAAATCACGGTTATTGGTTTTTTTTTGACATTGAAACTGTTCGGAATTTAAATTTTTTCGCAATAAAATCTGAATGAGCAATTAAAACTGTACAACATTGCCTTTGTAGTTTCTATAGTTTCCGAGATCCCAATGGTTTACCACTTAATTTAGTACTTCTGTGCATCCAACACAATTTAAATCTTAATTTATCAAAATGTAAAATAATGAGTTATACACGAAAGAAAAATATTATCAATTTCAATTATTGTATGAATTCTCACAATTTAAAAAGAGTATTCACCATTAAAGACTTAGGTATTACATACGATCCTTCACTTACGTTTGTTCCACATATACGGGAGACTGTTACGGCAACCAACAGAAGTATAGGTTTTGTTATAAGAAACAGTAAATCCTTTCGTCAAATTTCAACTATAAAATCATTAATTTTCACTTTTGCCAGATTGAAATTAGAATGTGGTATAATTATTTGGTGCGCTTTATACGAATGTCATAAACTACTACTAAGGAATGTACTAGGAGATTTGCTAAATATCTATGGTTACGGCAACACAATTCTTATCCTGAAAGAGGCATTGACAATAGCATACTACTCAATTCCGTTAATTTGCATTCAGTAAAAGATCGACATGCAATAATGGCGATTAACTTCCTGTCTAAAATAATAAATAATAAAATAGATTGTTCATATTTATTAGCTAAGCTAAACTTTCGTATACCAAGACAAGCGTCGAGAAATCAAGACTTATTTTATGCATCATCGACAAAAGCAAGCTTATCTGCAAAAGCTCCTGTCACTGTCATGTGTAATATGTATAATAAAATATCTCAGTACAATGATACATATATGTGAACATACTAATTTTTTTTATATTTTTGAAAAGTACATAAACTTTGCTTTACAAGGTAGTAAATTGAATATTGAACACGTTGTATTATTAAATGTTTGAAATATAAATATATTGATTGAAAAAAAAAATCAAGTGTGTGAGATTTTATTGGTTTTTGTTCATAGATGATATTTTTTGAGATAAATTCATTTTTTTTTAAATCGGCATGAAAATCCTCATTTCCGGACTAATTTGAGTCTTGAAAGTAAGATTTCCCTGCCTAGTCATGAAAATAAAATTTTCATGCCTAGTCATTTTTACTTTCCACTGTCTGTAGGAACTAACACAAATAACCATGACAACGTTTCCTAAAATTTGTCACAGCTCTGATGATTTATGCAAACCTAATTTTTTCAATAATTTTAAGCTTCGATAATTGCCGATTTAAAAAAAAATAGAATACATCACGCGTCATTAAAATGTCTTTGCTTGCTGCAATGAAACATTTTCATGACTTGTAATGTAATATACTATTATATGACGTAACCACTGGCAACAAATTCAATAAAATAAAATTCCACATTTTCTTGACTTATTTTGTACGATATTTCAATCGTTCGCCATTTTACTTTTTGATAAGGCAACATCCTACTTGTTTTCTATCATTGTTTGTAAAGCAAATTTTGTATACTTTTCAAAAATATAAAAAAATATAGTATGTTCTATTTGAAATTTCTAAGTTGGTATCACGTACTTCAAAACCGAAAGGAATAGAACTTTTTTTGATATGATCTTATTGCGCATATTGCCTATATTAAATTTTCTTACTTGAAGATAATTAGTAGTAAAGGAGTAATTGCTGGTTCATTTTCGCGTGAACATCCTATATATACTATACTACTATACTAATTTCATTAAGACATGGCTATAATAAGAGTACCACGGATGAAAAAAAAATATAGTTTGGCTTACAAAAAATTACTATTGAAAGTCATTTATAAACCGTCTGGTATAATATTACTTACAAATAAGTTCACTGCATTTCGTATGCATAGGCGTATAACATGAAATATTCATGGATACATTTTAACTGAAAAAATAAGTGTAATTTATTTAAAAATTGTTTCTTTTTCAATTATGCCTTTCTCGAAGATTTATTTTCTACACCTATGTTTTTGTAAAACACAAAAACATAGACTTAACATCCATGGAATAATAATTTTATTTAAATGTCAACGTCCCTGGGTAAACATTAACATAGATGGCATAGATGGATTACATAAATGTCAGAATGTAATATTAATAGAAATACATACGTTATCTAACCATGTCTCTTGAGTCCTATATTTAAGTAATTATCTAGACTTAACATATAAAGCATAAAGCCACATACATAACAAGTGTGTTAGAAAGTAATGTTATCATTTACATAAAACTGTCATACAACATAAATTACCTAGACATACGTCAACTAATCTTTCTCTTTCTAAAATGAAATGTTGCTAAGTTTCTGCTGTATAAAGTGTATATATACTTTCTTCGAACAAGTGACCTTGAATAGTCATCTTTCGTGAACCAAACTATACATTATTTTTCTTACAGTGCCCTGACAGAAAGAAGTAAATATTTTGATCTCATAACTGTCAAAGCACATACAATATATATATATATATATATATATATATATATATATATATATATATATATATATATATAAAAAAAAATTAACACGTAATCATTTTTTCCATTCATGGCATTCTTATTATAGTCATATTTTAATCAAATTAAAATAAAATTTTACATGTATTTACTTATAAAAATTGTTATGTACGGGTATATAAATATTATATCACTGAATTCAGAATTTAATTCCCTAACGAATGAGCAAATATAAAATGTATGTTCTCTTTTAAAATAAAAAGTTAAGTCCCGTACTTTGAGAACCACTGGCCGAAAAAAATATTTTTTTTACCTCTCGCTAAGAGAGGTATTGGATTCATGCTAAAAATCGCATATCCAGATTCTAATGAAAAAGCACGTTTTAAGGTTCCTACAATCCGATTTTAACATTTTTACGATGATGTCTGTGTCTGTGTATGTGTGTGGGACGTTGGAAGGACGATTACTCAAAAACTATAAAATTTAATATTTGTTTAACTACGTATTTTCCAATCGGAAATTACTGGAAAGATCTGAAAAGGTTTGGTAACAATTGGACAACCGGAAGTTGCAGATTCTTGAAAAATATTCTAAATAATATTTTTTGAATTTTTTTCTTGGTAATATTAAAGAAAATTATATTCTCAATCTGACACATTTAATTTTTTTATTATATATCGTATAGGATTGTAGATATAGTATATAAATAATCTATTGTAATAAATCTCTTTGCCAAAAAATCTGATGTGGCCAACACATAACCTCTCGCCGTATATTTTACCTGGCTGTATGCATAAAGCAAAGAATATTTTTAGAAATACAAATAATATATTCATATAAATCTATGACGTGTATAAACTTCTTTATTATTCAATAAGAGCATATCTCAACATAAAACAATTTTCACATATATTTACAAAATCTATAGGATATTTTGCCACAAATTACGTACAATAAATTACAAAGTAGAGTTTACCATATATAAATTTTAGGCTGGTAACAGGGATTTTCAATTCGAACAACGTTCTTGTTTACTTTCTCTTCATATTATTCTAGTAAAAACATTAATTTTGGGCGGTCTAAAATGTATATATCTGGATTGTGCATCTATTCTTACATATCTTCTTTAACATTTTATTTTTTCATACATGTTGTATCTAAATAATACAATAATTCCCTTTAATGAAGTGATGGATAGATTGCACTCCGATTATTCTTATAACGATGTGTAATTTTGTCAATATTTACAACTTACTTCAGAAGAATTTGATAGCTTTTTTGCAGTGCAATGTTATTCTAGTCTACAGTGTTGGTGTACACTGTCCCATAATGTTTGAAACAAATTTAAGTTCTTTAACCTATACTTGTCACCTCCATAATAGTCACAGATCAAGAATTAAGAGATTCTCGAAGCACATTTTTCTTTCATTACTCATTATTTCGATGAGATACAATTTTTCTGTATTTTACGTTGCAGAGTGGAGACCATCTTCACTTTCATCTTGTGTTTATAACATTTAAATATCGTCTTCCTTCGAGCCGTATTCTCGCTTATATCTATTCTTTACATTTAGATTTTTTATATATAAATTCATTCTATGAAGAAATTTTGTCCTACTCTTCTAATTTTTCGAGATGATTCCAATTCATTGTTGGCAGTAACAGTATTTCTGAAGGATATGTGTAATATACGTATAATTTTAAATATTTAACAATTAATACAATAAGAAACAATATAATGTATGTACTTCCCAGAAAAAATCTTCAGTAATGTCTCCGAATATCTGACACTGACATTTATCTGTCAATTACAAACATTTTCAATTTTCAACTATTTTCCATGGCATTCTTCCGGTTGTAAAATTTATTACCACAGATTATTTTATATATTATATTTCTTTTATCTCTAAATCTATAGAATATATAATAAAATATTTAAATGTTTCAGATAGAGAATTTAATTTTCTTTAATATTACCAAGAAAAAAATTAAAAAATAATATTTAGAAGATTTTTTTTCAAGAAACTTCTACTTCCGGTTTTCCAATTGTTACCATCCTTTTCAGATCTTCCCATAAATGTCCGATTGGGAAATACGTAGTTAAACAAATATAAAGTCTTATAGTTTTTGAGTAACCGTCCTTCCAACATCCCACACACATACATACACACATACATACACACACACCCACACCCACACACACACACACACACACACACACACACACACACACACACACACACACAGACATCATCGTAAAAATGTTATTATCGGATTGTAGGGACCTTAAAACGTGCTTATTCAATAAAATCTGAGTATGCGATTTTTAGCATGAATCCAATACCTCTCTTGGCGAGAGGTAAAAAGCAGTTGAGATATTTAAATGTCAGAGAAATGCAAAATGCCAGTGTCAAAAATCAGATTTATCTGGGAGGTAAGAGTACATTTAATATATATTATTGTATTATTAATTAAATATGTATTTAAGTTATAGGTATGTTAATATTACATATATCTGTAAGAAATACCGCTAATACTGAATTTGACGAATTTTGAATATATTTGAATAGTAGGACAAAATTTCTCATAGAACTAAAGAAGAGATACAATTTCACTTATTTGTGTGTACATACAAGAAATGTTAAATTCGTTACTTATAGGGCATGAGCAGTCATGTGACTTTGTTGGCCTTGGCAAGCAGATGAGGATCCGTGTCAGAATGACGGCTAGCAGTTATTTTCGTAAACGTCACAATTGTTATGTCATAATTTTTCATTAAAAATTACAAAATATTTTGATATTTATTTGTCATCAATAGTATGGAATATACTTGTCGAGGAAAATAATCCAGATGGATTTGGAAAATCATAATGTTTTGAATGAAAACTTATGATACATGTTCATTATTACTAGCTGTCATTTTGACATGGGACCCCATATCTGCTTGCTAAGGCCATGGGCGTACGCAGGAATTTCTTCAGGGGGGGGGCAAGAAGAAATTATGTTTAAAATGCTTTTGTTAAAGGTAAAGGTTTACTTAAAGTAAATACCAAAGATAATCATTTTATTTAAAAAAGAACAAATAAAAATTAATAATATATTTAGTGAATTTAAACTTTCTAAAATAGTGGATTTTCAGAAAATCTTTGTGTCACTTCTACCTCTATACGTATAAAAGTATATGTTCTTGGTTTAAAATAATGTACTGTAATTTTTTTTAAATATGTCCAATCAACAAATTGGATGAATTAGGATTTTAGCTCCGCCTATTCCGATAAATACAGTAGTGTCGTTCACTTAGTTTTTATGTGGGTCCATAAGATACTACTGTTATTTTATTATTATAACAATATATGTTAATGCAAAAGCATTCAAAATTCAAAACGGAAATGGACTAATACATGTGAAACCAAAAATGTGAAAAATATGATATTGACACTCTGTTAGTGTCAGTGACACTGATAGAAAATAAAGTTATTCGTACGGCTTTGAATCAAGGTAATATATCTGAATTAATAAATAAACTTGCGTTACAGCGAAAGTAATGTCAACATCCTTATCGCACACGCTTCGTGTTATGTAAATGAAAGAAATAAATGTATGCCAATTTATTAATTCGGTCATGATACAGATGACCTTGATCGGACATCTTATAATAAAAATGCTGTATGTTATTATACCTGTACAATACACATGTATTATACATTTCATACTGTATAAAACGTATTATTCCTTTTGAGCAGTTTAAAAATATTTAGTATTGATCTTATATCATTTCATACACGTATATTATATTTTTATACTTGTATTTTACGTATGTATGATACATGTGCAATATAAAATGTATAATACTTTTATTTTATATTACATATATACAGTAAATTTTCCATTTTACTTTTTATATGGAAACTTTAGGAAGGGGGGCAACTGCCCCACCTTGCCCCACCCTGCGTACGCCCATGGCTAAGGCTAACAAAGTCACATAACTGCTCGCGCCCTGTGCAACATAAAATGCAAATGGCGAGAGGTATTGTGCTGACCACAACAGATTTTTTTAAAATTTGTTATATAAAATAGAAATTATTTGCCTTTTTAACCATCTTTGTAGCTCTCATAGATCTTGCGATAGCAATGATGGCCTATTTAAAATGAACACCTGTATATTCTAAATAAAACTTACAAAAATGTAAATGTATATTTAATTTGTCATTTTATTTATTTCTTATTATTCCATAAATTGTTTCAATTTTCAAATAAAATATAAACTACACATTTTCCATTTGTTACCGTAGGTGGCAGCACCTCCTTTATTAATTTTTTTTATATATAAATTTGAATTATATCTAATGATTAATAAATTCATTAAACGTAACAAAACAAACATGTTTCACAATTTTTAATCTTTCATAAACTTATTAAAAATTCCAATTTAAATATCAAAATTGTCTTTCTACAGTTGGGAACACTGGCCACTGCACATCTGCGCAACATTTTTTTGCAGCTGAGCTTGTTTCTTGTTTGTTGTGTGGGTACACGTGCTGAAGTGATTTGTAGTATTGTAGTGCTTGCTTGTCAAGGGAAGATTGAGGAAAAGTCGTTTTGTTTGTAACTTGTTTAGTGATTCATGCATTTTGGATGTAAGTAAAACTTATTATCTTATGTGAATGTATAAATATGGTGGAGATATGAACATTAACAGAAAATATAAAAATATAATTCTTTATTCAAAGTGCATAGCCGATTTTAAATGATTTGAACTTGATAGTTATTGAATTGAAATTAAGCATAAATTAATAAAATGGAACTTTTATCTGAATAGAAGTTTGGCAGATAGGACGACGTTTCTTTACTTTTATGTTATTAATTTTACTTGTTAACCTCCATGCAATAGTATTTGATCCTAAATGATATAATATTGCTGTAATGTTATAAAAATTCCATACAAAAGGGAATCATAACAAAACAAAACTCATTTACTTTAATCGAATGTTGGTCTTGAACAACAGGCGTAACTGTGGTTTGAGATTTCTTTACACTGCACTTGTAGTATAATACAGGGTTTTCCAAACTTGTACAGGCCAGGATCCACTATCACTTTAGTAAACGGTATTTTTTGGCGACTCATACGACGCATGTAGCGTTTAGTTTATTAAAATACAAGTGATGAAAAGTAACACCAGCAGAAAATTTTAAGATTCCTTGAGTGTGCTTAAGGCTTTAGTTTATTATTTATAATGAACTAGTTAAGAAATGACATTACTGTAGCCGGGGAAAGGGGAAAATGTTTGCAGATAAATTTCATATGCCTGTGTATTTTCATTTTCCATATCGATGGTTTAAAGCGCAATTATTGTATGTCCACTTTTTTCTTATTTCCAGTTTTTACTATATAATTTTTGTATATGACTATATATGTTTCGCTAAAACATAGTATATCCTTATATGTCCACAAAACGAAATTTATTATAATTTCCAATTATTGTATGTCCCATAGCTTTGAATATATAATACATATAAGAATGGCAACGCATATGGCCTAGGAACATACTATATCTGTCTCTTTTTATTCACAAAATTATTATAGATAGCTAGTGACTCCTACCATAAAACTATGAACTACGGTAAATCGTGCTGACAGCATTGCCAGATACTATTTGTTAGAGGTATTCAATAATCAATAATTCAAAAATATTGTTTCATAATAACCAGATAATATATTTTGAATCTTCAATGTACATGTATACTTGTTTTACAGTAGCAAACTTAAAAACCTTTATAAAATCTTAACTTGCTGTTCTAGCTACGTGGCAATACTGTGCAACATCCACCTATTATGTATTTTTTGAACTAACTCAGAAATAATTCGTATAGGGAGGGATAGATGGCACCTTCTCTCGAAATATTTAATCTAAATACATTACGTTGCCATTCTTATATGTATTATATATTCAAAGCCCATAGTTATTTTTTTTTACTTCACATAATTATGTAGCATGTCACTTAAATTATATATGCATTTAAAGTTTTCGTATTATGTAGTATAAAGATATTGTATGTCTGGACATTGTTGTGAATAAATTATTATTCTTCATTGGTGAATTATCATTCTTAAGTAAATTTTAAATTTCAATTTATTCAAAATATAGAAAACTGGACATACAACAAATGTGCTTTAAACCATCGATATATAGTCTGTCCCATTTAAAACTACTAGCATATGGACGATGTCGGTAAAATGGAACTTTTTGTGCGCGTTTGGGGGACTAGCTCAGATATCTTAAATTCTTTATTTTTATGAAATTTTTAGTTTTTTTTTTTTTGAAATATATTATTTTCTTGCTACATAAAATGTTATGGTCAATATGATCCATTTATTTCAAAAAAATATATATTTTTTATATCATATACGTTTGAAAAAATATGGTCAATAGTTATTTTCAGTATTATTAAGTTTAGACCTATAGCTTAAATTATTAAGTTGCTTGTGAAGTTAATGCCACTGTTTGGTGTGAAATGATCCGAATACCGGAATTTCACCGGAAGCGAAATAGTCATTGATTTTTTTTAATATAACGGTATATACCGGGTGTTATTTCAGTAAGCGTACAACTTTTAGATTAGTAATCAGAGTGAACCTAGCGGCCGATTCGCAGCGGCCGATTCGATTTAAAGCAAGTGTTGCATAGCCCAGACAGTAAATGTACTACGGACATCAAAAGTATTGTTATTTTATGAAAAACAAGAAATTAACAAAAAAAATATTTTTTCTGTTTTTAATATATTCTTATATATTTTATCAAAAAAGTAGTTCATATACCAACAAATATTGTAAATAATATATTTTATTTTGGATAATTAGCAATAATACTCTGATTCATTTAAATATTTATCAACAAGATAATGAGAAATGAATATGAAGGGGTAGCCGTATCACGTACATATTTGGTGGGGCTGTTACCATAGCTCCTCTGAGTAATATGATGTATATTTTGTTTAAATAATAAAAGGATGAATATAATTTTTTTGAGTTTAGTGTTAAATATTATTGGCACATATAACCTCTGCTATCAATTTAAGAACAAGCCGTATCACAACTATATTTGGTAGGGTACTTAAGACAACCCCATTGAGTAATTTAATGTACATTTTGTGTAAATATTCAGGGGATGAGATATACATTTTTGAGAGTTTAGAATATCAAACTATTATTTGAATATGTAACATCCCCTATCAATTTAAGGAGAAGCCGTATCACAACTATATTTGGTTGGTAGGGTACTTAAGACAACCCCCCTCAGTAATTTAATGTACATTTTGTTTAAATATTCAGGGGATGAGATATACATTTTTGAGAGTTTAAAATATCAAACTATTATTAGAATATGTAACATCCCCTATCAATTTAAGGAGAAGCCGTATCGCAACCATATTTGGTACGGTACTTAAGACAACCCCCCTGAGTAATTTAATGTACAGTTTGTTTAAATATTCAGGGGATGTGATATACATTTTTGATAGTTTAGAATATCAAAATATTAATTGAATATGTAACATCCCTTATCAATTAAAGGAGAAGCCGTATCACAACCATATTTGGTAGGGTACTTAAGACAACCCCCCTGAATAATTTAATGTACATTTTGTTGAAATATTCTGAGGATGAGATATACATTTTTAAGAGTTAAGAATATCAAAATATTATTTGAATATTTAACATCCCCTATCAATTTAAGGAGAAGCCATATCACAACCATATTTGGTAGGGTACTTAAGACACCGCCCCTGGGTAATTTAATGTACTTTTTGTTTAAATATTCAGGGGATGAGATATACATTTTTAAGAGTTTAGAACAACAAAATATTATTTGAAAATGTAACATCCCCTATCAATTTGAGGAGAAGCCGTATCACAACCATATTTTGTATGATACTTAAGACAACCCTCCTGAGTAATTTAATGTACATTTTGGTTAAATATTCAGGGGATAAGAAATAATTTTTTTAGAGTTTAGAATATCAAAATATTATTTGAATATGTAACATCCCCTATTAATTTAAGGAGAAGCCGTATCACAACCATATTTGGTACGATAGTTAAGACAACCCCCATGAGTAATTTAATGTACATTTTGTTTAAATATTCAGGGGATGAGATATACATTTTTGAGAGTTTAGAATATCAAAATATTATTTGAATATGTAACATCCCCTATCAATTTAAGGAGAAGCCGTATCACAACCATATTTGGTAGGGTACTTAAGACAACCCCCCTGAGTAATTTAATGTACATGTGTAAATATTCAGGGGATGAGATATACATTTTTGAGAGTTTAGAATATCAAAATATTATTTGAATATGTAACATCCCCTATCAATTTAAGGAGAAGCCGTATCACAACCATATTTGGTAGGGTACTTAAGACAACCCCCCTGAGTAATTTAATGTACATGTGTAAATATTCAGGGGATGAGATATACATTTTTGAGAGTTTAGAATATCAAAATATTATTTGAATATGTAACATCCCGTATCAATTTGAGGAGAAGCCGTATCACAACCATATTTTGTATGATACTTAAGTCAACCCTCCTGAGTAATTTAATGTACATTTTGGTTAAATATTCAGGGGATAAGAAATAAATTTTTGAGAGTTTAGAATATCAAAATATTATTTGAATATGTAACATCCCCTATCATTATAAGGAGAAACCGTATCACAACCATATTTGGTACGATAGTTAGGACAACCCCCATGAGTAATTTAATGTACGTTTTGTTTAAATATTCAGGGGATGAGATATACATTTTTGAGAGTTTAAAATATCAAAATATTATTAGAATATGTAACATCCCCTATCAATTAAAGGAGAAGCCGTATCACAACTATATTTGGTAGGGTACTTAAGACAACCCCTCTGAGTAATTTAATGTACATTTTGTTTAAATATTCAGGGGATGAGATATACATTTTTAAGAGTTTAGAATATCAAAATATTAATTGAATATGTAACATCCCTTATAAATTGAAGGAGAAGCCGTATCACAACCATATTTGGTAGGGTACTTAAGACAACCCCCCCCCCTGAATAATTTAATGTACATTTTGTTTAAATATTCAGGGGATGATATATACATTTTTGGGAGTTTAGAATATCAAAATATTAATTGAATATGTAACATCCCTTATCAATTAAAGGAGAAACCGTATCACAACCATATTTGGTAGGGTACTTAAGACAACCCCCCTGAATAATATAATGTACATTTTGTTTAAATATTCAGGGGATGAGATATACATTTTTAAGAGTTAAGAATATCAAAATATTATTTGAATATTTAACATCCTCTATCAATTTAAGGAGAAGCGGTATCATAACCATATTTGGTAGGGTACTTAAGACAACCCCCCTGAGTAATTGAATGTACATTTTGTTTAAATATTCAGGGGATGAGATATACATTTTTGAGAGTTTAGAATATCAAAATATTATTTGAATATGTAACATCCTCTATAAATTTAAGGAGAAGCCGTATCACAACCATATTTGGTAGGGTACTTAAGACAACCCCCCTGAGTAATTGAATGTACATTTTGTTTAAATATTCAGGGGATGAGATATACATTTTTGAGAGTTTAGAATATCAAAATATTATTTGAATATGTAACGTCCCCTATCAATTTAAGGAGAAGCCGTATCACAACCATATTTGGTACGATAGTTAAGATAACCCCCATGAGTAATTTAATATACATTTTGTTTAAATATTATATACAGTGATCACGCGAGAATGAACCAGCAATTATCTCCGTTATTAAGTGAGATAGCGATTATCTTCAAATAAACAAATTTACTATAGACAATATAGACAATAAGATGTCTTATCAAGAAGCGTTCTGTTACTTCCGTTTTCGGAGTATGTAATACCAACGTTGAAATTTCAAATGGAACATACTAAATTTTTTTATATTTTTGAAAAGTACAATCGTAGTAAATTAGTAGTACATTATATTATTAAAAAATAAAACGGCGGACGTTTGAAATATGAACATATTGAATGAAAAAAAATCAAGTGGGTGAGATTTTATTATTTTTTTGTTCATAGATGATGATATTTTTTGAGATAAATTCATTTATATGACGTAACATAGGCAAAAAATCCTATAAAACAAAATTCCACACTATTTTGGCTTATTTTGTAAGATATTCCTAACGTCTGCTATTTTACCTTTTAATAATATAACGTCCTACTTGTTTACTATCATTGGAAAGCAAATTTTGTGTACTTTTTAAAAATATAAAAAAATATAGTATGTTCCATTTGAAATTTCAAAGTTGGTAGCACATACTTCGGAACCGGAAGTAATAAAACGCTTCTTGATACGACATCTTATTGTCCATATTGTCTATAGTAAATTTGTTTATTTGAAGATAATCGCTATCTCACTTAATAACGAAGATAATTGCTGGTTCATTCTCGCGTGATCACTGTATATATATATATATATATATATATATATATATATATATATATATATATATATATATATATATTATTTTAAACAAAATGTACATTAAATTACTCAGGGGGGTTGCCTTAAGTACCCTACCAAATATGGTTGAAATACGGCTTCTCCTCAAATTGATAGGGGATGTTACATATTCAAATAATATTTTGATATTCTAAACTCTCGAAAATGTATATCTCATCCCCTGAATATTTAAACAAAATGTATATTAAATTACTCAGGAGCCTTGTCTTAAGTACCCTACAAAATATGGTTGTGATACGGCTTCTCCTTAAATTGATAGGGGATGTTACATATTCAAATAATATTTTGATATTCTAAACTCTCAAAAATGTATATCTCATCCCCTGAATATTTAAATAAAATTTACATTAAATTACTCAGGGGGCTTCACTTAAGTACCATACAAAATATGGTTGTGATACGGCTTCTCCTTAAATTGATAGGGGATGTTACATATTCAAATAATATTTTGATATTCTAAACTCTCAAAAATGTATATCTCATCCCCTGAATATTTAAACAAAATGTACATTAAATTACTCAGGGGGCTTCACTTAAGTAACATACAAAATATGGTTGTGATACGGCTTCTCCTTAAATTGATAGGGGATGTTACATGTTCAAATAATATTTTGACATTCTAAACTGTCAAAAATGTATATCTCATCCCCTGAATATTTAAACAAAATGTACATTAAATTACTCAGGGGGGTTGTCTTAAGTACCGTACCAAATATGGTTGTGATACGGCTTCTCCTTTAATTGATAGGGGATGGTACATATTCAAATAATATTTTGATATTCTAAACTCTTAAAAATGTATATCTCATCCTCTGAATATTTAAACAAAAAGTACATTAAATTACTCATGGGCCTTGTCTTAAGTACCCTACAAAATATGGTTATGATACGGCTTCTCCTTAAATTGATAGGGGATGTTACATATTCAAATAATATTTTGATATTCTAAACTCTCACAAATGTATATCTCATCCCCTGAATATTTAAACAAAATGTACATTAAATTACTCATGGGGGTTGTCTTAAGTACAGTGCCAAATATGGTTGTGATACGGCTTCTCCTTACATTGATAGGGGTGTTACATATTCAAATAATATTTTGATATTCTAAACTCTCAAAAATATATATCTCATCCCCTGAATATTTAAACAAAATGTACATTAAATTACTCAGGGGGGTTGTCTTAAGTACCGTACCAAATATGGTTGTGATACGGCTTCTCCTTTAATTGATAGGGGATGGTACATATTCAAATAATATTTTGATATTCTAAACTCTTAAAAATGTATATCTCATCCTCTGAATATTTAAACAAAAAGTACATTAAATTACTCATGGGCCTTGTCTTAAGTACCCTACAAAATATGGTTGTGATACGGCTTCTCCTTAAATTGATAGGGGATGTTACATATTCAAATAATATTTTGATATTCTAAACTCTCAAAAATGTATATCTCATCCCCTGAATATTTAAACAAAATGTACATTAAATTACTCATGGGGGTTGTCTTAAGTACAGTGCCAAATATGGTTGTGATACGGCTTTCCTTAAATTGATAGGGGTGTTACATATTCAAATAATATTTTGATATTCTAAACTCTCAAAAATATATATCTCATCCCCTGAATATTTAAACAAAATGTACATTAAATTACTCAGGGGGGTTGTCTTAAGTACCGTACCAAATATGGTTGTGATACGGCTTCTCCTTTAATTGATAGGGGATGTTACATATTCAAATATTATTTTGATATTCTAAATTCTCAAAAATGTATATCTCATCCCCTGATTATTTAAACAAAATGTACATGAAATTACTCAGGGGGGTTGTCTTAAGCACCGTACTAAATATGTTTGTGATACGGCTTCTCCTTAAATTGATAAGGGATGTTACATATTCAAATAATATTTTGATATTCTAAGCTCTCAAAAATGTATATCTCATCTCCTGAATATTTAAACAAAATATACATTGAATTACTCAGGCGGATTGTCTTAAGTACCCTACCAAATATGGTTGTGATACGGCTTCTCCTTAAATTGATAGGGGATGTTAAATATTCAAATAATATTTTGATATTCTTAACTCTTAAAAATGTATATCTCATCCCCTGAATATTTAAACAAACTGTACATTAAATTACTCAGGGGGGTTGTCTTAAGTATCCTACCAAATATGGTTGTGATACGGCTTCTCCTTAAATTGATAAGGGATGTTACATATTCAATTAATATTTTGATATTCTAAACTCTCAAAAATGTATATCTCATCCCCTGAATATTTAAACAAAATGTACATTAAATTATTTCGGGGGCTTGTCTTAAGTACCCTACCAAATATGGTTGTGATACGGCTTCTCCTTTAATTGATAAGGGATGTTACATATTCAAATAATAGTTTCATATTTTAAACTCTCAAAAATGTGTATCTCAGCCCCTGAATATTTAAACAAAATGTACATTAAATTACTCAGGGGCCTTGTCTTAAGTACCCTACCAAATATAGTTGTGATACGGCTTCTCCTTTAATTGATAAGGGATGTTACATATTCAATTAATATTTTGATATTCTAAACTCTCAAAAATGTATATCTCATCCCCTGAATATTTAAACAAACTGTACATTAAATTACTCAGGGGGGTTGTCTTAAGTACCCTACCAAGTATGGTTGTGATACGGCTTCTCCATAAATTGATAGGGGATGTTACATATTCAAATAATATTTTGATATTCTAAACTCTCAAAAATGTTTATCTCATCCCCTGAATATTTAAACAAACTGTACATTAAATTACTCAGGGGGGTTGTCTTAAGTACCCTACCAAATATGGTTGTGATACGGCTTCTCCTTAAATTGATAGGGGATGTTACATATTCAAATATTATTTTGATATTTTAAACTCTCAAAAATGTATATCTCATCCCCTGAATATTTACACAACATGTACATTAAATTACTCAGGGGAGTTGTCTTAAGGACCCTACCAAATATGGTTGTGATACGGCTTCTCCTTAAATTGATAGGGGATATTACATATTCAAATAATATTTTGATATTCTAAACTCTCAAAAATGTATATCTCATCTCCTGAATATTTAAACAAAATATACATTGAATTACTCAGGCGGATTGTCTTAAGTACCCTACCAAATATGGTTGTGATACGGCTTCTCCTTAAATTGATAGGGGATGTTAAATATTCAAATAATATTTTGATATTCTTAACTCTTAAAAATGTATATCTCATCCCCTGAATATTTAAACAAACTGTACATTAAATTACTCAGGGGGGTTGTCTTAAGTATCCTACCAAATATGGTTGTGATACGGCTTCTCCTTAAATTGATAAGGGATGTTACATATTCAATTAATATTTTGATATTCTAAACTCTCAAAAATGTATATCTCATCCCCTGAATATTTAAACAAAATGTACATTAAATTATTTCGGGGGCTTGTCTTAAGTACCCTACCAAATATGGTTGTGATACGGCTTCTCCTTTAATTGATAAGGGATGTTACATATTCAAATAATAGTTTCATATTTTAAACTCTCAAAAATGTGTATCTCAGCCCCTGAATATTTAAACAAAATGTACATTAAATTACTCAGGGGCCTTGTCTTAAGTACCCTACCAAATATAGTTGTGATACGGCTTCTCCTTTAATTGATAAGGGATGTTACATATTCAATTAATATTTTGATATTCTAAACTCTCAAAAATGTATATCTCATCCCCTGAATATTTAAACAAACTGTACATTAAATTACTCAGGGGGGTTGTCTTAAGTACCCTACCAAGTATGGTTGTGATACGGCTTCTCCATAAATTGATAGGGGATGTTACATATTCAAATAATATTTTGATATTCTAAACTCTCAAAAATGTTTATCTCATCCCCTGAATATTTAAACAAACTGTACATTAAATTACTCAGGGGGGTTGTCTTAAGTACCCTACCAAATATGGTTGTGATACGGCTTCTCCTTAAATTGATAGGGGATGTTACATATTCAAATATTATTTTGATATTTTAAACTCTCAAAAATGTATATCTCATCCCCTGAATATTTACACAACATGTACATTAAATTACTCAGGGGAGTTGTCTTAAGGACCCTACCAAATATGGTTGTGATACGGCTTCTCCTTAAATTGATAGGGGATATTACATATTCAAATAATATTTTGATATTCTAAACTCTCAAAAATGTATATCTCATCCCCTGAATATTTACACAAAATGTACATTAAATTACTCAATGGGGTTGTCTTAAGTACCCTACCAAATATAGTTGTGATACAGCTTGTTTTTAAATTGATAGCAGAGGTTATATGTGCCAATAATATTTAACACTAAACTCAAAAAAATTATATTCATCCTTTTATTATTTAAACAAAATATACATCATATTACTCAGAGGAGCTATGGTAACTGCCCCACCAAATATGTACGTGATACGGCCACCCCTTCATATTCATTTCTCATTATTTTGTTGATAGATATTTAAATGAATCAGAGTATTATTGCTAATTATCCAAAATAAAATATATTATTTACAATATTTGTTGGTATATGAACTACTTTTTTGATAAAATATATAAGAATATGTTAAAAACAGAAAAAATTTTTTTTTTGTTAATTTCTTGTTTTTCATAAAATAACAATACTTTTGATGTCCGTAGTACATTTACTGTCTGGGCTATGCAACACTTGCTTTAAATCGAATCGGCCGCTGCGAATCGGCCGCTAGGTTCACTCTGATAGATTAGTAATGATGGCGAGGTAAATTGATCGCATGGAAAATTGATCACAAGGAAAATTGAACGTAGGTAAATTTATAGCGGCGAAAATTGATCGCTAAGAAAAGTGTTCGCCAAAGTATTGATCATGCGGGAAATAGATCGCCTGAGAGATCACCAAAAAAATAATTGGCAGGAAATTTATGCATATAAAAAATATTGTTTATAACATATCAATCAAATTACAAATAACACACAGAAATTACACTTGCAAATTCGGATTGAGTTTTTTGCGTTTGGTTAGGTTATTGTTATGTTTATAGAGATATATACCATTACTGTCGTCAGTAAATGAGACGTCATAAATTCAATCCAGACTACTCCATGTGTCGGGACACTAGGCTCAGCCTAAAATTTATTCATTACAGTAGTGTAGTTGTAAATTTTGTTGTCTTGACGATGAACTGCGATATTAGTATGGCGATAAATTTTCCTGGCGATCACCCTCCCCCTCCCCGAAATATATTAATAGGCGATCAATTTTCTTTGCGATTAAATTTTCATGTGATCAATTTACCGGCGACCAATTTTTTCGCGATCAATTTTCGGACGATTATTCCGGCGATCAATTTTCCGGCATCCCTGTTTTTGACAAAAAGTGTCACAATGTTGATGCGAAATAAGAAAAACAGTATTATCCAATGTATTTATTTATATTATTAGTGATTTTCTATTTATTACTGCCATTAAATTTAAATATGAATAAATCACTCAGTTTAACTTTTTAAAGCCGTTTCATTTGTTGTTAATTCACTGCAAAAAGTCTTAGTTCAGTTGAAGTCAAATAAGGTTAAAAAATTATTCAATTTTTGTAGTTACAAACATACGAAATATATTTTTTTTAAATTTATATGCACAATTTTATACTCTACAACGTACATTGGTTTATTTCAAATATATCTTTCTAAAATAATTAGGGAATCAGCGCCCAAGGTAAAACTGTTTTCCCAATAGCCTTCGCATGTGGCTCGTATTTCATGAAACAACCTGTATTTATTTGAAGTTATAAAATAAATGTATTTTCAGATTGCACGAGATTGACGTGGAATATAGATTCATTAATTGGATTTTCTCTGCAACTGGAAGAAATAATTTCGGTAAAGAAAGGTATGTACTCGTCCTTATACTAGGTAGTTGCGGAGCTAACAACTGTCATTCAATAAAAATAACACGTGTGTGAAACTACCCCCCCCCCCCCCAAAGTCATAGTCAATTTTGTGACATTGTTTTATATTCCATTCACAATAGAGAGAGAATTTGGAACGAATTCTCTCGCTATCGTAAATGGAATATAGTCAATAACAATGCTATAAAGTTCTACTTTGTATAACTGTCGGGATTTTTTTTATATCAAGTTAGTAACTTAGTCTTATTATAAAATAACATAATAAATATAAATTTTAACTCTAACCTAACTTCTAATCTATGTAAGTAATTGTTGTCAAAATAAATTAATTTACAAATGTTTAATTGAATTGCTAATGTTACTAATCTTGATATTTTAATATTTCTTTCAGTTGTAATTTTAAAATAAAAGTAAGTTAAAGCGAAATAGGAAAAAAATTTAATTAAGCCGATTTGCAGATGTTTAAAATCAGAGAGAAATTCATGTAAATTTAAGTTGTTAGTAACTCGCGAACTTCTCATAGGCAAAAATCGTATGGTATGAAAGAGAAATTCATGCAGAATTAAATTTTTTAAACCGCGTTATCCTATCTTTAACAGAATCAGAGTGGTGGATGATAAAATGAAAATTTGTAGCAAAACGTTGGCCAAAATTATTAAAAAATCTTCGATAATTTAAGTACTTCTTTCCTTGCTCTTCGATGCCACGACGAATTTAAACTGTTATATATAAATAGTAAAATATGTTAGACCAGGTATTAAATGCGTAATTTTGTTTATTTTTTTGAATAATTTAAATATCTTTCATAAATTGTTATTTTGGTTAACCATTTTTAAATGTCTCATTTTTTGTGAAAAAAAAAATCAGATTTAATTTGGTATTGTATAATTTTTGATACGGCAATTGTTTTCGAGAAAAGGGCCAAAAAACTAAATATGTCGTCATATTTTCCAATTGGGGGGAGGTTCCCATGCTCTGATGTTGATATTGTTATTCAGCACATTTTTCTGTACTGTATTCCATAGAACAACTTTTGTTGTAATTTATATACAGGTGATAATGCGAGAATGAACCAGTAATTATCTCCGTTATTAAGCGAGATATCGATTATATTCAAATCAGCAAATTTACTATCGACATATGGACAATAAGATGTATCTAGAAGCGTTTTATTACTTCCGGTTTCGGACTATGTTACCAACGTTGAAATTTTAAATGGAAAATACTATATTTTATTAAATTATTATAAAATCTTTCAGAACTCATATTTCAATAGAATAATACAACCTTTTTAGTTAAATTCTGTTTGTATTTATTTAAATTACAACGTTTCGACAATATAGACTATTGCCTTCTTCAGGTAAAAACATGTTTTTACCTGAAGAAGGCAATAGTCTATATTGTCGAAACGTTGTAATTTAAATAAATACAAACAGAATTTAACTAAAAAGGTTGTATTATTCTATATTTTATTATATTTCTGAAAAGAACACAAAATTTTCTTTACAGTGATGGGAAACAAGTAGTGTGTTATATTATTAAAATAGAAAATGGCGGACGTTTGAAATATGAATGTATTTAATGAAAAAAATCAAGTGTGTGAAATTTTATTGTTTTTTTTGTTCGGAGATGATAGAATTTTTTTCAGATAAATTCATTTACATTGTGTAACCTGGGCAACAGAATCAATAAAAAAAACTTAACAGTCTTGATTTATTTTATAAGACATTTCAAACGTTTTCCATTTTATTTTTTCATAATATAATATATTACTTATTTACTATAATTGTACAGCAAATTCTGTATCCTTTTCAAAAGTATAAAAAATATAGAATGTTCCATTTGAAATTTCAAAGTTCGTATCATACACTCCAGAACACAAAGTAATAGAAAGCTTCTTAATATGACATCTTATTACCAATATTGACTGTAGGCGATAGTAAATAAGGAATATGACATCTGGTGGTATTTTGCGAAACTATAGTTGATGGGATAAGTTATACACGTGACATTTTCTTGGTTGTATAAACACAAGTGTTATCTATTATGTTTATAATACTTAGGTTTTAAAAATATTATATCTCTTAATATTACACCCTTAATGCATAATGCAATTAGTAAATGTCAAACTATCCCGTTAACATTAGTTTCTTTAAAAGCCACTTTGGCGCTACGATCTTATTTCCCATCGCCTACAGTAAATTTGCTTATTTGAATGTAAGCGATAGCTCTCTTAACAACGGGAGATAATTGTATTAGCGTCTAGTCAACAATAAAAAATATTTTAATGTAACGGTAACCTAACGCACAGAACTCAGTTTGACGAAACTCGAATGGTTACATTCATTTTATAGACATTTCGCACCAACATGATTATTAGTCTTTTAGGCTGTATTTGTGAATTTTTTTGTCAATTTAACTAAACACAACAACAGTAACATCACCTAACGCATAAAAATCACTCTTGTAAAACTCAGGGTGAATTTTATGCGTTAGGTGAGGTTATTGTTGTTATATTTAGTCAATTTAACTAAACACAGCAACAATAACCACCTAATGCACAAAAATCACTCTTGGAAATCAAATTCGCCGCAATTATATCTCATGAGAACATAATAATTATAACAAATTGCACTAATAAAATGTATATTTGAGAAATAACACGCACAAGTGTCTAAGTGTGAAATAATATGAAATGAAGAAAATGAATGCCTACATTATTACAGGATCTTCATATTAAATGGGCCACCATTGCTGTCTCGAGAACTATAAGACCTACAAATACAGTTAAATAGGCAAACAATTTCTGTTTCACAAGACAAATTTAAAGAATAGAAAAATTATTTATTTGTAACACGTATTTATTAATACCCTGTATAGTTATTATGAAGTACCATTTATTAAATAATAAACCAAGTAATTAAAAATATTTGTATTGTAACTAAAATAACTTATTATTGTGCTTTAATTATATGTATTTATTTGTTTCAGGGATTTTTTTAGAATTGTGATTTGATATAAAATAATCAAATACATAATTTACTTAGGATGGATATTAATACTGGATTTTTTAAATTAGATAATATGGAAGAAGTAAAACTAAGTGGTAAGTACAATATCAAAATTATAAAAAACGAAACAAAAATAAACTGGGACGATTGACGATTGTAAAGAGAATATTAAATGTCAATAAATTTATGGGACAGGAAATGTTTGTATCGAATGGATACTGATAATATACAGGGTGTTTACGGTCTTTTTGTTTTTTTTTAAATGGGTGATACTACAGGTCAAAACAAGGCGAAAAACATTAAAACACCTTAGTAAAATATTTATAATTACAGAGTTACAGGCCTTTAAAAGTGCACCTCATCAAGCACAATTTTATTAATAACTCTGGTACTAATTGCACGAAAATTTTGAAACTTGGTATGAGAGTACTACTTATTTAGATGCACATTTATACTTTCTTTTGTTTTTGTATCTCAACCAGAGGCGTCTCATATGGGGAAGCCATGAACATTTTTTATCGTTATTTTTTTATCCATGAACATTTTTTCATTTTTACCTATAAAATATTACATAAAGTTTAAATATACACAAAAAGGTACTCTTAATAAAACTTGATAAACGCAGTAGTTTTGGAGATATTTTAATTTTTAGAAAAAAATTATTTATCCATAGAAATTAGATAAAAGTTAAAAAACAAACAAGTACGTAAAATTAATGAATCATATACTCTATGAAATAAAATATTTTTTTTGAATTTCACGTACAGAATTAACTCTTCGTGCTCAAAGTGGTCATTTTGAACAATTTTTATAAAATAATACTAAAATTTTACGTACTTGTTTGTTTCTTAATTTTTATCTAATTTCTATGGATAAATGATAAAATATCTCCAAAACTACTGCGTTTATCAAGTTTTATTAAGAGTACCTTTTTGTATATTTTTAAACTGTATGTAATATTTTATAGATAAAAATGAAAAAATGTTCTTGGATAAAAAAATAACGATAAAAAATGTTCATGGCTTCCCCATATGAGACGCCTCTGGTTGAGATACAAAAACAAAAGAAAGTATAAATGTGCATCTAAATAAGTAGTACCCTCATACCAAGTTTCAAAATTTTCGTGCAATTAGTACCAGAGTTATTAATAAAATTGTGCTTGATGAGGTGCACTTTTAAAGGCCTGTAACTCTGTAATTATAAATATTTTACTAAGGTGTTTTAATGTTTTTCGCCTTGTTTTGACCTGTAGTATCCACCCATTAAAAAAAAGACCGTAAACACCCTGTACATGATTTGATAAAATTGTTTATAAGGTACACTCACGACTCTTGTAATGAATTAGAATTGGATAAGTCAATTGATAACCAAAAACAAATGAAAGGGGGAACTATTTTTCCTATCCAGAGCTTGAATTGTATCGTTAATATTTGCTTGTTGATTTAATGTCTCGTGATCTAACTTTGAAACCTTTTCATTCACATTATCCAGCTCTTTCGTGCCGTTTTTAAGATCAGCCTCTTTCCTCTTAAGTTCCTCAGTTGTTTTATCCAATTCTTGCTTTACACTATCCCGCTCCCGTTCTAACTAAGCTTTTGTACCCTCGAAATCTTTAGTTTTTGCATCTGAGTCTCTGTAGCTTTTCATGCTGAGCTTGTGTGCTATTAAGTGCCTTAGTCTTGCTGTATGTATACTATTTCGCTTTTTCTCTAGTTGACTTTTTTCTTCAGTAAGCTCAGTTACTTCCCTAGTTTTGCTATTCAGCTCTTTCTCTTTCTTCTTGAGCTCATCTTGCAGTTTTGTTTTCTCTTGCTCTAATTGAACTTGTACACCCTTCAGCTCTTTCTCTTTCTCGGCAAGCTGAGTTTTCATGCTTTCAAGTGCCTGAGTTTTTTCATTAAATTCTTTTTGTAGCTTTTCAAACTGATTTCTTGTATTCTCAGATTTATCTTGTCCTAATGAGCTTTTGACTTGCTGTTCTGTATTTGTAGGCATTTTACCCTTCCTGGAATTATGGCTTATAAGGTTCTGTATTGAACTCCCCATTCTATTTAAGGTATCATTTTTTTCTTCTTTTGCAAAAGTCTTTCTGTCTTTAAGTTCCCATCCAAGCTTTTCTGTGCACTATTTGGTTCTTTTCCTAGTTGATTTTTTTCTTGAATAAGGTCATCAGTCTTTGCTTGTTGATTTGGTTCTTCTTGTTCTAATTGTAAAGCATTTTGTCCTGTAATGTCTAAGTTATCTTTTCTATCTTGTGAAGTATGACCTTGAAACCTAATAGATGAGGCTACTGTTTTTTTTTATTTTCACCGGCACTACCCTTGCTTTCAGTAACTATAACTTTAGAATGTGCTTTACTAATATCACCTTGCGCATTCGACCCAGTTGTATTGTCTAAAGAGTTACAACCTAAACTCAAATCTTCCATTTTAAGATCTTTATTCTTCTTGCTCAACTCTTCTGAAAACTCTTTTGCTTTTTTAACTTGATCATACAATATTTCCTTGAAATACTTACTAAGCTCATCACCTTGATCAGTAACGAATACACGACGTTTAGCATTATACGAAAAAGTCTCATTGAGAATGGAAAATTGTATACCGTGATGTGCACTTAGAGCCTTGTTTAAATCTCCTACTTGTTTGTCTATTAATTGCTCAAACAGTGCTTTACTTTCTTCTAAGAATTTGCACATATTACCCAATTCTTCTGATAATTTACCATCATTTAAGCTAAATCTTCTTTCAACAAGCCATCTACTGCTGGATGCCCGTGCTGTTTTCTTTCTTGCAAATAAAACTTCAAAATCCCTAGACAATCACTTGATGAACACTCCTGATCAAAGCGCTGATATTCAAATGACAAGCCATGATCAATTTTTGCCCATTTTCTTTCTGCTATGCCTGTGTCATTTGTTTCCGTCATTCCAAAATTTCCTAAATGAAAATCAAATTCCCTAAATATTAAACATGCAGCTAAAAACTTAGCGAAGTATTTGGAATTTTCTACGCTTTTTTGCAACTCCTCTTTGAATTTATGTTGAGTTTCATCTGAATATTTTTCTTGTTTGATATTGCTTTTGTCACGTGCTTCTATACAGGGTGTTTCCTTTAAAACAACCAGCGCTTTTTTGGGCGAACTAATGACTTTAGAGAAAAATGTTATATACAAAAAATTACCAGGAAAAAGGGCTTAATTTATGAATAATAAATAAAAAATTCAACTAGTGGTTCTCAAACGGTAGAATAAAATTATATTTTTTTAAATGGCAACCTATATAATTTTTTTGTCCATTAGATAGAGATTTTTTTTCTGATTTCAACGATATAAATATGATATGGGGTTGTATAACAATTATTTCGAGAAAAATGATATTAAAAATCAGAAATAATTTTACAATATTGAAGTAGGCTATGCAATAAACAACTATTAATACGACTATTGCCTAGGTTACGATAGTATATTATTTTCTTATATCTAAAATAACTTGTTTTACTAAGAAATTCATTTGTTTGCATTTGTTTATTGCATAGCCTACTTCAATATTGTAAAATTATTTCTGATTTTTAATATCATTTTTCTCGAAATAATTGTTATACAACCCCATATCATATTTATATCGTTGAAATCAGAAAAAAATTCTCTATCTAATGGACAAAAAAATTATATAGGTAGCCATTTAAAAAAATATAATTTTATTCTACCGTTTGAGAACCACTGGTTGAATTTTTTATTTATTATTCCTCATAAATTAAGCCCTTTTTCCTGGTAATTTTTTGTATATAACATTTTTCTCTAAAGTCATTAGTTCGCCCAAAAAAGCGCTGGTTGTTTTAAAGGAAACACCCTGTATAGATGGTTAGGCAGAAATTCCGAACCCAAAAAGACTTGATCCTGATCGTCTTCAATTAGCCAAATTTTTGGTGATTTGCCAAACAGTGCTAGTCTATATAGCGGACCAGCAATAACTTCTGTTATAAATGATCGTACAGAGTCGTCATTGTCAACATTCAATGGCTTAATAAAAAACTCTACTCCTTTCTCCGTAAAGATGTCAATGTACCAACAAGTAGAGGTAAAAGACTTAAATTTCCTTTAGCAAAAAGCATATCCCTGTGTTTCTCTGTCAGCTCATCATTAGCTGCAATTGCTAGCAGTAACAATTCTTTTACTGAGTACCTGCTACCATTTTCTTGAGGTTGAAGCATCATCAATATACTGCTTAGTACATATTGATCTCTAACTTGCGATTGTAAATTCAAAATCTTCTTGAAAAATTCTATGGAAAGCGCTACTTCTTCTAAATTATCACAGTCGCAAACAAACTGATTTTCGTAATCCTGAATATTATTTATAACCTCAGTTAATTTTGCATCATTATTTTCTTTATCTGTTGCTTTATTTAGAATGTCCTGTATTTTATTCGAAGTTAAATCTTCAGGGATAATGACGAATGAATTCTCTAAACTATTAATCACTATTAATAATTCCACTTTTACAGCTACTAATTCAATTAAAATTCTAGGTTTATGGATTGAGAAAAACCTTAAATGGGTAACACAAATTAATCATTTATGTTCGAAAATTGCACAACTATGTTTTGCTCTCCGACATCTAACTAAATTTTGTAGCTTAGAAGTTACCAGAAATTTTTATTTTGCATGTATACACTCTGTTTTAAAGTATGGAATAGTGCAATGGGGAGGATCATCTGACATTAAAAAAGTTTTTATAATGCAAAAAAAAGCTGTTCGGATATTGGTTGGAGCTTCGCAAAGAGATTCTTGTAAACAACTTTTTATTAATTTAGAAATAATGACAGTTTACTCAATATATATTTACGAATTAATTTGTTATGTGCATCAAAATTTATCTAAATTTTCAAACAACCGTGCATCTCATATGTACGAAACAAGATTTAAAAAACAGTTATTAACACCACATCATAAAACTAAATTTTATCAAGAACATTTGTTCTATAATGGCTCTCGCTTCTACAATAGGCTTCCGGAAGATATAAAAAATATAAATAATCTGATTTCCTTCAAGAAAAAGCTAAAGTCCTTTCTAATTAATAAATGTCTGTATTCGGTTGATGAATTTATGCAAATGTAATATCTTGTTTTTGACGTTTGTACCTTAAGTGTTGTCCTTGTTTTCTGTACTAAACTTTTGTTGCAATAAATATTATTATTATTATTATTATTATTATTAGGTTCTATTCCCAATTTTTGATTAAATAAGCCTATAAGTTCACTATTACCTCTCTCAGTGGCAAGATCCTTAGATGTCTTTTCATAAGCATTTTTAATTGTTAAATCAGCCCCTTTCTCTAAAAGTAATTTCACAATTTCAATATCTTCACCTGTTGAAGTCTTATTATTTGAGAAATACATTAGCATTAATGTATTCTCCCTAGTGAAGTATTTTGCAACAGAACTTCCATCGTCTCTTTTGTATATTTACTGCGTTCGCTGTAGATATTAGTAATTGCTTGTTCTAATTTCGCTCCATATCGAAAAAGTAAACTTGCTAGATTGTGGTCATTGTTTTTCAGAGCAATGAGAATTGGTGTTTCACCTGAAAAGGGAGTCTCTTTATTAATATCAGCTCCATGCTTTAATAGTAATTCTGCAACATCCTTATTTTTTTCTCTGCATGCATAACTTAAAGCTGTACCACTCGAACAGACATTGGCATTAAGATCAACTTTACCACCTTCTGACAAGACATCTTTGTAAAACTCGAACCAGCCAGCATCTTTACATGCGTTTGTAACAAACAATCTTAATAAGAGTGGTAATGCAACATCTCGTACCATATAAGATATATTGAGGTTCTCCACCTCACTGATTAGCTTTTTTGCTAACACCAAATCTTTACTTTCAAAAGCTTGGCGCAAATCTCTTTGCTCTGTATTAGCCCGCTTGTACTGCATATCTACTTTAGCTTTTTCACATCTCCCTTTTTTTCTGTAAGTGGAATGTTTTGGACCTGAACTTTTTGCTCAAATTTTAGCTTTCTGTTTTGCTCTAATTCCTCATAAATAGAACCCTTCAATTCTTCATGATACACAGACGAAGTAGTACCAAATTGTTGATTTTCACTATTAGTTTTAAGAACCATATTCCTCACTCACTATAATTAATTCAGTCTATCACTAAAAAAAGATTATGTCAAATAAACTGCGAATTTTTTGATAAAATGCTAATACCAACCTTCGTTATTGGTTTTGTCCTATTACCTACGAGATTGGGTATTACTTGTCCATTTTTCCACATCCTACAATACGAGCAACATTTTTTAAATAAGTATTTTTTATGCAAAACATTACAATAACTAGTAGCAGCAACAATTTAATTGTTTACTCTATAAAAAATCGTAAAAAGTACGTATATTTGTGAGAACAATTTAAATAAAAGCGGCGTTGTGAAAATAGAAGCTTGAAATTGTTGCAACAAAGCTAGGTACGTTAGTTCGTATGTAAATTTAGTGAAAGTAGGCTAACATAGCTGGTTTTGCGGTATAATAAAATTACTATATAGAAAAGTTCGAACGTATCACATGGTAGACCAACACATCCCAAAACTAACGCTTCTCACGCTTGTAGTTTTTAAAATGACTGTGTTATTAATTTAATAGTAAAAAGTATAAAAATATATACCTATTAAAATAATGTTATTAGTCATAAAAAGCAACTTGCTTTAATGATTTTTGTGGCTACTATGTGATCAGCAATAATAAAAGGTTTTTATGTCCAGGTAAGGAAAATCATAAAGCGAGTAGGAAACGTGGGCGTTCTATTACAGACAAAGATGATATAGTATTAAAGAGGCCACGCATGGATGTAAATGTTACTAGTAATGAAGATTCAGAATCCCCTAGTGATTTACAGGATAAACCTGGACAGGATGAATTGGATAATACTTGTCAAACTACGCAATACATTCCTCATCACTTGATTGGACTTATGTATCGATTAGACTTGTCGGTGTTTTGCTCACTTAGAAAGTCTATGTATGAACATAAATATCCCTCATTGTCATTAGCATTTGAAGATTCTGAAATTGATAAGTTTAGTAATATTGTTCTTCGTTACGAAGAGAAGTCTATTCATATACAAATTGAAAATGTAGACAAGTACTATATAGACAATAGCATTAGTTATGCTAGGTTATTCACTAAAGAAAAACGAAGCTTCTTTTTTATTAATGATTACTTTGATAGTTTTGTTAAACATCTAATATCTAAATCAGATAGTTTATTAAATAATATAGAATATCTTATCATCTATACTAATTCATGCCTAGATTTTACAGAAGAAAAGGAATTAAAAAAAGGAAGATTTAAAAATTTTTACCCATTTAAATTTGATAGCATAGATATGGAGAAATATGATATTTTGAAAGACTTTTTGTTTACAAATGATAATACGCAACGGCATGGTTTTTATCAATTTTCGCAAGATAAAATAACAAGAAAAGAACTTTTAAGGCGATTAGAGTTTTCGTCTGCAATGCAGAAAGTAATAAAAGAAAGAAAACTTTCTCAGGAGTTCGAAAACGGAATAAAAGAAGAATTTTTAGATAAACTAATATTTGCAGTTAATCAGCCCAATAGAGAAGAACTGAATAGCATTGTTAAAAGTGAAATAGCAAAAGAAAGTAAAGTTCAATACAATTATATAGCATTACAAAAAGAAGTATTAAGTGATTTAATAGCTCCAGAAAAACTTAAGAATTATATACCTAAAATTATATATGAGTTTAATTTATTAATGCTTTTCTTGCATGACATGTTCTTACATAAAAACATATTTTCCATAAGTTTTAAAGAAAAAAGCTATGATACATCTAATGACATTACTATCAGCTATAAAGATAGAACTGCTTACGTAAAGGCTCATAACACAGATAGTAATATTTGTTATAGTCAGTTATTTCCATCCAGAAAGCAGAAAGGAAAGAATACATTTTCTATTAACAAGCATTTTTCTCTTTTTGCTGAAGAGTTAAAAAATGATATGAGATATTTTATTATCTACACTAATGCAGATCTAGGTCTTACAGAAGAAAAGGAATTAAAAAAAGTGCGATCTAAAGGTTTTTATCCTTTAAAATTTGATAGTATAGATATGGAAGCATGTGACATTTTAAAAGACTTTTTATTTACAAACAATGATATGCAAGGATGTGGTTTTTATCAATTTTCGCAAGATAAAACAATAAGAGAAGAACTTTTAAAGCGATTAGAATGTTCGTCTACTATACAGAAAGTGGTAAAAGAAAGAAAACTTTCTCAGGAAGAAATGAAAGAAGCATTTTTAGATAAATTAGTATTCGCAATTAATCAGCCTAGTAGAGAAGAGCTGAACAGCATTATTAAAAGTGCAGTAGAAAAAGATAATGAGTCTAATAAAGTTCCATATAATTATAAGGAATTACATGAAATAGCATTACGTTGGTTAGAATCTCATGAGTTTGGCCCTATTACAACGGAAATAATGGAAAAGCTTTTGAGAGATATAAAAAATAATAGGTCTAGTTATCAGAAAATTCGAAAAAATATTGATGAAGAAACTAAATTTGCTAGAAGTGTAGTTGGCAGAGAAGGAACATCCTCATTTTATCAATTCTTAAATTTTTTAATTAAAGGAGAAGGAAGGAGATATCTAGAAGTTATAAAAAGAAATGAGATAAGTCTAGCTAATATGTCTAGTGTTTTGCATGGAGCAGGAAATGAAGCTGTAAGAGCTTTTAAAGACTTATATGACCTTTGGTTTTATAAGCAAGGAAATAAAAAACAATGTCTAAAAGTTCTAGAAGAAAACGGTATAAACCTAGTTAATATATCAAGCATTTTACATGGAACAAGAGCTAGTGCTGCAAAAACTTTTAAAGACTTGTATGACCTTTGGTTTGATAAAAAAGGAAATAAAACACAGTATTTAACAAAACCAGCAGAAGATGGAGTAGATCTAGTTCGTATGTCCAGTATCTTAGGTGGAGCAGGAGCTAATGCTGCGGGAGCCTTTAAAGACTTATATAATCTTTGGTTTGATCAGAACGGGGAAAAAACACAATATTTAACAAAATTAGAAGAAGATGGAGTAGATCTAGTTCGTATGTCCAGTATCTTAAGTGGAGCAGGAGCTAATGCTGCGGGAGCCTTTAAAGACTTATATGATCTTTGGTTTGATGAAAAAGGAAATAGGACGCAATGTTTAAAAACTCTAGAAAAAGAAGGAATAAATCTAGCTAGTATGTCTAGTATCTTGCATCGAGCAGGAAATAGTACTGCACAAGCTTTTACAGACTTATATGATCTTTGGTTTGATAAAAAAGGAAATAAAACACAGTATTTAACAAAACCAGCAGAAAATGGAGTAGATCTAGTTCGTATGTCCAGTATCTTAAGTGGAGCAGGAGCTAATGCTGCGGGAGCCTTTAAAGACTTATATAATCTTTGGTTTGATCAGAACGAAAAAAAAACACAATATTTAACGAAATTAGAAGAAAATGGAGTAGATCTAGTTCGTATGTCCAGTATCTTAAGTGGAGCAGGAGCTAATGCTGTGGGAGCCTTTAAAGACTTATATGATCTTTGGTTTAATGAACAAGGAAATAGAACGCAATGTTTAAAAACTCTAGAAAAAGAAGGAATAAATCTAGCTAATATATCTAGTATCTTGCATGGAGCAGGAAATAGTACTGCACAAGCTTTTAAAGACTTATATAATCTTTGGTTTGATAAAAAAGGAAATAAAACACAATATTTAAAAATTCTAGAAAAGGAAGGAGTAAATCTATCTACTGTATCTAGTATTTTGCATGGAGCAGGAAATGGTGCTGCACAAGCTCTTAAAGACTTATATGATATTTGGTTTGATGAACAAGGGAATAAAACACAGTATTTAAGGAATTTTACTGAAAAAAAAGATAGTAAAAAGGGTTTCACGATGCGTAACTTATCGGGTATGCTAGGTGGAACAGGAGTTAAAATTAAAGATGCTTTTGAAAAGCTGCATAACGTTTGTTTTAATGACGAAGGAAAAAGAACAGAGCTTTTAAATGATTTCTATAAGGCAGGTTTCAGGGCACGTAACCTATCCTGTATGTTATGTGGAGCAGGAGCTCGCATTTCTTCTATATTAAAAAAACTACATAGTCTGTGTTTTAATGAGAAAGGAGAAAAAACAAAACTTCTGAAGGATTTCTTTGATAAAGCTGGTTTTAGACCATGTGATTTATGCAACATATTAAGTGGAGCAGCAGATACTTTAGAGCAATTTCATGATTTTTGTTTTACAAAAGAAACAAAACATTATTTAAATCGCTTTTTAGGTGAGAAAGAAAGTTTCACGCTGAGCAATTTGTGCAATATATTCCATGGAGCAGAAGCAAATGCTTGTTCTGCTTTAAAAGATTTTCATGACGTTTGTTTCGATAATGCGGGAAATAAAACACAGCTTTTGAATGATTTCCATGGTGCAGGTTTTAGGTCGGAATATTTATCCAATATATTATCCATGGCAGGAAATAATGCTGCTTCTATTTTAAGAAAACTTCACAAATCTTGCTTTAGTAAAAAAAAATATTTAAGTCACTTCTTGACTGAGGAGAAAATTTTTACACCAGAAATTTTATCTAAGATATTATATGGGACAGGAACTAAAACTTGTTCTACCTTTAAACAATTGCATAATCTTTGTTTTGATAAAGCAGGAAACAAAACAGACTATTTAAACGACCTTATCAAAAATAACCCGTTGAATAAGATAATTAACATATTATATAAAAAAGTTAGAAAAGCTCCTTCTACTTTCTTAGACGATATATCACTTCAACAACAGAGTATAATAGAAGAAAGTGAAATGGATTATCCTTCATGCTCTTTCAATGTAAGATGATCTTATTCAATAGAAAAGGGGAGGAGATTTTTAATAAGAGATGTAAAAGGAAATCAGGTTATTTCTTCCTGAAGTTGTTTTATTTCAGCTTTAGGAAGGCCAGTAGATTCAGCTATTAAGTCGACAGGTACGCCGGCTTTAAGTAGATTTTAGCCACAGCAATTTTAGCCTGTTTTTCGCCCTCTGCTCTGCCTTGCGCTCTGCCTTTTTTAGTAGCATCAAGTTTTTGAGCGAGGACAGCCTGTTCATCAAGAATACGCTTTATCTCTTGTTCATAGGCAATAAATTCTTTTTCTGACCAGTTGAATCTATTTAGCTCTTCATAGGCCTTTTTAATTATTACATCACTACCTATTATTTTTTCCAGCTCTTCTTCACTAGTCTCATCTGCATATTTAAAGAAGTATATCCATTTCTCAACTATATTTTCTAACTGATCTTCTTTTGTCTTCGGAAATTTTGGCAATTCAATAAATATGAAGTAAAAATCTTTTAGATCGTGTTCATTACTGTCTTCATCTCGAATAGTATGCTTTGATTTGTACTCAGATTTATTAGGAAACAGTATACAATCTGCTATAGCAATGAAGATAATTTCCTTAAGGTCTTGGTATTGATCACCTTTATCAGCTTTTCTTGAATAGGCTTTAGCAGCATAGTATTGGGCACGTTTTTCAAAGTCTTTAGTTTTAGCGACCTGCATCTCAATTAAGCATTGCACTCCTGTGGAATCCCTACACAACACATCAACAATGCTTTGCTTTTTAGACGCAATATCAGGGTCTTGAATAGTACTTAAGAACTCTATATCCTGTATTGCATTTTTGCCAGCAAAGCCCAGAATATCGTTGAGGAAGTGAATGAGGATATATTTATTCTTTTCAGTACCAAAGATACGCCGAAATGCGACATCATTCTTCGGGTCGAGAAACTTAGATAGAGCCATAAAATTAACCTAAAAAGCATTAATAATTATACGCAATTCTGAAGAAATATTCAACTCTTGTATGCTGAGGTCTACTAAATCTTATTTTTTTAAACTTTGGGTATGTTAAAGGAAAAAATTACTGTTATAGATGGCCCTAGAATGCTACTACGCACCTTAGATGTCCTTTTGTACATCTTTTTAAACCCCCTCATAAAGTGCCTAAAAACCCCAGCTCATGAGTTTAGTGGTCATACCTATTTTAAGTGTGAAGTTCTCATTTTAGCTTGTCACGGCATAGGCATTTAATATACTAGTTTTTAACAGGCATCTGAGAGTATGTGAAAAAGAGTAACCCTGCAAGATACAAAATAGCACAAAAGGTAAGAAGCTGGAAGTTAAGAAGAAAATGTACCGTAAAAGATCTAGCAGACAAAACAGGTATAAAATATACGTTGCTAAAATATGAACAAGGGGTACAAGGTATTCCAACTGAAGACTTTAAAAGAATAGCGAATGCATTATCAATTAAGGCTGGAGGTCTATTTCCTAGACGAAAAGTACTAAGAGAAAACTTGTTTTGATAAAGCCAAGGAGCAAACAATATACAATCTCATGGCACAAACAAGAGAACGCAAGGCAATTTATGCATTGACCCAATCTGTCCGAGCTCAGAAGGAAAGTAATGTAAAAGAGGCAAGAATAAGAATAGCGCAAAATCTACTTAAAGCAGGGTTTTCTGTTGACATTATCTACCAAGCGACTGGTTTATCAACTGATGAATATGACAACAAAGAGAAAAAAAACACCTAAGCGTCAAAACGAAGGAGAAGAGAAAAAAGTGGAGGATAATGCGGGGATATACTCAAGAATATTTAGCAGAAAAGCTCGGTGTATCAAATTCGAAAATACAGAACTGTGAACAAGGGAACGTTACCATTTTAGGTGAAACGTTATGGGAAATAGCAGTAGAATTATCAAAGGATGTTGACGATCTTATAACTAAATCAAGGAAAGAAGATTATTATGAAGATAGTGAAGGAGAAAATGAGCGATTAAGTTTGGCGAGAGAGTATCAAAAAATTGACGATCAAGAATCACTAAACGAACTGGGTATATGGGTAGAATTCTTATCCCAAAGAAGGCAAATTTACAAAGAAAAGATTGACAAATCAGAGGGGATAAAAGTTGCAAAAAATCTACTTAGATTAGGCATTTCTACCGATGTTATCACCAAAATAACTGGTATATCTGGTGATGAAATTTCAAGTGATTAAGAAAGTTATGCTGCCGATGAAATTATGCAGTAGATACAAGAATTGATCGAGAAAGCACAAGGCGTAATTCGTTTATTCTTCTCCGAAGATTAATTTATTAAATTCCTCTTCAGTTAAAATCTACCTAGCTCCACAGCCTTTTTATATTTTGACCCAGGTTTTTCGCCGACAACCAAAAAGTCCGTTTTATTTGATACACTTGAACTTACCTGTGTACCTAAGGATTCTGTTTTTGTTTGTGCTGTCTTCCTATCCATTTTTGATAGGGTTCCAGTAAATACCCATGCAACAATGTTGCAACAAACATAAACCTTAAAAAAATTATTTCCCGGCAGCTTCTACTCAAAGAACGAGGAGTTGTTTTCACTTATAGAACCAACGATCAACTGACCATCTATTTCGATAACCTAATCGGTTAGCAGAATTGTACTTATTAGATGCATATAAAAACTAGCATTAAATAAACAAGTAAATGGGAGCCAAAAGGAGATTTTTTTTGAATGTAACAATAGAATCAATTTAAGGGGGAGCAATGATAACTGTTAGTCTGTACGCGAGAGTTTCTTCAGGAAAACAAGTGCAAGAAGATACAATAGCAAGCCAAATTACTGCTATAGAGAATAAGATTAGTGCTGATGGACATAAATTACTAAGTGAATATAAATTTATTGATAATGGTTATAGTGGCTCTGATATAATACGCCCTAGTTTAGAAAAATTAAGAGATCGTTTGGCTCGCAAATATGTACATCAAATGTTATTAGTTGATGAATTTAAGAAATTGGGTGTAGAAACAATTTTCTTAAATTGATAGCAGAATATGAACGTGCAAAAATTATGGAACGAAGTAGCAGAGGCAAGATTCACGCAGCCAATAAAGGCAGTATAAATGTAATGAGTGGAGCTCCTTATGGCTATCGTTATATAAATAAGCATATAGGAGGAGGACAATCCTTTTTTGAAATTAATGAAGAGGAAGCTGAAGTAATTCGTAAAATGTTTTTTTTTGGGTGGGAAGGGGAAGAGTAAGCATTGGAGAAGTATGTCATAGATTAAGAGCTATGTTCATCGCAACACGAACAGGAAAAAGGTATTGGGATAGGAGTGTAGTCTATCGTCTATTACAAAATCCTGTCTATAAAGGACAAGCAGCATTCGGTAAAAAAAAGCTAGGAGTAAAATTAAAACACGTAAGACCAAGAAACGCACTTGTAAGCAACCGAAAGACAATTACTCTACTTTTCGTACTGATAAAGAAAATTGGATTTATATTCCTGTACCTAATATTATAAACGAAGATTTATTTGATATTGTTCAAGAACAGCTAACTGAAAATAAAAGAATAGCTAGAACAAGACGAATGGGAGCAAATTACTTGTTGCAAGGGTTTAACAGTATGTCAGCTTTGTCATTATGGATATCATGGTATTAGCACTTGCTCTAGCGCTCATCGAACATATTATCGTTGTATTGGTACGGAGCGAGGTCACTTTGGTGGCAATAAAATGTGTAATAATAGAATGATTCGTACAGATGTATTAGACGTGGCTGTATGGGAAGAGGTAAAATACCTATTGAAAAATCCTACTCGGATATTAGAAGAATACAAGCGTAGACTTTCAGAGATTAAAAAATCACCATTAGATCAAAAAAGTGACTTTCTTGAGAAAAAGATCAATTAAACTGTGGCATTGCAAGGCTTATTGATGGCTATACTCAAGGATACATCAATGAAGAAGAATTTAAACCAAGAATTAAAGCAATGAAACAAACCTTACAAATGATCGGAGAACAAAAGAAAAAGATATTTGATCAAAAAGACGAACAAGACTTAACTCTAGTGGTGACTATTTTAGAAGAGTTTTCTTCTAGCGTTAACTCAAGTCTTGATAACGCAGATTGGATAACTAGACGTGATATCATTAGAACATTAGTTAAGCGAATTGAGATTAACCATGAAGGTGTGAATATCGTGTTTCGAGTAAAAGAGCTGCCAGACTCTTCACACACAGTGGAAAAGCGGACCAAAGTTTATTGCAACATTGTTGCAGGAGTCAATTATTCTAACACTATTTATATCAAAAAAGCTCACTTTGTATTCATTTTAGCTAGAGGTTAGTCTTACTGATTTTATTAAATTTTTTATTAATTTTATCGCAAAGTATAGCTGAGATATGTTTTAAGTTCAACATACTTGATGTTTTAATTGAAGACGTAACTGGATAAAGGTGTTATGTCACAAAATTAAAATTCTGAGTAAATCTAAATAAACCGTTCGCAATTGGAACTTTTTTGTTTGTCTTTTGTTTTCAACAAGTATCTCATATTAGAAGGCATATTAATAGTATTTTCATTTCCCATATTTTACAATTTAATACAACACTATCTTACAGAAAAAAAAAGTTTTGTGTACATAACACCTTTATCCACTGAACCTGAAATCAAAACGAGATTGCGTTGTTATAAATAAAAGAGTCATGTAATCTATAAACTCATTTTTTTTTTTTCGTAATTGCAATATAAAACTAACAAAACAAAAAGTTACACAAAAAGTTACATCGTCTTTCTCTTCTTTGTTGTTTTGGATTTTGGTTTTTCAAGATTTTGCTCTAAAATATTATCATAGAACCATCGATACTCTTCTTTGACAAACGTGATTTGGTCCTGTAAATTTTTCATTTTTTCAGTGCTCAAACCACCAATCTTCTCCGCAAATCTAGTAGGTGTAACTTCGTCCTTTTTAACTACTCATGAACCTTTTTTTTGTTAAATCAACTTGTAAAAATGGTGTAAAATCATCTAAAGATGTTTTATAAAAATAGTAAACAAACTCTTCCACTCTGATCCATTTAATATGATCGCGAAGGTAGATTTTTGTATTTATAGTATTTTTTTCCTTTTTAAACAAATGTAGTTTTCCGGGAAGTTCCTCAAAGTTATAAAAAAAAAGTTCCATATTGAGACACACACTGTTCTTAGTGCTTGCGGACTTGATCAGTTCACGATATTGTTCTGGAATAATAATATTTGAGTGTTTCCTAATCACCTCGATTCGTCCAAAGTCCCTGTCAGAATCAAGGTAACTATGACCAACTTCTGGGAACTTGTGTTCGATAATTTTGAACAACCCATTCAAGATTAAGTATTGATAGAGGCCAAGAATAAAGAAGTTTTTGTTTTGACCACCACACGAATCCGATCAAACGATTAGATGATCAATTTCGGGATAATCTTCTTTGAGCAACTTGCAAAATCTAAACAGACAACTGGCAATTTCGTTACTGCCTCTATTGGCTACATCCTCGGTCCAAGTGAAAAAGTACGACTTGTTACCTGAATGATTGATACAATGCACCCCGAAATTGTAGTGCCACATTTGCCGTAAATAAAAAGCCTTGGATGTAGACAATTTAGGCAGCGGCATAGTTTGCTGCAAGTCCATGGTGATATAACAGATCTTTTTGTTAATTAATGGCTTCTTTCTGTCTATTTTTTGGCGTTCAAAAGCAAAGTTATAATTTTCTGAATGCTCAGATGTGTTTTCACCGGCGTCACATACACTACACGTATCACTTTTAGGATATCCAAATGAAAGGTTGAACTTTGTTTCGAAAATATGACGGTACATAGAAAGTTTAACCATAAATCTATCATCAAGTTTAGCCTCCTTACACCGGTCTATGTACATCTGATGGAGCCGGGATACGTTAAGTTCTGGGGAAAGATACTTTTTATTCTCATTCTTATTTCGCGAATAATGGCTATCTTCAGCAGGAAACTCTTTGATTTGATTTATGTTGCAATTCACATCGTCACTAATTTTGTGGGGCCGATTCTTGTGACGTCCTCGTTTATCCGGCGTTGGAGCTGATTGTCCAGTTTTTAGCCGTTTTTGTAAGAGTTCAATTTTCTTTCTGCCAATTTGGTATAGTGAGCAAAATGCATCTGCATACTGCTGTTACTTTTTTGGCAAACGTTACTGAATATGTAAACGAATATTGTTTTTGGGTTCTCGTATTGGTTCGATGGCGGGCAACTGGTTTTATTCCAATACTTTTAAACAGTATAGAATTTTTGGAATTTACATCTAATGCTTAAAACTTTTTTAGAATGGCCTCTCTTGCTTCAAGTACAGTTTAATCTGCATTTTTCTTTGCATAACAATCCGCTCTTTATGGTTTTCTTCTCCATGATTTTGCCACTTTGCGAAACATATTCCTCTCCCTTTTGTCTGCATATTGCAGATTTTTTTCTTTTCCATTGTTCTGGGTGGCGTATTCGTTTTTGGCAAATTTTTGGTTTGGGTTCAAAAACTTTCTTTTTTGTCTTTTCCCGATTCTTCAAAATAACATTAAACTGAACGTTGTCAGCGGTGACATGAATGGGATCTATATTGCTTACATTTTCATCTTCAATCACCTCATTGGGTGTTTCTTCTTCATGATCATTTCTCGTTCGGTAAGTTGATGATCAATCAATTTCAAATATGTTTCTTTTGACAATTTCTCGTTTCTCAAGAAAAACATTACTTTTACTGCTTCCAGCAGTGACACTCGTTTCAATCAAGTCATCTACGTCCTGAGAAGCTTCTCTGTCGTCACCACTTTCAGAGTAATCCATTTGTTCATCGTCTTCTTCATTATCGTCATGATAAGGAATATATTCATTATCTGTTGAAAGATCCTCATCGTCATTATAATTACTATTTAATGAAACATCCTCATCGTCACTACGTTCTTTCATATCTGAAAATAAAAAGTTAGTTCGCTCACTCTGTATATATAATGATACCACGAAACTTACCACTATGTGCATCAGAAGTAGTAGGTGCATTTGCACTTGGTTGCTGGGCACTGGCTCTAGTAATTATTGTACTAGAAGTATTAGACCCACGTTTCAAGTCTACAAATAAAAAATTGGAGGTGAAATTGAATGCGCTCAAAAAATTTAAAATATTTACCTTTTTTTTGCGAATTTAACTTATTCTGATTAAGCAGTAATTTCAGAATACGTTTCCCTCTACATTCCATCATAACAGGATTAATATTTTGGATTAAAACACATATAATTACACCAGAACACTCAAAACACAACTAGAACTCTTGTAATAATAAACACATAACCTCAAAATTATGCACATGTCACTTTTACTACCAACTGAACTTTACCATTTTCTGGTGGATAAAGGTGCTATGTTACCATAGCACCTTTATCAACCAACAACTAGTGGTTGTTTTTGAGACATAACGCTTTCATCATCTGGCAATTACCTCAAAATATAAGAAATCAGATATTTGTGGTTTCCTGAAAGATAGATTTATATACCTTGGGTGTATGAAAAGTGAATAAAAGCTTTTTTTTTAAATGCGATATAACACCTTTATCCACTTACGTCTTCAATTTAAAGCTCATATAGCTAACCCAAGAAAGGTTTCCCTACGTCATACCGCCGCGGCGCTAACTAGTAGCGGAATGACGGTTTTTCAAATTGTAGGTAAACCTAAGCCACTTTAGCTATAGGACTCAATTACATAAGCAAACCTTACTTATTTTATTATCCCTGTTTACTTCATGTAAAAAACATGTTACTAACGAATTAAATTTTGTAGTAGAATGGAGGAAGTTTTGGCAGTTCCAAAAAGAAAAAAGTCGAAGACAAGGCGTAATATGCATCGTTCTCATCATGCTATTGAGCCTAAGAATGTTGTGGTATGTTCAACAACTGGAGAATTCATGTTGCCTCACAATGTAGCAGTAGATGGCAGTTACAAAGGAAAACGAGTTTTCATTAAGCAACAGGCAGAATGACTATTATGGTATGTTACCTACGGTCAATAATCACATAGTTATTGCACTTGACGCTATGGGGGGCGATTTTGCGCCTCTTTCCGTAATTCAGGGTGCTGGTTTTTTTTTTGGATAATCTTGTTGACCCAGGCATTAAAGTTCTTGTTCATATTTATGGAGATAAATCTCCCTTCTTCGGGTCAAGTTTAAAACCATGCTTTGTCATCGCGTCCATTCCGAGTATTAAATCATCTTCAACTTCAGCTACCAGCGCACGATGTTTAAAAGAGGTGTTTCCAATAGAGATGGTGACATCTACTTCTCCTAATGCGGTAGCTTGTTTTCCCGTCGCTGTGCGTAATCGCCACTTAGTTGGTTGAAGATGCGTCTTGCCAGTTTTCCTTATAAAGTCGGGTCTAATTATAGATTTTGTCGCACCCGTATCCAGTAGCATTTTCAGTGGCCTTCCGTTAATAGACCCATCCACATAGATGCTATTGGCTTTATGATGAAGAGATGCGACATAACTGATGGATTGTGGAGCTACTAGATTACGGGTCGACAGTTGCCCCTTCGCATCAACCCGATTTAGTTTCCCGACTCCTTTTCTTCCTTTGTCGATTCCGCCTTCTTTTGCATTTTTCTGCAAAGTCTTCGCGGATGACCCAGTTCACCGCAGTTCCAACAGCGGAGTTTCTTTCTTCCAGCAAACATTTCATTTTCAATTCGCCGTAACCTCTCACCTAAATCTTCTATGTTTTCATTACTCTCAGCATCAATATTTCGCACTCGCGATTGGTTACGTGAAGCTTGTTTGGCAGCTTCATGCTCCAATGCATATGAGAGTGCGTCAATTAAAGTTTTTGGGCAAGCCAATCGTAGTGCTTGCTGAGTTTCGCTGCCTCGAACCCCGTAAATGAATGATTGAGTGGCCAGGCACTCCAAAACGCTGTCAGGAGCCGTAGGATGTGCGAGATGAACCTAACGAGCTACGTCAACTTCAAATTCTTGAAGGCTTTCTTTTGAACTCTGATACCGGTTCCTCAGTTGCGTCTGGTATACCTGCTCCAGATGCGCATTGCCATATCGCATATCCAACCGCTTGACTAGTTGGTCGTAGTCTTCTTGTTCTTCTTTCTTCAGCGTTTGTAAGATATCGATGGCTTCTCCGCGCAACGAGACAGTCAACGCCGTAGCCTTCTCCTCGGACGTTCAATTATTTGCTTTTGTTTTAAATAATTCGGCCACGAAGACTTCCCATCAAATTCCGGTGTTTTTATGTGCATTTTTGAAGTAGTATCAGGTTTGACTACCTTTCTTCCTTCTATTAGACTTGGCTTAGCAACTTCGGAATTCGACATTGACGACGATGTCATTTTAGTGAACTTTTGTTGTATTTCTTCGATCTTCTTGTCATACTCATCTTTTAAATTCTTCAGACCTTCTTCAGTATTTTCCATCAATTTTTGTTCTAAATTTCTAGAATTTTCTTCCAATTTTTCTTCTAAACTTCTAGACTTTTCTTCTAATTTTTGTTCTAATGCTCTAGAATTTTCTTCTAATTTTTGTTCTAATGTTCCTGTCAATTCTTCTTTTAATGTTCTAGAATTATCTTCGGCTTTTCTAGATCTTTCTGCCATCTCCTGTTTTAATTCTTCTTTTAGTTTCTGTTAATTCTTTTAACTGTTTACTAAGGTCGGATACGTCATCCGGAATTTTGAATGGGTAATCTTCAGGATTCTCACCAGCATCGGTTAATGCTTGCCGCAGTCTTTCTTGAAGTGTTGACTTCCTTCCTGTTGATTCCACATCCCGTTCTTCTAATTGTCTCTTGAGATCACCTACTTTTAATTGTTTAGGAGGCATTTTATTTATTTTTATTTACACTTCACAGTTATTAACAACTCCACACCTGACACCAATTGTAACGTTTTTATTTATATGGGTGAAATGTAACAAATAACAGAAATATTATTAATTAAAAGAATACGTTTATTAAACGATATATAAATATTAAAAAGATAATAAATTAAACTAACACTATGATGAACAAATATTACCACTAATTTAAAGACTAAGAATATTATAAGACACTTAAACACTAAGATAATTTATTTAAACAATTAACACTACTCTTTATGTCACTAATTACATTTATTTATATTCACTTGTCGACTGTTGTTTATATCACCAACTATTCACGACGTTTATTTATATCAGACTTCTTTACTCGTTGCTTTTATAATACAGAGTGCGTTCGCTGGCTTTGGCGACTTTAATTTTAGAACCTCCTGGAGAACTTCTAGAGGTAAACAACGTGCACAATAGATTACGTCACCGCGGCAAGCTTGAGCGCGTCTGTTAAGCGCGCCACAGTGGCGCCTGCTATGGCGAGGCGGCGGCGGTGGCGGCGACGTTACAATATTATTTAATCGTTATGTCAAATTCAAAGAGTACAAACAAATTACTGTTAATAAGTATTTTTTTCCACATAAATATCCAAAATTATACTAGTTTTCTCATTTTTTATAGTTTTATTTTCTTCTTAAGCTTAAAATGTAGCTGAATTGTCGGTTTAAAATTTTCTGCTAAATGTCAAATTACTTCGTAATTTTGTTATAACAAATACCTAGCGATCAAGGCTAACTATGTTTATGTTTGTAAACAAACAATTTTCTAAAATTTGTTAGGTTATTTCTGATTTTATAATAGTACAATATGTTTATTTGACAGTTGTGGATAAAGTATAGTATTCTATTCGCATATAATGGCTATTACTCATTCGAATTATTTACATCACTCGCCTTCCGGCTCGTGATGCAAACTTCATTCTCATGAGTAATAGCATGCATTACATGCTCATTGAATAATATACTATTATATCTTCTATAATTACAAAGTTTTTGACATTTTTATTAATCACGGTTCTTAGTTTTTTTTTTTGAATAACATTGAAACTTCGGAATTTTAAATTTTTCGCAATGAAATCTGAATGAGCAATTAAAACTATACAATATTGCCCATTTAACCGACCTTGTAATTTCTATAGTTTCCGAGATCCCAATGGTTTATCACTTAATTTGTGATTTCTGTGCATCCAACACAATTTAAATCATAATTTATCAAAATGTAAAATAATGAGTTATACACGAAAGAATTTTTTTATCACTTTCAATGTTGTATTAATTCTCACAATTTAGAAATAGTATTCACCATTAAAGACTTAGGTATTACATTCGATCCTTCACTTACGTTTGTTCCACATATACGGGAGATTGTTACGGCAACCAACAGAAGTATAGGTTTTGTTATAAGAAACAGTAAATCCTTCCGTCAAATTTCAACTATAAAATCATTATTTTTCACGTTTGCCAGATTGAAATTAGAATTTGGTATAATTATTTGGTACGCATTATACGAATGTCATAAACTACTACTAGAGGAATTTACTAGGAGATTTGCTAAATATCTATGGTTACGGCAACACAATTCTTATCCTGAAAGAGGGATTGACAATAGCATACTACTCAATTCCGTCAATATGCATTCGGTAAAGGATCGACAAGCAATAATGGCGATTAACTTCTTGTCTAAAATAATAAATAATAAAATAGATTGTTCATATTTATTAGCTAAGCTAAACTTTCGTATATCAAGGCTAGAATCGAGAAATCAAGACTTATTTTATGCATCATCGACAAAAGCAAGCTTATCTGCAAAAGCTCCTGTCACTGTCATGTGTAATATGTATAATAAAATATCTCAGTACAATGATATATGTGATATGAATACATGCAACAAACGTCATAAAATTCTATAACTAATCTTACTTTAAATTTATTTTTAAACTAAATTCTTTTTGCACTGTATTTGCTCTGTAATTGGGACTGGTTCCTGTAGAACAATAAAGGGTATTATTATTATTATAAGGATTTTTTTTTTTTGAGAATGAACCAGGAATTATCTCCGTTATTAAGCGAGATAGCGATTATCTTCAAATAAACAAATTTACCATAGACAATAAGGGCAATAAGATGTATCAAGAAGCGTTCTTTTACTTCCGGTTCCGGTGTATGTGATACCAACTTTGAAATTTCAAATGGAACATACTATATTTTTATATTTTTGAAAAGTACATAAACTTTGCTTTTCAAGGTAGTAAATTAGTAGTGTTGTATTATTAAAAAATAAAATGGCGAATGTTTGATATATAAATATATTGAATGAAAAAAAAAATCAAGTGTGAGATTTTATTGTTTTTTGTTCATAGATGATGATATTTTTTGAGATAAATTCATTTATATGACGTAACCTAGGCAACAAATTCAATAAAACAAAATTCCACATTTTCTTGATTTCTTTTGTACAGGGTTCGTAAATATCATGATATTTATAATAAATATCAAATGATATATAGGATATATATCAGATAAATATCACTTTTTGGATATTTATTTTTAATTTTTGTTTTTGTACTTAAATCAACACATTTATTATCACAATAGGAAATACAAAATAAATTATTACTCCTAAATAAAAAATTAACGTAGGTAATGAAAAAAAGTAAATATACATTGAATGGATACACAAATATTATATAATAACTAAGAATAAGAATAGTAACAATATTTAAATAATCCTATATCCTAGATAGGGGCAAATCATCTTCTGATGAACTTCCTGAACATACCGTTGCAGATAGAGACTCACTTGGCCAAATCCAATCTAAATTAGTTTTTTTTTTGTAGTTTCTTTTTGGTTTAAATATTTAAACATAAAAACTAATTTACTGGCTTTGTCGTTACCGAGACGATTACGTAATTGAGATTGGACAATGCCAAAAGTGGAGAAATATCGTTCCAGCCCTGCTGTGGCTGCTACAGCAGTGTGTAACTGATCACAGTTCAATAAATCTACTTTTATTTGGCCACTCTGACTCATTGATAGTTACACTTTTCCACCATATTAAAGGATTTGTATTTCTAAAATGAGTACCAAATAAAAATTTTGGAAATGGTTCAGACTTTGCCGTTAATGACATCACAAATGGCAGACAATTTGGATTTATGTCGTTGAGAAACTCGTACGCTAACTCTTTTTGAGAGTTATTTAATCTTTCACCCAAAAATCGGTGATCTAACAGATTTGCTAAATAGTGAGGTGCACCTAAGGCCATGTCACGGCTTTTATAATATAGTCTTTTCACATTTAAAGGTTGTTCTCGCAAGTCCTTCTCCAATTGATTCCATACCTCAACAGCAATTGAAATATTTGTAGCATCTCTTTGAGTACGGTCAAGAGCTACAGATATGGGATTTAATCTAGCCATCAGATCCTTCGCATTAGCAACTAAATTAACGTCATTCACTATTCGAGAAATATCATTGTCAATGTCATCTTTATTATCTTGGCATAACTGAACTAAAATTCCTCTATTGTCCAAAAACGACTTTACTGCCTCATTCATAGTATTCCAACGAACTTCTAAAGGCATGACAATTTTTTTCCACCAGCTTGTTTATATAGGGCAGAAGGTAATTGTTTATTTCGAAAATATTTGATAACCTTTAAAATATTTTCAGTTATACCCGGAACTTCTACATCATGAGTTAGTAAATTTAAAAGGTGAGATGAACATCCATACTGAATTACATTTACATCAGTATTTAGTTCTTTTCTCATTTTTTCGACGTTAGCCGCATTGTCCGTAACAAAACTTTTAACTTTGACATTAAAATTTTCTTCTGTTATTTGAATTGCCTTACAAGCAACATCTTTCAAGTAACACGCGATATGTGAATGTCCTGAAGTATCCTCAACATGTACTAAAACAGAAAATCCAGTTTGAGTAACAATACTGCAGCAAACTAAAGGTTCATTGTGAATATTGCTCCATCCATCCAAACACATCGAAACAGTTTCTCCTTCTATTTTTTCTTTGCATTGTTTTGATATATCTTCATACACTTGGTTCAAAATTTGTCCTCCAATTTGGTAAGCTGATGGTGTCTTGTAACCAGGTCTTAATAAACTACACATTTCTTTAAATTCTACATGGTCCGCATGCAGAAATGGGGTATTAGTTGAATAAAAATATTTTCCAATTTGTTTGTCTATCAATTGCGCATATTGTGAGGATGTAGATATTATTTCAGTTTCTTTACTTATATTTAAAATATGTCGTTTAGCAGGCAAAACAGTACTTATTTTTTCTTGATTATCTGTAAGTAAAATAATTTTGTAAACTACAGGCCAAATTGAACCTAACCTAGACGGCTAGACATCGCTGTATAGTATAATGTAATAAATTAAATTTTAAAATGCTTACCTTGAGTACTTGTTGATGGTTGAGGGTTAATTGTACTACTCGTTTCCATAATTGTCGTACTTTCCTCTGTAAAACAAGTAGTCGCATGGTTTTTCATTCGCAACGGAATTCCTTGCATTTATTTTCGACATATTTTACATCTAGCCCAATTACCTGTGTTATTGGCTTTGTCAACACACTCAAAATTTAACCACACAGGGTCCTTCTTCTTTGGCATTTTGTAAGCTATATTCTACAACACCACAATACACGAAATAAACGCAGTTTGTTTTCACATTGCACACCGCGCACGTAAGGGAATCACACGAATCACTAAAATTATTGATGTGAAGTTGAAGTTAGTCAAAATAGCTAGTAAAGTAAGAATTATCTTTAGAATATAATTTTAACAGAATTAATGAAAGTAATAATGAGAGGTATACTATATTTATTACAGACTATTTGAAATTTTTATATAATGGATATATATCATTGCAAAAATATGACGACATATATCAAAATAAATATCATGATATATATTGATCGATATATATCTTCGAACCCTGATTTTGTACGATATTTCAAACGTTCGCCAATTTACTTTTGGATATTGCAACATCCTACTTGTTTTCTATCATTGTAAACCAAATTTTGTATACTTTTCAAAAATATAAAAATAATATAGTATGTTCTATTTGAAATTTGTTTGTTTTAATGAGTTCTATCTACCATTTTCGGGTGTAATGAGAATGTGGTTTCAACAGAATGGTGCTCCTCCACATTTTGCCAACATCGTTAGGGACTACCTAGACGAAACGTATCCTGGAAGGTGGATAGGGAGAAGAGGCCCCATTGGATGGCCAGCAAGGTCACCAGATTTGACATCTCCGGACTTCTACTTGTGGGGCTTCTTGAAAGATGCGGTTTATAAAGAAAGACCAACTACCAAGGCCAACATGATTCAAAGGATACAGATAGCTTGCGACAGTATTCCTCGTGCAACGCTTTTGACAACGGTGAACAACTTTAAACGCCGAATTCAGCTGTGTCAACGGGAAAACGGGGCTACTTTTGAGCATCTTATTACTTAAAGGTCGGCTGAAATCAGCCCTTTTTAGGGCTACATGATGTACAAAATCCGAGCGAGTAGAATCCAAATCTGGAATAAAAAGTGGGGGTCCGTATTCAAAATTTCAAAGTTACCCCCCTCCCCGACCCCCTGGGGGTGGGAGGAGGGGAAATTATTACTGTATCGGCCCCTTCAAAACCATTAAACTTTTGTTTGAAATATTTTTTTGTCCGATGCATATTTTTCGAGATATTCCAGTGGATTTTTTAAAATGGGTCACCCGGTATATACATATATTGTGACGATACGTACCCTGTCACAGTGTCATTCCCAGTTGTTTTTAAAATCAGTATACTCCGCTGACGGAGTTCATTGACCCCCGATCACATGTGTTTGTGTCCAGAGCATGTTGCCGCTGATAAACCATATTAAACCTATAAAATATATGATGTTGAGCGCTATTTTGACATTTGTTGCCATTTACTTGGGTCTATAGCGAGCCACAAGCGATGTTGATCATATTTAGATCCCCACACACTGTAAATATAACCCTCAAAGTTTGTACAAATAAACACATGTTTACCTGACCGATGAATAACGATTAACTGTGTAAATCATACCATATGTATTGTATTGTTGTATTTTTGTTTGTTTGCTTTGTACAGGTTTTATTTTACTTTGTTTAACCGTGAATTGTGACGGCTGTTTATAGGGCAAGAGATCAGAAGTTAGCAACAAAGCGTTGACAGACGTGTACCGTTACAACAATAATACTGTAATTGTTATTATTTATTTTATAATGTTTATTGTTGAATTTTTATTGTTGTGGGCCACAAACTGGTACAATCACACTTTGCATAAACTTTTAGATACCTATTATTTAGATAATATCAGTATCGCTTCTTATATTTGGCAAATATATTTATTATATATTACTATTAATAAAAAAAAAGTGGATGTATATTCTTGATTATTTAAATTTCAAACTAAGGATAATAATATTTGTGTGGCAAATTATATAAGCCTTTTGTTATGTATATGTATATACTATGTATGTATAATCTCTTAAGCCTATTATGCCTATTTATTTATTGGGAAAATGTAAATTTATTGGAAAAAAAATGTCTAGCTATATTTTCTTTTTTGATATTTAAATTTTATATACTTTTGCGCAATTATATTTAATATGCATGGAATGTAATTAGAATATGAATTTGTGAGCTACACATATTTTGTGTAAGTTAATCCTATAAATAATGTTCTTAAGTTACCATACCCCTTGGTATGAAGCATGTACGCTTGAAAACCAATAAACATTATTATTATTATTATTATTATTATTATAATGTTTATTGTTGAATTTTTATTGTTGTGGGCCACAAACTGGTACAATCGGGATGTATTACGAATTTTAGTTATTTTATTTATTGTATTTTTGTTGTACAAACGCCAGCAGCGCCATTTTATACAAACTAAGTTTGAAACTTTCCCCTCCAAGAAATTTACGAGATTCTGCCGGATTACCAAAATTTGGGTATAAAAGACGCCGAATCGCCTGGAGACATCAGTTCTTGGGTTCGCCTGAATGACTTGGGGTCTTCGGGTCGAGCTGCGAACGTTTGAGAGAAGTCCACCGCCGAAGCTGCTACCGTTGTATGGTGAGTGCGAAACCGCTGTCCGTGCCTCTTGTGGATAATAGAGGCTCCGCCGTAACTTTGCTATCGCGTCAATTGCTGCTGGTGCAAGTTATATTTAACTACTGTTTGTTTTCGAACATATTTCATTATTTTACTTACGTATTGTCAGACTGCCATTGCTGTATCGCGGGGGCACAGTCGCCGTTCATTGGGCCGTACCGTAACAGTTTGTTGTTCAACAAGCACTTCATTTTGTTTTACGTTATATTTTGCTATTTTTGGGTTGTAATTTTGTTAGGGAAAATAAATATTGTTTTATTAAGGGTAACAAAGCGTGCTTCTTCGAATAAACCTTGGCCTGCCTCCACCAGCTATCCCGGCACCACAACCTTCCTTTTCAGCCACTACCGCCGACGGCGCCCGAGCAAACCTACCGACGGCTGAAAGGACGGTACAACGATGGCCCTGACACCGCTCCAGGTGCCACCGTTACAAATGGCGCCCGAGCAGTGACCTACAGAAACAGAAAAGAAAAGCACGTCCGTCCCAACGGAAAACCCTTCCGCCGCCGCAACCGTCCGTAAATGGAATACCGTTTTTGACGGGACAACCGATCCCGTGTCGTTCCTCGAACGAGTAACTGAGCTCCAAGTCAGTTACGGTTTCGATGACCGACAGCTCCTCGCAACATTGCCAGAGCTTCTTAGAGGCCGCCCCCTGAAATGGCTGCGCAACAACCGTGGCGACTGGATGACCTGGAACGACTTCCTGACCGACTTCAAGTCCTACTATGTGGGTGAAGATTATTCTCTGCGGATAGAGGAGGAAATTAGTCGGCACAAGCAACGTCCTGGCGAGAAAGGTAAGGATTATCTCACCGATATCCGTACCCTTATTCGTCGGTATGGCCAGCTATCCGCAGAACAGGAACTCGTCCGGGTTTACAACAACATGTTGCCTGAATGCCGCCAGTACATCCGCCGCCGTGACGTCGCTAGTGTGCGTGACCTCGTCCGACAAATCGACGAGTACGAGCGTCTCCAGAAGGAGATAAAGGCTGCGCCACAAGCGACGCAACTCCATGCCGCCACCGCCTCAACATCCGCCGCAAAACGTCCGCCGCCGCCGCCGAAGGCCGATGTGTCCGTGCTCTGCTGGAGATGTGGCCAGCACGGTCACCTACGCCAAACCTGCCAGAACAAGCCCAAACTATTTTGTTGGCGTTGTAGCAAGCATGGAACGACAACGCGTGACTGCGGTTGCCAGAATACACCCCTACCTTGCCCTGCCGCGCTCCCTGGTATCCAAGAGAAGAGTACCAACGACAACCGCCTGTTTCTTGCGGTACAAATAAAGGGTCAGGAATTCCAGGCGCTGGTGGACACTGGCTCCATGTATTCGTACATCAACACACGTACGGCCAAGGGACTGACCGACCGCCATACCCAGATACGATCCGCTCACCACCAGGAGGTCCAACTGGCCAACGGCACGATGACGCACACCCAAGGTGCGCTGACGCTTGGCTGTCTCGTAGACGGCATCAGGAGACAGCAAGCGTTCCAATGTCTGCCCAATTTGGCCCATATCATTATCCTGGGCATGGACGCGCTGGCGACCTTCAGAGCGACTATCTGTGCAGCGTCGCGTAGAGTCACGCTGCTAGCACCTCCCACACCGGTCGCCCAGGTAAGCGCAATTCAGCCCCAAAGGGAGAAGGGTAAGTTGGCACCACGTCGTCCAGTGGTACCCATGGCAGCCAGGTCACCGTCCCGCCGTAATCGTCCATGTGCTGAGGCCTCTGTTAAGAGCCCGCCGACCGGAGGAGCGTCCGCAGCCGCCACCGTCGCCGCAGCTGCACGAGCGGGCGCCCCTCACTACACCGTCGAAGCCAGAGGCGTCCCCTGTCCCCACCACCGTCCGCGTCGACTCCAGGGCAAGGAGTCGGCCGGACACTGTCATGGAGTCCGTTGGTGACTCGCCGAGGGAGGAAGTGTCCTTCCAGGAGGCCCTCCTGCAGTGCTACGGCCCCGATCCGCCCGAGGTGAGTTCGTCTTTCTACCGGCCATCGACTCTATCGATGCCGTCATCACCTCTGTCACCAAGGACCCTGGCGGACTGGCTGCTCGTGGAGACGTCACCGCTGCCGACCACACCCGACCGACCCATCACGCCAAGGACACCGAGGTGGGCCAGCCAGGAGCAGTTGGACTCCCTGTTTGGCCTGTCTCCGGCTTCGCCAGCGAAGCGGTCAGGCCAGACGCCCAAGGACACACCGCCGGTTCGGGCACCGCCGCCGACTCCGTTCATGTTTCAGGTGCCGGACCGGAAACCCTTGAGGGCTAGGCTGACTCCCAAACGGCAGGCACAGGGCGTCCAGTCCGGAGTGTTCCTGGTTCCACGACCTTGGGCGTGATGGAGGGGATCATCCTCATACCCAGCTCCACGTTGCCGCCCCCTAAGCTGCATCCACCAATGCCCGGATACCGCCGGACTAAGGTGCGGGTGGGCCGTCCTGGAGGAGGGACCACGTGGACCTGGGTGGAGCAGCCGGACACACCACGTCCCCGGCACCGAAGAAGAAGGCAGAAGCGGCAGTCCACGCACCGCTGAAGAGGAGCATCCGCCGAGGGTACCGCCATTTTCCCTGGCCTTGAAAAAGGTTTTTTGTTTGTTGTTTTACAACATGTTAGTTTCCCAAGTTTTGCTTGTTAAAGTTTACTTACCGCACCGCTGTATAAGTTTTTGTTGCAAAAATATAGATTAACATCTATGGAATAATAATTTGATTTAAATGTCAACGTCACTGGGTAAACATATTAACATAGATGGCAGTGTAGTAGATAATTATATATCTGTAACTCTACGACATACGTCATTATTATTTGTAGTGTGTTCGAACAAGTGACCTTGAATAGTCATCTTTTGTGAACCAAACTATGCATGTATTTTTCTTTACGTCCATTGGATGCATTGCACAATGTGAGAGAGCATAGCCAAGAGATACTATTTAGATCGTCGACTGCAATAGTAAAGTAGGGGGCATTCCTATCCATAAAACACTAGCGCTAGGTGACGTAAAACCGTACTATAATAATTTTGGCGCCTAGTATGAATCGTACGTTTCTATGAAAAATTAATATTTATTTTATATTTTCGTCAGGATATTATTTAAATCAGAAACTTTCACATAAATTACAAGCTCACAATCATCTATGGATGAATAATATTGTTAATTAATTAAAAGTTTCAGATTTAAATAATATTCAGAAGAAAAAAACATTTATAGATTAGAAATGAATTCCCTTCTTAGTGCAAGGGCATTTTTTTTTCAAATATTTACAGAAAAGAACAAAATATTTCATATAAAGTGTAACAAACATTTTTATTTCGTCGGCATTTACAAAAAATATACTTGTAAAAAGGAAGAAAGAACATATTAATAAATATATTTTTATGACGATATTTAAAAATCCACATGTGACATTTTATATTTCAAATATATTTACAAATTAGTTACAACAATAAACAAACAATACAATTATAATTGTTTTTCATTTGACAAATTTTTATTATATCTATTTATTTTATTCTGATCCTGTTTTAAAGCCATAATAATAATAATAATAATAATAATAATAATAATCTTTATTTGCCCAACAGTATAACCATTAATAGGACAAAACATTGTACATATAAGACGCATTTTATAATAAACAGGTATGAAAAATACAATATATGAAAAATACAATATAGATACATTCAAAAAATAATAATACATCGAAAATAATTTGACAAATTCGAAAACAATTTAACAAATTACGAATTTAAAATATAACAAAAATATAAAATATAAGTTTTATTGGGTCATTTAAATGACTTTTATTTTTGCCACATAAAATTTTGTTTACATTTTTGACCCAAGTTACAATTAAAAGTTTAAAAACCATATTTATTATATCTTCTTTAATATTGTGCTTCGCACAATTAAATGTTACATGCCGTTTTTTCTCGGGCTAAATTTTTTAAACGTTGTAAAATATTTAAATTATAACACATGCTTGGAATCGAATATTCAAATGTGTCGACTAATATATTCAAAAAAATTATAAATTTTTGGTAGGGATGGCATAAAGTATTTGGTCTATATTCCCTAGCGCTTATTATACTATTTTCGTCGCGTAGACCTTTTACATCATTTTGGCAAATAGAACATTTTTTATTGTAGTAGCTCTTTCTGACAAAAGCCTTTCATTTTGTTCACTAATAATGTTTATTTGGTTTGTTAAATTTCTCAGTTCTGTTTTTACTTCTTTTATTGCTTGTATTGTTTCTCGGCCCAAATCTATAAAATTTTCTGCAGCACATTATAATTATTATAACTTACTCTTTGCCACTGCGCAAGGTTTTTTTCTGGACCAGCGGAATTAAGTTGTTGGCATAATATAACAACTTATTTTTCCTTCTGGCCCTAATAATTTGTTTCGGGTAAAGTCCATGTGGTCATTCATGAACTCCACCAACAGTTCTTTTTGATTCGCAGTAACTTTATCCGCTCGTTTGTTGTCCATTTTAAAACAATACACAAGAGAAACTACAAGATAAACAACCTCCCAAGCGTAAGTAGATTAGTTGTCTTTGCTCCCAAGACCTAATATCAACTTGACAGATGATGTAAACGGAATTTGATTTTTTTTCTCATACTACCAACATAAATATTTATACGAGAACATAAGCAAGTGAAAGTTACTAAAACAGCACCGCTCTGTATCACCCCGGTGAAATGTGAGATGACGTCATTATAATAACACCGTAAATCGGTGAAAAGTTATAGAATAGGGGTCCTGAAACTCTGGCTCATCACTTGGGCAGCATACGACACTTTCATCTTTTTAATGCATCTTTTATTTACATGATGCTCCGTCAGTTTTGGACAGAGTTTTAATTCCTCTGCTCCCTGGTCAAGGTCATATAACTGCTCTATATGCTTCCAAGACGCAGTTTTTTTCCCCATTTACTTCAAAAATTATGTCTTTTTCTAAAAGATGATTTCTGACATTTTTTAGTAAATGCGGTATATCAAAAATATGTATGACTTCTTGGCCGTTGATTTCATATCCCAGGCCTTTATTTTCTTCCCCTTTCCTTTTATACAAGTCATCTGTTTTTGCCCGTAACAAATTAATTACACCACAATTGTTGGTGCCTTGATCAGACACGGTAGCTACTACCTGCAAACCACATCCTCGGACTTCTGATATAATTTCAGAAATTAAATTTGCGAGGTGATGTCATTCGGTGGATGTTTCTGAAAAAAACATACGCAACCGGTTGTTTGAATTTTTGAAACAATCCTTTAACCATGAACACCAAGGCATACTTCACGAACTTAGGTTTTCGTTGTCCATTTCCCAAGTCTTCGAAACCTTCTATTTCGTCTTTCACCGACCTATATTCTAGTTGTTGGCTTACCGCCATCTCGTCAAACATGATGACGCAATGCCTGTCGACAGGCTTTAGTTTCCTAACATATTTTTTCATATTTTGAAATATTTTTTTGTTTATGCCAGTTCGTAGCGGCATTTTTTTCAGCATAGTTAGAATAGTTGACCTATTGGGTAAAGAAAAAATCTTTGACAGTAGCCGATACCCTCTGCCACTTTGTTTGTATAGTGACAATGCCAGTATTTTGTCATCCAGAGAAAATCTTCTAGCCTTCGGTTTCTTATTCTGGTTTCGAAGTTGACTTTGAATAAAATTATACGTTGGTACATTCACGGAATCTATCCACTTCGTAAATGATTCCGAATCATTTACTTTTTCCGTAGCGAACAACCGTTGTTTAAAAGACATACATTTCTTTTCGACGGCAGCCTTTTTCTTTTTTAATGTTGTTGCTGTTCTATACAAAAATTTTGCTTTTGGAGTTAATTCCGCAGCTCTTCGAACATGCATTTGTAACAACATGTGTTCCTTGCGTCGTTTTCCGCCTGTAAGAAAAAAAAAGAAATTAATATTTTAATAAAGTAAATTATACAATATCAACATATATTTATAGGAGTATTTGCTGGTTATACCTTTTCGGATATTGAGATTTTAGCGAATAAACATGATATTACAAATATTAGACAACATTAAACTTAAATGTTTGTTTCTTGGGTAATTCCTTGACTGTTGGTATGTTGTAAAAGGTTAAAGGTAAATAATTGGAGTTGCAGTCTGCTGAACAATGTTTATTAGGATTCTTTTAACATGCCGACGTTTCGGTTCCAATTGAACCTTCTTCAGGGTTCTGGAATACATTTTTTTACATATAATACAAATTCAAGAAAATGTTTTACAAAATTACAAAAGTTACTTACAGTTAAAGTGTAGTTGGTAAAAAACAATTCATTACAAACGAAAATTAAAAGTAAAAAAAGGATGAATATGTCGTCAAAAGTGTCAAAGTGATAAAATAAAAGCGTGCATACATCAGTAAACTATTCATTAAACTAATACATTATGTTGCAGGCAAAAATTGCAAGATGCCTCTGGTCCCACGCAGTTCGATGACCTGGGTGTAAAAATTAGGGGGAAATAACTAGTTTAAATGTGTTTTATTTTAATTTATATTTTAACCATTCTTTTTATCCTTAAGTTATTCTTTTATTTTTTATTTTTTTTATTTTTAATCTTATCTTTGCTTATTTTAAACTTTATATTCTTATTATCCTTTCTTAATGGTTTAATTTTAAAATGTTTTTATAATGTTTGTCTAAAATTCCTTTGTAAATAACACTTAAATGTTGGATGTCGGTCTGTGCATTTATGGAGTTTTTATGTTTTAGGATTTCTAACATTTCTATTGTGAGACGTTTGTTTAAATTTTTCTCTTGTTTTAAGATTTGTGTTTCTTGAAAATTAAATGTTTGTAATTGATAAATATTTGTTCTTGTCAAAAATCAGATTTTTCTGGGAGGTACGAGTACATTTAATATATATTATTGTATTATTAATTAAATATGTATTTAAGTTATAGGTATGTTAATATTACATATATCCGTAAGAAATACCACTAATACTGATTTGACGAATTTTGAACATATTTGAATAGTAGGACAAAATTTCTCATAGAACTAAAGAAGAGATACAATTTCACTTATTTGTGTGTACATACAAGACATGTTAAATTCGTTACATATAGGGCGTGAGTTTGTTCGGCCGGAGGGCTGGACAACCGAGAGAAAAGGTTCTCCATTTTGGCTACAAAAATTTCAGCAGGCTCACCAGGGCCTTGAGTACGGGACCTAATCTCTTCCTGCAGGGCTAAGTCGTAACTGGCAGGGAGAAAAGCAGACCGAAGTCGGGCTGTGAGACCAGACCAAGTGGATGCAGATTCACGTACCATACGGAACCAAACTAGGGCATTTCCGGTAAACAAATCAGTGGCTTGTCGGAAGAGCTGTTCATCACTAACTCCGCGGGCATGGGCGCATTCTTGTAAACGTTCTAAAAATTCATTTACTCCCGAGGAGCCATCAAATTTAATATTCCAACGTCCTATTTGTGGGTGACGTTCGGCAAAATTTACATTCGGCAAAAGTGTGCTATGCACGACTTGGGAGCGTATAGGGGAGTAAGTTTTGAACAGGTGGTAAGTATTGACGTGAGGGTTCATTACTAAACCGGATCGAGTTTAAACGGCTAATAAAATCCCGACTACTTGTATCTTCAGGTGGGGCTACTACAGGGTCATCATTGCCAAAATAAATTAAATTTACAGGGGCACTACGTTCTGCTGTTAGGGATGAGCATGCTAGACGTGCAAGGTTGGTTTTAACAACTGTAAACAATCTAATGACTTCAGGCTGATATTGAACTGGCAGACGCAAAACTCGCTTCTGAATATGAACAAGCCTGGTGCTACATTCTTCACTAACCTTGCTTGGAGCCTACAATTTGCCGAATTTCATCCGTATTTCCCGTATTTTGATTATACATTGAAAGTTCTGATACATTGTATGCCAGAGGAGGGATAAACAAGTAGGTTAGATATTCCGATTCTACTTTGTATGTGGTGCTAGTATGAGCTAGCAGGAAGTAATTGGGAGTATGAGCAGTGCAGGAAGCAGGTAAATTAAATATACCTGTGCCAGAAATTACTTGCGTGGATATGTTAACGGGTTTTGTATCGTCTGTACTCGGACAATTTATTGTTAGTACATCCCTATTTACAATATAAACCCAAAAATTTGAATTTTTGGCACGGTATAATACGGACTTCTTCTCTGAGGTTACTTTATGTTTAAAGAGTTTTTGAGCTTTTTCAGTATTTCCGGTATACAAACGAGACACGCAAGATACATCGGAAATTCTGCGAATAGGTCTAGTAGGGGGACAAATTTGGAAATTACCTTTTCTGCAATTTCCTAAATCTGACGCTTCAAATTCAATATAAAATTGTCCATCCTTTGAGGCAGCTAAAAATTCCGCGTTTGGTTGTATAAAAAGCCTAGTTTGCGTATCATTCTCTTTTGTGAAGTAAGGAAGTAGTAAAGCTCTGTAAACATGGAAGTAACGTTCTGGTGCTTTGAGTGGAATTTCTACAAATAATCGTAGTGTATTGTTAAAATATGCACCTTGGACAGTAGCAAGATCATAGTACATGTAAGTATTCCTATCCGCGTTTGATGTTAACAGGGTTAGACTGGTTGGCAGGTTTGACTGAATTTGTCTTAAGGCTATTTTTAACAATTCTGGCCTAATCACTGGACTAAGTTTAGCGCAGTAATTTCTAAAGCGTTTCCAAAATCATTAACTGTTTCTTTTAAGCCATTTAAAATGTATTCTGCTGTCCTTAATGCCGAATTTAAATTTAGTGCTTTAACAATTTTTAGGTCAGTACTATTCTTTAATTTTTGCTGTTCCTGGAATAACAGTTCAGTGTTATTATTTAATAGTGCGAATATAGTTTTAAATTTCTCAAAATTTGCAGTCAACATCAATTTCCTCTTCTTTTTAGATCAGTGTTGCCAACTGTGTGAATATACAACACCCATCGCATAGTGTGCATACTGGCAGTGCGTCTTTGTTTTTAGTACATTCCTTTGTTGGGTGGTTTCCTGGGCATTTAACACAACGATATTCTTTTGAGCAATACGTTCTGGTATGACCGTATTGCTGGCACCTTTGGCATTGTGGAATCTTTCTTCTTTCTCGGTGCTTCAATTTCTATTTTAGTTCCCAAAAGGTTTGTTAACTTGTAAATGACATTATTCTCGCAAGGATCTTGATCAACGAAATGCATAGGGAATCCTTGTTTCGTATGCCAGCTTTTTATGTTTGATATGTTGCGGATTTTAAAGCCCTTCTCTTCTAAAGCTTCCTTTACATCTTCTATTGGCGTTGTGGGGTGTAAGTTTTTTATTACAACTCTATATGCACGTTCTTCCCTTGGTTGATAAGTGTGAAATAAAACTTTGTTTTGCTTCAATAGGTGAATGAGTCTTCGATAGGCGTTTGGAGTTTTTGTGTTAACTTGAACTTCTTCGTTTCTAAGTATTTTACAGAAGAACTCGTTAATATCGAGTGAAGTTTGCAAACAAGCAAGCATATTAGAGTAGTTAACAACGTTCTCAATAAATACAGGAGGTGGTTTGTGATCTTTTGTCTTGTCTTCTGTTTCGCGTGTTTGTGATGATTCTTCAGTATCTAGTGCTGATAATCTATTTGAGATGCTTATATTTTCCTTTGATGAACTAAGATTTAGTTTCATCGATTTAGTTGCAGAGTAGTTACTATTATCGTTTCTGGCGCGTTTTGTTCTTCTGTTCTTAGTGTTTTGCCATGAGCATGCAGGTTCTTCATTAATGTCAGTATTGGATTCGCCTATGTTGTTGTATTCCATTGATAATTGCGTTGGAGTTTGTACTTGAGACGCGTTATTTATTATTTGAATGTCGGGGAATTGTGGACCTTGAGAATACTGTTGTGACCTGAAAGCGGCCAATCTAGCTGCTGTTGGAGAGTATGATGCTGCTGATTGTAAGATACTCTGTATAGGAGAGCAAATAGGAGTAGTTGGCAATGATGTCTGATAATTCATAGTTGCTATAGTTGTAGTAATTGTACTCGTAGTAATTGTACTAGACAGTGGAGTATGAGGAAGTATCGTACCCCCACTATTTTCAGACATTTTTGTTATGTTATTATTCCAATGGATAGATAAATACTGTGTGTTACGAAACACTACACTATTTGATAACACTACACTAATTAATAAGTATTAATTATTTGAAAGGCACAAGTAAATACACGGAGCGCACAAAACACGTCTGCACACTTCGGCTGTCTGTTCAAGACAGTTGATTTAATAGAGTTGATTTTCTTATTTAATTTTGCAACATCTTTTGACATCGCTGTGCCAAATAAAAAATTTAAAACATGACCTCCTAAATCAACAAGACCATTCGAACCATTTTCCAAGATTTTTCACCTGTTGGCATTAGCCAAAGTCTATATTTATTTGTCAAATGATTTTCGTTATTAAAACAAAAAGGTAAAATATTATTTTCAGTTGTATTTTGTATTGTATTTAGCTATGGGTGCCTGTGAGGTGACGCCTAGTAAGCGACCGCACGATACAAATATTCCATCATTACCGATATCTGTACAAAGCAGATTGGCACACCCAGCAATGGGTAATATGCCGTGATGAATTTTTTTTTATAATTGAAATTTCTTCATTATTAATAGAACAATTTAATTCTTCATTTGTTGTTAACGAATTTTTAGATGTTAATTCATTATCTAAGCTTACTGTTAAATTTATAGATTCTCGAACTTCATCGACATTCTTAAAAACATATGTAAAATTATTTGACATTTTTTATAATGAGTGATATATAATATTCGAAAAACCTTACAACTTAACTCGATTCGGTAAATCGAATATTAATTGAAGACGTAAGTGGATAAAGGTGTTATGTCACAAAATTAAAATTCTGAGTAAATCTAAATAAACCGTTCTCAATTGGAACTTTTTTGTTTGTCTTTTGTTTTCAACAAGTATCTCATATTAGAAGGCATATTAATAGTATTTTCATTTCCCATATTTTACAATTTAATACAACACTATCTTACTGAAAAAAATTAGGTTTTTTGTACATAACACCTTTATCCACTGAACCTGAAATCAAAACGAGGTTGCGTTGTTATAAATAAAAGAGTCATGTAATCTACAAACTCATTTATTTTCTTTCGTAATTGCAATATAAAACTAATAAAACAAAAAGTTACATCGTTTTTCTCTTCTTTGTTGTTTTGGATTTTGGTTTTTCAAGATTTTGCTCTAAAATATTATCATAGAACCATCGATACTCTTCTTTGACAAACGTGATTTGGTCCTGTAAATTTTTCATTTTTTCAGTGCTCAAACCACCAATCTCCGCAAATCTAGTAGGTGTAACTTCGTGCTTTTTAACTACTCGTGAACCTTTTTTTGTTAAATCAACTTGTAAAAATGGTGTAAAATCATCTAAAGATGTTTTTTAAAAATAGTAAGCAAACTCTTCTACTCTGATCCATTTAATATGATCGCGAAGGTAGATTTTTGTATTTATAGTATTTTTTTTCCTTTTTAAACAAATGTAGTTTTCCGGGAAGTTCCTCAAAGTTATAAAAAAAAATGTTCCATATTGAGACACACACTGTTCTTAGTGCTTGCGGACTTGATCATTTCACGATATTGTTCTGGCATAAAAATATTTGAGTGTTTCCTAATCACCTTCTCGATTCGTCCAAAGTCCCTGTCAGAATCAAGGTAACTGGTAACTATGACCAACTTCTGGGAACTTGTGTTCGATAATTTTGAACAACCCATTCAAGATTAAGTATTGATAGAGGCCAAGAATAAAGAAGTTTTTGTTTTGACCACCACACGAATCCGATCAAACGATTAGATGATCAATTTCGGGATGATCTTCTTTGAGCAACTTGCAAAATCTAAACAGACAACTGGCAATTTCGTTACTGCCTCTATTGGCTACATCCTCGGTCCAAGTGAAAAAGTACGACTTGTTACCTGAATGATTGATACAATGCACCCCGAAATTGTAGTGCCACATTTGCCGTAAATAAAAAGCCTTGGATGTAGACAATTTAGGCAGCGGCATAGTTTGCTGCAAGTCCATGGTGATATAACAGATCTTTTTGTTAATTAATGGCTTCTTTCTGTCTATTTTTTGGCGTTCAAAAGCAAAGTTATAATTTTCTGAATGCTCAGATGTGTTTTCACCGGCGTCACATACACTACACGTATCACTTTTAGGATATCCAAATGAAAGGTTGAACTTTGTTTCGAAAATATGACGGTACATAGAAAGTTTAACCATAAATCTATCATCAAGTTTAGCCTCCTTACACCGGTCTATGTACATCTGATGGAGCCGGGATACGTTAAGTTCTGGGGAAAGATACTTTTTATTCTCATTCTTATTTCGCGAATAATGGCTATCTTCAGCAGGAAACTCTTTGATTTGATTTATGTTGCAATTCACATCGTCACTAATTTTGTGAGGCCGATTCTTGTGACGTCCTCGTTTATCCGGCGTTGGAGCTGATTGTCCAGTTTTTAGGCGTTTTTGTAAGAGTTCAATTTTCTTTCTGCCAATTTGGTATAGTGAGCAAAATGCATCTTTGCATACTGCTGTTACTTTTTTGGCATACGTTACTGAATATGTAAACGAATATTGTTTTTGGGTTCTCGTATTGGTTCGATGGCGGGCAACTGGTTTTATTCCAATACTTTTAAACAGTATAGAATTTTTGGAATTTACATCTAATGCTTAAAACTTTTTTAGAATGGCCTCTCTTGCTTCAAGTACAGTTTAATCTGCATTTTTCTTTGCATAACAATCCGCTCTTTATGGTTTTCTTCTCCATGATTTTGCCACTTTGCGAAACATATTCCTCTCCCTTTTGTCTGCATATTGCAGATTTTTTTCTTTTCCATTGTTCTGGGTGGCGTATTCGTTTTCGGCAAATTTTTGGTTTGGGTTCAAAAACTTTCTTTTTTGTCTTTTCCCGATTCTCCAAAATAACATTAAACTGAACGTTGTCAGCGGTGACATGAATGGGATCTATGTTGCTTACATTTTCATCTTCAATCACCTCATTGGGTGTTTCTTCTTCATCATCATTTCTCGTTCGGTAAGTTTGATCATCAATTTCAAATATGTTTCTTTTGACAATTTCTCGTTTCTCAAGAAAAACATTACTTTTACTGCTTCCAGCAGTGACACTCGTTTCAATCAAGTCATCTACGTCCTGAGAAGCTTCTCTGTCGTCACCACTTTCAGAGTAATCCATTTGTTCATCGTCTTCTTCATTATCGTCATGATAAGGAATATATTCATTATCTGTTGAAACATCCTCATCGTCATTATAATTACTATTTAATGAAACATCCTCATCGTCACTACGTTCTTTCATATCTGAAAATAAAAAGTTAGCTCGCTCACTCTGTATATATAATGATACCACTATGTGCATCAGAAGTAGTAGGTGCATTTGCACTTGGTTGCTGGGCACTGGCTCTAGTAATTATTGTACTAGAAGTATTAGACCCACGTTTCAAGTCTACAAATAAAAAATTGGAGGTGAAATTTAGTGCGCTCAAAAAATTTAAAATATTTACCTTTTTTTTGCGAATTTAACTTATTCTGATCAAGCAGTAATTTCAGAATACGTTTCCCTCTACATTCCATCATAACAGGATTAATATTTTGGATTAAAACACATATAATTACACCAGAACATTCAAAACACAACTAGAAATCTTGTAATAATAAACACACAACCTCAAAATTATGCACATGTCACTTTTACTACCAACTGAACTTTACCATTTTCTGGTGGATAAAGGTGCTGTTACCATAGCACCTTTATCAACCAACAACTAGTGGTTGTTGTTGAGACATAACGCTTTCATCATCTGGCAATTACCTCAAAATATAAGAAATCAGATATTTGTGGTTTCCTGAAAGATAGATTTATACCTTGGGTGTATGAAAAGTGAATAAAAGCATTTTTTTTTAAATGCGACATAACACCTTTATCCACTTCAATTATATCATCATTTTTTTCTATATAAAAGTACAAATTTTCTAATTCGGTTAATTTTTCTTTATTTAATGTATTAAAAGCCGCAGGGAAAAATGTGTTAAATTCGTTGGTTTTTACTACTTGTCTTGCTATCTAGTATTAACGATTTTTGCGGATGTAATTTTATGTTTAATGTTTTCTTCCAGCTCTGTTATATGAATGGTCGGCAACTGGTGATCTGATGATCCCAACTGGTTGAAATAGTTTAAAAAATTAGAAGCCATTTTTGTTATTTCTGAATAATAAAATAATAATTAAATTTCAGTTTTAAATTTAATATAATTAAAAATTTGAAAATAAAATTAAGATAAAAAATAATAATACTTACAGTTTTGAAGTATAAAAATAGAACTGCTTCTAACAAATGCAAACTTATTAATGTTTTATAAAAGATATGTTCATGTATTTATATAAAACCAATTATTAATAAAGATAAAAAAAATGGCTTTGTGTTAAATAAAAGATAATATATATATATATATATATATATATATATATATATATATATATATATATATATATATATATATATATATATATATATATATATATTTGATGTGTTTTTTTTCCTGTAATAAATAGATAATAATAGATATATCAGCAAGCAGATATTAACATCGTTTTTGTGAGATTAGGTAGCTATTTTCTTTTTTGATTGTTGTTTTTTTTCCTGTAATAAATAGATAATAATAGATACAACAGTATGCAAATATTAACATCCTTTTTGTGATATATTTAAGTATATTTTGTTTCCTTTCTGTACTGATTAGGTAAAAACATGATAAAATTATACAATTATCAACATCCTGAAGTTGTTTTTATTTTATATTGATAAGTAGCTAAATTCTATATAAATAACAGTTTTTGTGAGATTAAATAGTTAACTTGTTTGTGAGATTAAATAGTTATTTCCTTTTTTTGATAAATGTTTTATCATGTTTAGTGCTTGTATATATAAAGAAGCATAAACATTTTTTGTAACAATTATAACGTTTTTTGTATTGATGATAAAGTACTTTAGTGTGTAAACTACTAAAAATAAAAAATGGTTGTTTGGGAAGCTACTAGATCATCGTTTAAAAATCGCGTATATTATGGAAAAATAAATAATAATGAAGACATTATTGAACCAATTTTTTTTAAAATAAATGTTTATTTGTATTGACAAAGTGGGTGAATTTATTTATCAATTTCGATCACCAGTGAAATTAAATTGTGAATTATGTTGTGAATACTTATTACAAAAAAATGATAACTTGCAATCATTTAATGTATATCATAATTCACGTATGATGCCAGTAACATTAAATGATGATTTTACTGAATGGTTTAATATAAACGTAATGGATCCTATATTAAAAAACATGTCCGAATTTCAAGAGCGGGATAGTGGAAAGGCATTAAATAAAATTTTATATTTAAAAGTTAAAAAAATTAATAGATACTTATCAATTATTATTTTATTTTTTATTTATAGGTTAATATTAATAAACTTGATTCAATAAATAGTTTGATCTTCCTGAAAATATTAAAAAGAGGAAAGCTATAATAAATATACAAAATATGGATGAGAAATGTTTTATTTGGTCGCTCCTTGCAGCTATGTATCTTGCAGATGAGAATGCACATCGATCTTCGCAATATCCAAATAATCATTAATAAATTTTTAATTTATCCAATATTAGATTTCCTACACCACTATGTGATATAACTAAATTTGAAAAAAATAATAACATATCCATAAATGTTTATGGAATAGAATATAATGCAGAAACTAAAAATCATCTAATAGTTGGACCATTGCATTATACAAAAAAAAATTAGAACGACATATAAATTTACTTTATATAACAAAAGAAGAGAAAGCTCATTATTGTTTGATTAAATCGCTTTCCCGATTATTATATTCACAAATTTCAAAAAGTAAAAACAGAAAGTACCGTAAAATGGGGATACTTAAGACGATTTTTACATATTTTTGTTAATAACTTTTGAACCATAAGCTGTACAAAAAATAGTTAAATATTTGTAAAAAGAAGATTTTATCAGAAATAAGATTATCAGCAAATATATATATATATATATATATCTATTGTTAGCAAATTTTTTTTATTTAAAAAGTGTCTCATTTTACACTGAAGTCGGGGTTAAATGAGACACTTTAGTTTTTGCCTGCAAACTTATGTACTGATTGTCCTATATATAGTTATCATGCTGTACCTCTTACTTGAGACACTAGGCTTGAAAATAAAAATTATGATTATGACCTCGGGTATAGGAATTATGGTTATTTGAAAATAAGACTTTTATATTGTCTCAATGTATAATATTTACTAAGAAAAAATATTATAAAGGCACTTGTAAACATGTAAAAATCACAAAAATTGGAACAAAAATATACTCCTCTTAAAAAAAAATTAACAAAAACTTTTGTACCTACTCTGATAAATGGTGTTATACATTACAAACTAACATCTTTACAAAAAATATGTTTACCTCTGTTTATTACAGGCACAGAAAGAATGCTGTTGATCTGATTTTTATTAATTGTACAGATATCTTCAATTTGAGGAAAGGTAAAAATATTATTTGTTTCATTGAAGCGTCTTAAACAACTAATTTTATATGAATTTTTATTTACATGCAATATTTTTGCAACAAATTTTTTTACACATTCTTTTTTACTTCTGGGATTATAACAAAAATTTACTATAATGAATACATTTTCTAGCAATTTGGAATGCTCCACCGGGTATTCTACAACTTGTGGAGCGATGTCTTGTTGTTCTTGGTCTTCTTCGTCACTAGTATCAGTCTCTGTAATGTCACTTTCAGTCTCTTCTCACTCTTCGATAACGGTAGGAACTTCATTTTCAATTCCTACAGGATCACAGTTTAAGGCAGCAGTAGATATAGATTGTCCAGGGGAGATATCAATTTTTTTTCGTTTTCTAAGAGGTCTGTCATTATTATTTGTTTTAATTTGCTTTGAAATTATTTCTTCAAAAGCGTGTTTGGCATAGTTTTCTTGAGCGGTTTTATTAGGCACATAATCTGGTAATCGCTTTAGCACTTCAACACGGTCCACAGGATGCAAACCAGTTGCTCTAAAACCATTACTAATAGTTTTTACGCTGTTCTCTTCAATGCGTAATAATGTCTTCTTCAGTAGAGAAGGAAAAACGGTTTTTGGTACACAGCCGCGGTTCTTCCGTTTCCATTCCAATAAAATGTTGCGCCATGTTATCTTCAGCGGTCTAAAATAGGTCATATCAAGTGGTTGGCACACATGTGTACTATTTGGAGGTAGAAAAATAAATTTTATATTATTTAGTTCACATTCATTAATGATCTTCACAGAAAGATGTGTAGCCAGATTATCACCAATAATTGCTTTATTGCCCTCTAAGTTCTTAAAATATGGAAATACTATTTTATAAAGCCAATCATTAAAAATGTCACCATCAAACCATCCTATCTTAGATCTATTGTAAATAGCTCCATCTGGACCATCTTCTATCCATTCTGGATAAAGATTTTTGGATTTATATACTATATATGGTGGAAGTGTAGTGCCAGATGCACTTACAAAAAACATTACAGACGTAGAACTTTTCGAACTATCCAAGATTCTAATTGGATGCTTTGTTCCTTTACGGACGATGACTTTATTTTGACCTGGATCGTCCATAAGATTTGTTTCGTCGTAATTTAGTTTGTTTGCAGGCGGAACATTTACTAGAGATTCTTCAATATTATCAAAATATTCATTCATTTGTACTGAAGTGACGGCAGCCCTTGATCTTTTTATATTTTGAGATAGACGTTGTGTTAAATGTTTATTCCGATTTAAAAAACTTTTCATCCAGTCATATCCGGGAAGGTTATCTTCCAATCTAGTTTCTAAACCTTTCCTATCTAAATATGCTTTAACAAAATATCTTATATCTTTTTCCGTCATGGGATAGCCCCATTTACTATCTGTTTCTATTGCATCTACAACTATTTTCTCTTCTCGTGCATTTAAAACAGTCGGCCTGCCGTATGGCATTGGATTTAAACCTCGAAATTTACTGTTTAGGGTAGCGCGGGGTACCCCATATTTTTCTTCGGCTTCCCGAAATGTAAGGATTCCGTCGCTAATTTCTTCCAATGCAGCTTCCAGATTAACTGCTGGGTAATCTGCGTAGCGCCGTGTCCCCAGCTGCCGTTTATGCGTACGAGGCATTGCGTCTCAAGTTACCTTTTATAAAAGTAACATTTACTTAACATCAATTTTTTTCAAAAACTATAAACATACTTCTAAATTTTATTTTTAAATTCTACTGTTTTATTTGGAAAATTTGTCATAGATGGCCATACGAGCGCTAAATTCAAAAAATGAATATTTGTCTCAAGACAAACGTAAAGTCCCAAGTATCCACATTTGACTATATGTGACAGATGTTTGCAATATTTTAGTTCCTATAATTTATTACAAATACATGAAAAGGATTGTGTTTTAATGGATGCAGTTAAAATAGAAATACCATCAGAAAATGAAATATGCGTTTCATTTAAAAATTATTCAAGAAAAAAACGTCACCCATTTGTGGTATATGTAGATTTTGAGTGTATGACATTACCACTTGCTACTTGTGACCCAACTCCACATACATCATACACAAACGCATATCAACAGCATATACCATGTGCTGTTGCATATTACGTAAAATGTTCCTATAATGATTCATTATCTTTTATGAATCTTATAGAAGATCTGAAGCATCAGCATGGTTTATTGCTCGAATGAAACAATTACTAGAGTTAATAAAAATATTTTACGATAATACTGTTCCTATTATTGACAAAAGTTGATTGGGATAATTTTAACAATGTGTAGCGAACTCGCCTCGGCTAACCTTGGCGCTCGTGGCTCACGCAGTAGTGACGTCATGCACGCTTGAGCTAGCAATGGTCCGGCCAATAGGGAAGCATCTCTTGGCTACGTCACAACCAATAGGGGAGCATCCCCATTCCACACCCCCACCACTTGCGCGCGTCCGCACGAGTATAGGAAGGGTGGTACAGCTCATTTCAAACCAGTCTAAGTCTCAGAGATGATATATCTATATACATAGAGAGATTGGAAAGTCAATGTATTTTACGAGGATAGAGGTTCAGAGTCATCTATGAACATGTTGAAAGAACTAATGTACAACTGCGGGAATTTTAAAATTTTATCTGCACTACCATGTATAATAATTTTACTTAGATGAGAATACAAATATTTGGAATAAAAAAACTCATTAATACAAATATATTTTATTAACAAGAAAAAAAAAAAACAAAAACATTACAAAATAAAACATTATATAATATACTATTATCCTACTAATACAAATATATTTGACAAGAAAGAAACAAGGTAACATTAAAACATTAATCTATTTTGAATCGACAATATGTACGAATGTAATTGTCAATTACATTATTTGCCCGTTTTTCTTTATTGTGAATTTTTTTATTTAACATATTTAAAAAATATTTTAGCATAATATGAGCTATGCATATATTTATTTTTTCAATAACAATATTGTTATGGTCTGGACATGGAAACTCTAGTTTCCATTCCTCTTTGCCAATTAAACTTAAAATTTTAATTATTTTTTGTTTGTTTAAATTTTCCGGTATTTTTTCGAAAATTATTTTTCTTATTCTATCTATTTCTGAAATTATACCTTCTTGGGGGTATAACAATTTTTTTTTTTTTGGGTACCATAATCACGGAGTTGTATTACCGCATGACTGTCAGTACATGTTGTAGTTGTAAAAAACTCAACACATCTTTGACAGCCATGCGGTAATACTTTCCTGCCAATGAAGCCCGATATGTACGCCGTTGTGTTCGTTCGAAGTCTCTGGGTCAATTCGTACATATCCTTATTCAAGGATTCTGTAGGCCGGGAAGATGGAAGCAGGAATGGTGGATCAATAGAAGAAGATGTGGTTTGAAAAGGGACAGAAGAAGGGAATTTAAAGCTAGGAGATATGAACCTCCATCATCTTCACAATTCGAACCAGCACTATTCTTCACTGTATTATTAATAATACAGGTCTTGAAGGCTGAAACAAATTGTGAGCATGATGGATTATCATTCTGACCACACAATCCTCAAACAACACCGAAGAAGTTCTCTAAAGGATCTTGATTTACAGATTTTGTTAACAAATATCTAAAACCAAGTTTCTTTAGAGCACTCCAAAGTGTCTGGATATTTCGAATTGACACCAGAAAGAACTTGACACAAGGCGGAACAGGTACTGCTTTCTGATGCTCACCAACAAATGATAATTTGCCCAACATAATTTTAGCTTCTGCCCAAAATTCATGATGGGCAGATTTATCGTGGACCCGACAAGACAAAGGACGGGGAGCAATCAAAGTGGAATTGAAGCTATCAAACAGATTATTCATTAGCATACAAAATTCCGCAGTGGCATCGGCGGACAGTGCCCCTGTTTTGGAGAGGAAGGTCAGAGCAGCACAAACAGAGCGACTGAAAACTTGGACAGCAAATTTTACCTTCATTTTCTGCTTGCCTTCAGGCGCAATATGCACACTTGTTAGTTTGGTAATTTTGCTGTCTGCCATATTACCGTCCACGTCATATAAAGTTTTCAAGTCGCTCCATTTAGCTACTTTCCCGTCAAATATAATGTTTTTGGTTAAGAAATTATTCCGCATACACTTTATTAAATGTGGCGGATCAAAAACATGTATAATTTCAGAACCATTAACATTATAAATGTACTCGTCTGGCCGTCCATACTCCGAACTCAAAGAGCATACTGCCGTCCTGTTGCTGCTGCCCAGGTCACTCACTGACGCAACTACAACAAATTTTGTTTGCTCGTGAATAGCCTGCACCACCTGCGTGATCCGTGTCTTCAGTACACATTATTTAGCCGTTGCTTGCACAAAATAGAAAGCAATGGGTTGCTTCCAAGATTTATGCAAGCCACGGATCATGAATACCAAAGCATGATCCGCAAGCTTGTAGCTTCGTTCCTCGGTGATTGCCTCCAATCCTTCGACTTCATCGGACCCTTTGTTGTACGACAAATGTGGCCGTAGCGATACCTCGTCGAACATCAGCAAACAGTACCTGTCAATCGGATGCATCATCTCGGACTTGCGATTAAGGTACCCAAAAAGTTTGTTATTAATCCCGGGCTCCAAAGAAATATTACTGAGGCTCCTGTTAAGAGTCCTAGGGGTAGGCATTGGCAAAATCTTGGCCAAACTCCTATACCCTCTAGGACTATTTTTGTACAATGCTACATAAAATGCCTTTTCTTCATTGCTGAAGCGCCTGGCTGCGGGCTTCTTACAATGGTTCCTAACAACACTTTTCAAAAATGTTTGTTGAATTGAATTCATTTTCTGTAATGATTTAACAAAATTAACTTCGCCGATGTCTTCTGTGAAAAGTTTCCTAGGATTCGCCGTCCCCTCTTTTCAATAGTTCTAAGAATTTTTCTAATTTTAATATATTCTCCGTACATTTTCCGCTTTCTCGGCGTTACCTCCTGTTTATTTTCAATCCCAAATTCTTTTAAAACGCCGTAGGGCCTTCTTTTTTCTGGAAAATAAAAAAAAATGTAATATGAAAAGATTTTTTTTAGTAATTACTAAATCGAATGGTCTCAAAAAAAGCATTCCCTAAAAGTTTATATTTAATAATCATTTTTTTTTATATTATAAATTTTTAATATACTACTACTTCTATACTCTATCCGTTTTAACTATGGAGTGGTGTAAATATAGGAGTAGTTTGATCTTGTTGTTTGATTGAATAATATCGGGGTATTATCCAATCAGAAAACAACATCAAACTGCTCCTATCTTCGCATCACTCCATAGTTACAGCGGATAGTTTATATTGCTATATTATATTTACTCGTCGGAATTCATATGTTATTATAAATATAACTAAACAGGGGTTATTTTTGTGAACATCTTCAGCTTGTTTCTTTCTGAATTATTGTAAAAATAATCCTTGTAAATAAAAGTCTTAGATCTTTAGATTATTGGTCCGTGTCTAAGTCTCACCCACTTCTGACTCACTCAGCTGAAAAGCCGAGCACTCATCAGCTTCACTCAACTGCAAAGTCGAGCACGCATCAACTTCACTCAACTGCAAAGTCGAGCCACATACACACTCACCCAGCGGCAAAGCAGGGAATCACACGCTCTAGCTCAGCTGAAAAGCAGAGCGGCGCACACACCACCTCAAGACAGACGCAGGAGACACACGGGCTTCACCACGGAGCACCAGGGGAAACCGAAGAACGCCGCTGCCGAAACGCTTCCGACTACAGACGCCGAAAGCCGCCCCGACGACCTCAGGCAGTTACCAACTCATCCCGGACTCGCCCACACCCCGCCGGTACCACACCGTGCATCGCAGCCGAGTCCACCTTCGTGACCCACGATTGGACGTAGTTCACCGGGCTTACAGTGACCACGCCCCTTTTTCCCCGTATAAGGACACTTTTGGCCATGACAAGTGCGGAGTGAACGTGCCTTATATTCATGTATTGACAAACTTGTATTTTTGGGGTGACGTTCATCATTTTTGTTGGTAAACTTTTATTTTATGCTTGTAAATACTTACGTGTGAATCTGTGTATATAACTTTTATTTTCGTTAAAAACTCAACAAACCAAACAACTCTGTGTTTTCTGTTCATCAACGACCTCCCTCACTGATCACAAATATAAAAAATAGTTGGCCTAACAAAGATGACGCCGACAAATGCAATAATTTGTCACAATTGTGAAAAAAAAAATTATAAATATAAATGACAAAGTGAGAGATCATTGTCATCTTTCAGGTATGTTAATATATTATTATATATTTAATACAAAGTTAGTTATAATTTATATATTTAATAGGTAAATATAGAGGAGCAGCTCATTCTAATTGCAATTTAAATTATAAAAATCCAAAATACATCCCCATTTTTTTCCATAATTTAAGTGGATGTGATAGTCATTTATTAATTAAAGAGTTTGGGTTTTGTGAAGAAATGATCACTGTTATTCCAAATAATAATGAAAAATATATATCATTTTCAATAAAAATGAGCGGATTGAAGCTTCGGTTCTTGGATTCATTATTGCAAGTTTTAAATTAATATATAAATAAATATTTGTTTTTAATTATATTTTTTTATTTTTAGATTTATGAATAGTTCACTTGAAAAATTAGTAAGCTATATGGATAAAAATGAATTCAAAATTATGAATAAATTTTATTTAAACAAAACCAAAAAAGATTTGTTATTAAGAAAAGGAGTATTTACATATCGTCCCTTCCATGCCAAAACCACGAATGTGTAAATTAGTAGTTCGTGGCAAATTAAGATTTAAAATTTATTTGCTTAGGAAAAATACAAACTCGACGTGGCAAAATTTATTTCAGCATTTATTGGGTTTATTTATATGGTTCATCAGGCTGTTTACCGTAGAATATATATATATATATATATATATATATATATATATATATATATAGGGTGTCCCTTAACTTGGTGCACAAACTTTAAGGGCATATAATACTGATCAAAATGAGTAAAAAAAGCTCAGTCAAAATGTGTCCGATCTTTAATAGTTTCCCAGATATAACGCAGTGAAAAATGAGTTTTTACGAGATTTACCTTTGCTATCTCGAAAACTATAAGAATTACGATTTTGATTAATTGAGACTTTTTGTTTACCTTTGAGAGGTAATCTTAGATGGCCTTTTGTTATTTTATAAAAATCAAAAGTGAAATGTTGTGGCGACCTTGGTCAATATTTAATTTTCATATAACTACGTAACTATAAGAAATTGAGAAAAATGTTTCATATAAAATTTTATTGTTTTTTATAGTCTTTTTACTGACATAGACAAAATTTTATTCGATCGCTATCTTTGTCAGTTTTTCTTAGATTTTTCGCTTTTCTCGGAAACAGTTGAAGATCATTCCTATGTTGATGAAGCTTTTTTATTCATTTTGGTCAGTACTATATGCCCTTAAAGTTTTTGCTCGAAGTTAAGGGACACCCTGTATATATATATATATATATATATATAAGACAATAATCTTATTTATTATTATTATTGAGGATTTTTAAGAGATAAACTCAATTTGTTGCTCTGTAATAAGAGGGTATTGTGTAGCCATTTAAGTATTTATAGTGCTTTTCAGAAATTCCAAAATGGCTGAGAGGAACTTTTGATTTTGGCTCTCCTTCTCTTCTTCTTATTTCAATTTCTGGATTTGGTTTAGATAGTTCATCCATCTTTCTTTTTGATATCAAAGATCCTTGTAGGAATTCAGTGGTTATCAACATCCAGTCTCTACGAACATTCTCTTGCTCTTCGTAGTTTGCGCCTATTTGATTAGCAACTCTGTGTATTTCATCTTCCACATCAATTAAATGGTAAATGTATTTATCTTCTCCTATTGTTATTTCTTTACTCATGTCATACGGGTATTCGTTGTTATAAAGCCTTTTATTTCGCACCTTCATTTCATTTAATTGGTGGGCTTTTAGGATTAGTTCTGTTAAATCATAATTCAATTCAAGGTCAAGTTTACATGGGTTGTAATAATAAATAAGATTATTGTCTTATAAAACGACAATTAAAGTTTTTTCTCTATTACACCTCTATAATATTTCTTTAAATAAATTTTATTTATTATTGTACGTGTTTTTACACAACCCTTTCTGACAATTCTCAACTGTCGCTATCAACCCTAGCGTTCCCAGCCTTCTACTCATGAGTGAAGCGCGGTAAATTCAAACGAAGAAAGTACACTTTCTTTATATATATATATACAGTGTGTTAATTAAAAACCTGGCCATAGGCGTGTAACATGGGAAATCAGTTTCTCCTTGCGCAAAAGTTCCCAAATGATTTTAGACAAAAACACTTCAAATAAGTGTTGTAGAGAATTAAATTCTTCACCCGAATTAGTAATAAGTTTTTATTTTTGATATTTAATAACCGAGAAAATCAATTTTAAATTTGTTGAAGATTGCTGATTTATCACTATGATAGCCATGCAACCTAAACAAAATTTGTCCACCATTTTATAATCTGAAGCTTTTCTTTATGAGAAAACTGTTCCATACTTTCAAAAAAATATGTTATTGAACGAAAATCATAAACACAAACTTTTTTGACAGTCAAGATGGCATACAATTGTTCATAATTTTGTTTGACATGGCTACCGCTATAAATCAGCTATCTCCTGAAAAATTTAAAATTGATTTTCTCAGTTATGAAATGTCAAAAATAAAATCTTGTTACTTATTCGGATGCAGAATTCAATTCTATACAACATTTATTTAAAGTATTTTTGTCTAAAATAATTTGGGAACTTTTGCGCAAGGAAAAACTGATTTCCCATGTTAAATGCCTATGGCCAGGTTTTTAATTAACACACTGTATATATATATATATATATATATATATATATATATATATATATATATATATATATATATATATATATATATATATATATATATATATATATATATATATAGGTATATATACAGGGTGTTTCCTTTAAACAACCAGCGCTTTTTTGGGCGAACTAATGACTTTAGAGAAAAATGTTATATACAAAAAATTACCAGGAAAAAGGGCTTAATTTATGAGGAATAATAAATAAAAAATTCAACTAGTGGTTCTCAAACGGTAGAATAAAATTATATATTTTTAAATGGCAACCTATATAAATTTTTTGTCCATTAGATAGAGAATTTTTTTCTGATTTCAAGGATATAAATATGATATGGGGTTGTATAACAATTATTTCGAGAAAAATGATATTAAAAATCAGAAATAATTCTACAATATTGAAGTAGGCTATGCAATAAACAAATGCAAACAAATGATATAGGTGACAGATAGTTTTGTTACTTACGTTATTAAGTGTTTGTTTTTGTAATTGTTTAATTACTTATTAATAAAAAATGGCTTTGCAGTTGCAAGAATTAACAAATTTAGACTATTTTAATCTTACTGTTATGTATGGAGAGTGTGAAAGAAATTTAAATTCTACGATACGAAGATTTTCACGGCTTTATCTTCGGTATGTAGTTCATTTGTTATTATGAATTTCTTAGTAAAACAAGTTATTTTAGATATAAGAAAATAATATACTATCGTAACCTAGGCAGTATTAATAGTTGTTTATTGTATAGCCTACTTCAATATTGTAAAATTATTTCTGATTTTTAATATCATTTTCTCGAAATAATTTTTATACAACCCCTTATCATATTTATATCGTTGAAATCAGAAAAAAATTCTCTATCTAATGGTAATTTTTTGTATATAACATTTTCTCTAAAGTCATTAGTTCGCCCAAAAAAGCGCTGGTTGTTTTAAAGGAAACACCGTGTATATATATATATATATATATATATATATATATATATATATATATATATATATATATATATTTACTAATCGTAAAAATCATCGAAGAGCATAGTGGTGACACCAAAAGGAGTTGGATTTCGTCGAGAGTCTCGTATAACTTGAGCCCATCCTTCAGGAATGTAAACTGGGACATGCTTCGATTTCTGTTCAATTTTTGAGTGGATAGAGTCGCATTCCGTTTCGGTATGCCCCGTCTCAAAGAATTTGTAATCAATTGACTGTAAAGTTGGGTGCTTGACAACAAGGTCCAGGCACATCCCAGCAAAAATTGAATTTTTTTGTTGACCTCCACTACCATCTGACATCATTCGCACTGTGGTTATGTTTGTATGAGTTAAAATGTAGTTAAAAATACATGATGAAATTTCATTGGATCCCCGTTTCCCCTGTGTTTCATTCCATAAATAGCACTGTACATCTTGATTGCCTAAATTATACAAAGTCAAATTATTGACTGCCAATTTGCGTAAATAGAAAATTTGCCAGCTGTACCTTAGGGATTTGCAGCTTGCAAATCGAAATTAAATGACAAAACATTGGGCTCTTGCCGAGCCATCTCTTTGTCATCATCTCGACTCTTACGAACAGATTCTTTCCTTTCCAGATGTAACTTGAATTCCACTTCGTACTGTTTTTGTTCTTCTTCTGACCAACTCCTTTGGGCTAAACATTTCTTGCATTGGTCTTTTTTTGGTTTAAAAAATCCTAAGTTATATTCCGTAAAAACGAGCCTATATTTCTCGCCGGATACATGTTTGCGATTATTTGCCCTATATAAATCTGTATACAGTCTATGCATAATTGTAATGTTCAAAGAGGAATCTAAGTACTTTCTTGCACTCTTTTTTTCTGCAATAATGCGATTCCACGGCAGGAAATGAGGTAATGTGATTTCGCAAGAAAGCATCGTCCTCTACAACCAACTTATTATAAGGAATATGCTTACCTCTTTTGTCTTTCTCCAATATTCCAGTAGATTTGCGTTTTTTTAACGAACTACGTATAAAAGCGTCCGTAATATTTAGTGTCGCCGTAAAAAATTCACGACACACGGCTTTTTTATCACCATCCACAGTCAATGAATAATAATTAGTAAAAGTTTTCCTGGAATTTTCCAGATTTCTTGTTGTCCTCTTCTTAGGTTTTTGCTCAATGTGATTTAGCAAAAACTGCCTCTGGTCGTCTATTATTGAGAGGTTACGAAATTCGGTGTATATATCCAATCTGTGGGTTTCGTTTACTGCGCTATTGCACTTATGCTGCAGTTTATCAGTACACGGAGATGGTAATAAGGGACGTGCGGAATGCTTAATATTCCGAAATCCTAAGTACTCTTCTCCTTTCAATCTTTTTTCTTTTTGAATATTTTAAATAATTAAGACAAATTTTATTTTCAAAACTTACCGAGTTTTCATCTGAATCGGACAGTTTATAAGTAGCATCTTTTACTGAATCGTCACTTTCAGAATTTGAATCCACATCACGTTCTACAAAATAATAAAAATTATAAATAATGAAGACGGATTTTTGTGAGATCCATGAATTTTTCACAAAAATCCGTCTTCATTATTCAACTATTTTAATTTGAATTCTTAACACAGTTAATAGTAACTAAGTTACAGAAAAATACGTCATTGATATACTTACTTACTTACTTAATCCGAATGCCTTTCTACCTTGCGGTGTAAGGCTTTATTCCTGTGGAGATTTCTTCCATGCTTCTTTCCATACTGTTCTATTCTCCATGAGCGATTTACTTCCGTGGAGTGTTATGCCTCTTCGTTTCATAGCTGTTTTCACCTCGGTGCTCCATGTTTTTATTGATCTGCCTCGTCCTTTTTTCTCCGTTGGTATGGCTTCGTATATGGATTTTGCTATCCTCTCTTCTCCCATTCTGTGTACATGTCCTCTCCACCTTAGTTGTCCCTCCTCTATTATGTCTTTGACAGGTTTTGTCTTCAGGTTATTTCTGTATACCACGTTTCTAATTTTATCTAGTTTTGATTTTCCTTCTATCGTTCTGAGGAATCTCATTTCGATGTTTCGAATACGACTTTGAAACCGTTCAGTGGTTGTCCAGGACTCGCATCCGTACGTAAGTACTGGGACAGCAACTTTTTTGAAAACTTCTGTTTTTGTCTCTTTTGGGACCTCTTTTTTGCGTAGGAATTTTTTCTTTAGAGCATTGTACAGTCTGTCTCCTTTATTTACTCTTTCAGTAATCTCCTCCTCCAGCCCTCCTTTTGCTTCTATAATTACTCCTAGATATTTGTACGTTTCCACTTGTTCCAACTCTGTGCCTTCTATGTGTATGTGTGGGTTTTTACTTCTCCATTTATGATCATTGTTTGGGTTTTTGCTTTATTTATTGTCATATTCCACTTATTTAATTCTTTATTTAATAGTTCTATATTAATCTGTAGGTGCTTTTCATTTTCCGCTATTAACACCATGTCATCAGCGTAACAAAGATGGGATACTTTCACCATTTTCATTTTTCTGTAGCCTACCTTGTATGTTTTCATTTTATTTTTAATCGTCTTTAATATTTCGTCTAAATACAGGGTAAAAAGTAAAAGGCTTAGAATACACCCTTGCCTTAGACCAGTTTTGGCTTTGAATAACGTTTATTTATTTATTTATTTATTTATTCAACAGGGAAAACCCCAATTACAGAATAAATTCATAATACGGTACATAGATAATATTATAAAAGAAATTATGTTTTTTGAAATAACAAGAAAAAATTTCAATACCCAGTAAGAAAGAATAAAAATATACATAAAAAGATATATAATAATAAACAAGCACTAAAGCTACTTAATTTCTAATAGCATACTTTTGAACCTACTCAAAGTAACGGAAAAGTCTAATTCAAGACAATATCTATTATACGTACTACACATTGAATATACAGGGGAGTTTTGATAATAATTCGTTCTAGCAAAATTAGACGCAAAAAGTAAGGAACTCCTAGAGTTAAATGGCCTTACATAAAAATTAAGCTGAGCAAGAATATCAGGAGCTTTAATAATATTATTAACAACTTTATATACAAAAATAATTTGCTGCTTAATTCGTCGAGCGCTCAATGATTCTACACTAAATGTAGTTAATAACGAATCGTAATCAAGACTTGGCCACTCTAAATTAATTCGATAATAACAATGTTTTAAAAACTTTTTTTGTACACTTTCAATGGCTAGAACGAGACAATTGTAAAAAGGTGACCAGATTAAACTTGCGTATTCTAATTTACATCTTACGAGTGATTCAAATAAAGTTTTTAGGCATAATACATTTTTAAAGTTACGAGTTATTCTTAGTACAAACCCTAAAGTTCTATACGCAGAGTTAATAGTATTATTAATATGCAAATGAAAAGTTAAATTCTTGTCGTATAATACACCTAAATCCTTTTTAGATGATTGGCGCGCTAAAGAAAAAGTACCCATAATATAATTAAACTCAACAACATTAACTTTTCTAGTGAAACTTACAACTTCACACTTGTTCAAGTTAAAGAATAATCTATTTTTGTTGGACCATCGAAAGATACTGTGTAAGTCCTTTTGCAAATTTAAGCAGTCGTTAATATCATTAATAGTGCAAAATAGTTTGAAATCATCAGCATATAATAAACATGAACTAAACGATAATGTATGAGTTATATCATTTATGAAAAGTAGGAAAAGCATGGGGCCTAAAATACTGCCCTGTGGCACACCTGAAGTTGCTATATAGAAATTAGACTGAAAACCATCAATAAATACATAAAATAAAATAAATAAATATTTCATCACGGCATATTACCCATTGCTGGGTGTGCCAATCTGCTTTGTGTACAGATGTCGGTAATGATGGAATATTTGTACCGTGTGGGCGCTTACCAAGCGTCACCTCACGGGCACTTATAGCTGGCGTGGAGAGTGCACCACAGGGGTCAAATACATACTGTTTTCTATTATTCAGATATGATAACAGTAATGACAATAAATTATCTGCAAAGCCAATAGCCTTCAGTTTGCTTATTAAGATTGTATGGGACACTGTATCAAACGCTTTTGCGAAGTCGGTATAAATACAATCAACTTGCAATTTGTCCGCAAAAGCATCAGAAACATATTGAGTAAAACAAAGCAAATTAGTAACTGTAGACCGCCCTGCGACAAAACCATGTTGACAATCAGATAGAATATGCAGTGTCTGGTTTTTAATAGATTGAAACATTATGTACTCAAAAATTTTAGCAAAAGGACTTAAGCAGGAAATAGGACGATAATTTTTAAATTGAGTTTTATCACCAGCTTTGAGCACTGGACGAATTCTTGCTAATTTAAGTTTATCAGGAAACGATTCTAGTTGAATACATAAATTATACAAATAAGTTAAAGCTTCTGAAAAAAATTGTGAACAACCTTTAATAACATAAACTGGTATATTGTCAGGACCAAGAGATTTACTATTGCTTTGAGCTTTGATTGCATTAATTACATCCAAGGAAGATATCGCATTTATCATGATGTGAGTATTATTTGATGAGAAAAAATCATTAGCAAATGTGTTATTATTATCATTAGTAAAGGTACTTTTAAAGTACTCACCAAATCCTTCGCAAATCCGATCACCACCTTCATAAATATTATTTTCATTATACATAGTTGAAGGAATTCCGGTTCCACCCTTTTTACTTTTTACAAAATTCCAAAAAGTATTCACATCATTGTTAGATGCGATATTTTCCTCTATAATTACAATATAGTTGTTTTATAATTTTTCAGATAATAATTTGCATTTAGACCTGAGGTTTCTAAAGTTAAAAAGATAATAACTAAGGCCAGTATTTTTATAAAGTTTACGGTAACGCTCTTTATTTTTTATTAATTTTATCAAATCTAAAGTGAACCAGGTCGGATATTGACTTCTACGTCTTTGAATTTTTGGTATGCATTGATCAAAGATATCATATATAATTTTATAAAACTTATCAACAGCAAAATTTATATCAGTGCATTCACTTATCCAGCTCCAGTCCACATTACTTAATAAGCTGTATAGTAGTTGGTAATTACCATTTTTAAATTGATAATAACTATCATTTTTGTTAAGTATTTTAGATTTTAAATTACTCGAAAATGCAAATTCACAAATTAGCGAAGGGTGATGTACATCCTCCTTGACAAGGGGATCTAAACATTTAATGACCTCACATTTATTATTAGAAATGACACCATCAAGTATTCTTTCATTTGAATTTGACACATTGTTATATTGATTTAATTGCCTTAGATTTAAAAAGTTAACAAATTTGATTACTTTCAAATCACTTGAATATCCACTACTATAGAATTGATATAGATTTGTTAAATTAAAATCTCCAACAATGAGTACATTGGAGGAAAAAATAAATGGAAAAGTTAACAGCTTTTCAAAAAATAGTTCATACGTTTTAACAAGAGTGGGAGGGGCAAAATATACAACAATAAAATAATAGCAAGTATTATATGCTGACAGCTTAACACAGGTGGCTTCAACATTATCGATATTGAAGGCAAAGTTGACGCTTGTCGGATTCAATTCATGCTTAGCCGCGATGAGGACTCCACCACCACCGTATTTACCTGTTTGATCAAGGTCTCTGTCGTTTCGGAAGGTCACATATCGGCTGTCAAACAGTTCTGGGTTATAAACAGAATCTTGTAACCACGTTTCAGTGAGAATGAGGGCATCATAGTTATTGAGCAAAACACTATTATAAAACTGAGACAATTTGGTATTCAAACCACGGACATTTTGGTAATACACAGACACAGTTACACTATGGTGATGATTTAGTTTTTTGACTTTATTATTTTTGGAACGCCATTGTTATATTTGATTATGAACTTATTGTTGCCATCCGCATTAACCCTTCAGTGGTGACGCACGGTCTCAGAGACCATAAGCAAAAATTTCCACCAATAAAATTTGTTGTGGGAGGGGCTTCACCCTGTCGCCTCGTAAGTGCATCCGAGGTGAGACGACAAGTTTTAGTGTGGAGTTGCAGTTTTAACTGATTTGTTGTTTTACGTGGATCTTTGTTAACGGTCGCCTAGACCGGAGTCACCACTGGCGTTCCAAAAATATCGTTCAGGTAATTTTTTTTGCAACGTACATTTTTTCATTTTATTTCAATTTTGCTTATACTAGTGCAATATCAACCTACGAAAAAGAGCAAGTAAGGCTTGAACGGCTTATGAGTGAAGTATTCAACGATGAAGAGGAAAAAGTATTACCCGATGATGAGAATGAAGAAGCAGAGGACCATGTAGATGTGGACGAAGAGTCTTCAGATACTGAACAAGAGTTTGAGGATGCAGAGGAAGATTCAGCTGAACGTAGTCGTCTCGTTTTTCTTGGGAAGGACAAAAAAACAACATGGAAGAAACATGCACCACCAAGTGTCAAAACTAACAGTAAGAATATAATAATTATATTCTTACTGTTAGTTAATTATTAAAATGAAGCTTCCTTTTGTGGGACGCGAACTGCGCAATCTTCAAACACCACTGGAAATTTGGCGATCATTTTTACCTTCCGTCACCTATAGGTAAGGAAGGTATTGTCTTTGGTCAAAAAAATCGGTGGTGAGTTTCCATTGAATAAGCACGTTTTAGGGTCTTTACAATACGATTTTACTATTTTTACGATGATGTCTGTATGTGTGTGTGTGTGTTCGTATGTGCGTGTGTGTGTGTGTGTATGTGTGTGTGTGTGTGTATGTGACCGTTTTTTCCTGCACGATATCTCCAATACTAGAATTCCAAAAATTACAATTCTTGCGTATTCCTCTTCCTTACAACCATATGCAGACTTGATTAGATTTTGGTTATAATTGGTCAACCGGAAGTACCCTCATTTGAAGATTTTAACAGTTTTTCTTGAAAAACTCAGTTAAATGTTATTATAACTTAAAGAATATATTATTGTCTATACGATTTGATTGCATTTTATATTTCATATTTAACAGATATAGGATTAAAGAATAATAAAGATAAAAAAATTCATATAAATTTCATAATTCAGCCAGCTATGCTAACTTAACCATGGAAACTGCTAATTCAAATTGACAGATATCAGTATCAATAAAATGTAAATCAATGACAGAATAAGGGAAGTAACTCTAGTGTTAGAAGTTTCTGGATATAAGAAAGACGATTACATTGGTTTGAACATGTCATGAGAAGCGATGAATATATTAATAGAAGGTGGAAGAAACATAGGAAGACCAAATATAAGATGAAAAGATTGTATTGCAGAAGACTTGAGAGAAAAGGAACGAATGGGAAAAACTAAAGAAGAAGAAGTAGATGTCAGTGTCAAGTGCAATTTGCATAGTTTGTTTATGAAATAACTTTACTGGAAATATAGCATCTTTTGCAAAAAAAAATATGTATAGGGCGCGTGCCTTTGGCAAGCAGATATGGGAACCCGTATCAAAATGACAGCAATTAATTATGTCCATAACTGACAAGTGTCATAATTTTTCATTCAAAATTTCATGATTTTCTTATTTCATGTGGTTTGTTTGTTATCAGGAGAATGGAATTCAGTTGCCGAGAAAGGGAATCATAAAATACCAAAAAATTAGAATCTTTTAGAAGAAAATTTATGTATGGAATTTGTACATAATACACAGGATTGACGGAAGGTATTGTGCTGGCCACAACAGATTTTTTGATGATGATATTATAAACATTATAGTGACTCATACCAATGAATATTTAGAATCTGTAAAAGATAAGTACGGCCGAGAAACTTATACCAGGAAAACTGATAAAGTCGAAATTGAGGCTCTATTAGGATTGCTCATTTTGGCTGGAGTGAAAAAATCTAACCATCTGAATGCTGAAGACCTTTTCCAAACAAACGGTACCGCTCCAGAACTATTTAGAACCACAATGTCTCTTCAAAGATTTCGAATGCTGATTCGTTTTCTACGTTTTGATGATATACAAACACGAGAAGAGCGCCGTAAAATAGACAAACTAGCACCAATTAGAGTAGTGTTTGATAAATTCGTAAATAACTGTAAACAGAATTACAACATGTTATATTTTGTTACAGTCGATGAGAAATTGGAGGCTTTCAGAGGTCGTTGTCCATTCCGACAGTACATGCCCCTGAAACCAAACAAATATGGTATCAAAATTTTCGCTCTGTGTGATGCGAAAATGTTCTACACACATAATCTAGAAGTATATGTTGGTACTCAACCTGAAGGACCATTTTCTCAGGACAATACTCCAATGGCAATTGTACAACGATTATGCGAACCTATCTATGGCTCTAAACGTAATGTTACAACGGATAGATGGTTTACTAGTGTTCCATTAGCCGAATACTTACTGCAACAAGGCCTAACAACAATAGGTACAATACGATGTAACAAAAGAGAATTACCTCCCGAATTTGTTCAACGTAACACTCGACCCATCGGAAGCAGCATATTTGGATTTGGAGACAAGTGTACAATTGTATCACACATCCCAAAAAAGAATAAGAACGTCCTTTTGATTTCGACATGTCATAACGACGATAATATCGACCCCGAAACTAACAAGCCTGACATTATAATAGATTATAATCATACAAAATCAGGAGTGGATGTAGTCGATCAACCTTCAGCCAACTATAATGGTGCAAGACCAACAAGACGCTGGAAAATGGTAGTGTTTTATAGTTTACTGAATATATCAGGCATAAATACTCAAGTGATACATGCTGCGAACACTAGTAAGAAGATTTTGAGGAGAAAAATTCTTGAAGATTTAGCACGAAGTCTAATTGAGCCTCATCTAAAAGTTCGAGTTCAAATGACCAATCTGCCAAAAACCATTCACCTCAGAATATCCGAAATATGTAACATACCACTGCCGCAAGAAGAGGCACCACAGGAAAGAAGATTGTTAGGAAGATACGCAGAATGTGGTCATAAGAAAAATCGAAAGACTAAGTACTGTTGCAGAAAATGTAATAATTTTTTGTGTTTGGAACATATTGGCGTTGTCTGCAATAATTGTTTTCGTACTCTGAACACATGTGAATAACATATTTTCTTTATGTAAAACTTTAACAAATATAAGTTTTTCATTTCTAAAGTTTTTTTGTCCGTTTTGAATAGTAATAAATTCAATAAATTTTGTTACATATTCAGCAGTGACGTTATGCGGAACACCAGACCGGCGTCACCACTCGAGTTCGAATTTTCCGAGTCACCACTGAAGGGTTAAGTTTATTTACTTCATCACGCAAGAGGATGAGATGCTCACGCTGCTTGACAGTTTTGTCATTGGTGATGGAAATATTGTTATATAGAGGAAGTTTCTTTAATTTATGTAAGTTTTTAAAAACTTGTTTCACATATTTCACATCATGGAATGACACTTTAATCACTCTCGGTTTATTATTGTTTTGCAGTTTATTGCCTAGACGAATACATTCATAACTGAATGATGATGGTTCCGGTAGTAATTCTGAAATAACAGTATCAACAGAACTGCGATCTTCAACAATAGATGATTTTTCAGGAAGGCCACGAATGATAATGTTCAGTTCACGACGTTTACGCTCATTTATTTCACAGATGATTTCTTCAAATTCGATATGTTTATCAAGGTCAGACTTTCCAACTGATTCTAATTTACTTTTCATTTCATTCATATCTGCTTGCATTGTTTGCATAATTGATTGCATAGAGAGTAACATCTTTTTCATTTCGCTAATTTCATCATTGGGTGGATTGATAGGTAGTTTTTCACAGTCATCACAGAACCATTTAAAATTTCTTTTAGATCGCAGTACTCTGACATCAGATTGAGTGTAATCAGTGCAGGGTAAATGGACGGAGCCGGAGCATCTGCCGCAAATAATGGATGAGTTTTTATCAAACGTATTTTTACAAACAGAGCATTTGTTGGCGGACATCTTGAAAAATGTAATAATTTTATAAACACTTTGGAACGTGCACACACCAGTGACTGAAGTAAGAACAATTTTTCACTTGTAATGAATTTTGAACCACTTTTACGTTCACGGACCACTCAGTAGACTAGAATTAAGTAGCTCACTAGATTTATTAGGCTTTTGCGCTCAGACAGGTACAAAAATAATATTTGAATATTCAACACATACTGACTAAATTTCAAAAAAAAATAAAGAGCTCTGCACTTATGCACCGTTCGACAACAAGTCTTGGAAACTGGAAACGTTGAAGTGTTATTCCGTACTCTAACGTAGTTTTCGTTTTGTTCGTATAAGTTCTTCACACTTTTGATATGTTCATTGACTCCTCTTAGTTTAAGGCATTCCCATACTTTTCGTCTGACCACTTTATCAAATGCTTTTTCTAAATCAATAAAGCAGAGGTGTAATTCTTTTTTTACTAGTCTGGCCTTTTCTATCAGTTGTCTTAGTGCGAAAATATGGTCCTGCACTCCTCTTTGTGGTCTAAAACCGCTTTGGTTTTCCTCTATAGTGTGCTCTACTTGTTCCCTTATTCTTTTTTCTATTATTCTGGCGTACAGTTTTCCAGGAAAACTCATCAGTGTGATGCCTCTGTAGTTTTTGCACTCTTTGTTGTCTCCCTTTTTAAAGATAGGTGTAATGACTTCTACTTGCCAATCTCATTGATATACATAAATAAAAATTATTATATTACATTTGATCATTTGAATATTATTGAGGTACATTTAAATCTCACCATTATCAACGGCATTAGTGTTGTACAACACATCAATTGCTCGCAAAATAAGTTTAGTTCTTGAAGAAATAGGACACCTTAAAATTAAAATAGTAATTTTTATACCAATTAACAAAGTCTTCGATTTAAATATTTTGAGAGGAACTAAAAATAAGCATAATATTGCTAAAATTTTGATTCGTTTTATTTTTTAGTTACAGTATAAATATAACATTTCAATCTTATTTTAATACCTCCGAATATTTTGCATATTTACGAAGATACAATAAAAATTAAAATAAAAAGAACTAAATACTCTATATTTTGATCATTTTTGATGTTTTTGGAATAGCTAATTCATATTCCAATATTTAGTTAATATTACTAACCAAATAAAAATTCTATAAAATTTAAGAGAATTTACATAGATTACTTGTCAATAACTAACATAATTATTAGTATTCTGAAACAAAATCTAATAATAGTTAAAATAATTTAAAAAAATAAATATATACGAGGCATAAATTTTAAATTATGATGGTTCACGTCCGAAATATTTAATATCTTTAAACGCCAAGTTAAGATACAAATTATCCATTCAAAATTTATTCTTTTTGCATTGAAATATTTTGGTAATAATATTATTATTAAATATTCTGAATTTATTATAAAAATACTTACCGACTCATATTTATTCTATACTTTCTACCACTTTAAAACTCAAATCAAAACACTATTATCAGGCCAGATGAGAGGCAGTTTTATCAACACCGTATACGAATTGATTATGAGTAATATATACTTTGTGAATCACGTCTTTATTCATTTGAATTTTGCAAACCTTGCAGTTTATCACTCCGTAGAGGGGTGCGGGGCGGGTGCGGAGTTCGCACCCGCACTCATATCATAAACATTTTTTATATGAGACACTTCATTTTGTGCTCTCCAGCCCTTGAATTACATTACATTATATGATGTGTAGTCTAACGGCTTTGTTTATCAACATAACAATGTTTAATTGGTCTAAAGCAACCGATCTTCTGCCGTGCACAGAAAATATCGACAATGCAGGTAATAAATGAATATAAAATCAATTAATTTATTAATGTTTATCTTTAAAAAATAATGCAGGTATCGCTAATGCACGACAAATAGTACAAGAATCTACACCACCGGGCTACACACTGGATGATTTAATTCCACTGGTGCAAACCGGAATAAACCCTCATAGGTGGAGAGTCACTTTCCAAAGAAATGACAATAATTATCAATGTGGATGCGAATTTTTAAGTGTTAAAAGAGCTTTTAAAAGAACATGTCCTGCAGGCAGTGAAATTGGTGATGTGTCAGTGCAAAATACGCCAAATAATAAATGTATAGCAGTGGAATTTTTAGTGAACTGCTACTGTACAAAAGTACCACGAAGGCGTCGTTCTGCTTGGTTTGGTTGCTCCGGTATGGGATACACACCGGAACCTCCATTATGCAGTAGCAGAAGTCGGTAAAATTTTGATCGTAATCGATTACGTAATGAATTAAAATAAAAGACCTGCAGGACATAACCTATTTACTTATTGTCACGAATATATCTATTAAAAATTATATAAATATATTTAAGTCAAAAATCGATGTTCGACTGTGTTTGGGATGGAGATGGATACAAAAAGTAATAATTCTTCGGACTTTCAGTCAAGTAAAATTTATTTGTTCTACGCCAACGTTTCGATTATACAATAATCTTCATCAGGGCTCTACAGTATAATACAAGAGCGAAATAGTACATGCGAACAACAATTATACCACAAAATTACAAAAATTATAACATAAAATGAACAATTCTGTAAGTTTTATGTTATAATTTTTGAGGATAATAATAAAATACTGTTAAATGTTAGACAAGAATTAGTATTAATAAGAGCAAGAAATGATAGTGGAGCTTACATGTCATCAGAAAATTTAAAGTTTAATTTAAACAAGATACATTGTATCATGCATGATCACACACGTGTCATTATCCCATCCGAAGGGGGTTGTTAATAGTTCTACTAACTTCCATTGCCTGCCCATTTGCGTTACGGGTACCTTAAGGTGTATAACCAGGGTAGTTGGGCATATTCCACAGTCCACTATGGGCAGTTTGTAATACTGGGATAGTTCGTTCCGGGGTACAGCCAGTTGTAAGCCATAATTCTTTAATTTTGATATATGACCTTCAATGCTGCGCCCGATGGGTAACCAGGGGGCGGGCACTTAACCGGGCGGCAGAGTTTACTCTGACCGCCATCTGGTTCCTAATATTGCCCCTTATTCAGGAGGTAGAGGCATGGTGTTCTGGGCGGGGAACATTGGGGTGCCCGAAGGGGAACATATTATAACCCTTCGGGGCCAACGATCCTCGCTGCGGAAGTTAGACCTGGTGACGGCGGTGCTGAATGCACTGCTCGTCCCAGAGAACGCCTCCATACGAGCGTCCGCGGTACTCCGGGAGTTCCAGGCCCAGTTTCGGTTGATACGGGGGGAAAACTCACCCTTCAATATCGACGAGCTGCTGGCAGAGTCAACCAGCCACGAGTGGCGGCCCGACTTTTCTTTCGGCCACGGCCTTGGCGTTGACGAACACTATCTCTCTATTTTCGGACAACCGGAGGCCTTCGACGACGGACGCTCGCCATCCCCGGAACCTCAACGAGTGTCATCCCCCCGTCCAATGGCCATTCCCCCCTCGTACTCACCAGCAATCAGCTGGTATGAAGGGAGCCCTCCCTTATCTTACCAAGAAGCGACCAGTTGGGACGAGCCGACGTTGGCAGCACCCCCGTCAACCCCTTCACCATCAGGCCATAGCACCCCCGCGCTTTCAGCCCAAGGGACACTCCCGCCGTCAATGGCTAGGACCCCCTCGCCCCTAGGTCACTCAACGCCGTCAACTTCGTTCTTACCTACCCCCAGGGAGTTGGCCTATGTCCATGTCAGAGTATTCCCGGTGGCAGGCACAATGATTGCGAAGGAGTTAACCATCCGCCGAGCCGATGGGGACCGGACCTTCTGGTTCCGCCCCCCAATGGTTTGGGATACTTTGACTCCCGACCAACGAGCGTACCTGATCACCGGGGTACGAATAACTAGGGCTGAGTGGCAACTCGGCTCGCTGGTACATGAGCAGATGTATACGGTGTTGGTGACCCACCTCCAGGGTATTCAGGTCCTGGTCATGGACCAAAACGCTACGACGGCAGCGCAACTTGTGAGGGAACACTTGCCCCATAGGACCATCCAGCTGGTGCCACCCCCGCCACGGGACCCCGACCGGGTCTACCCTCGGTGCACCTTACACAAAGAGATATCGTCCCACAGTTGCGCTCTGGCAACTGTGGTGCGATTGTGTGAGGCGCTGCGTGAGGAAAGAGATCTCAATAACCCCCTGTTCTCCGACAGCAGTAGCCAGTGAAAAAAAAAACATTAAATTAAATTAAGAGTAAAATATAGCCATAATAATAATTTAAAAAAATTAAATAATATTAATAATAATTAGTACGAGTAGCCTTAAGTTAAGATAAATAATATATATATATATATATATATATATATATATATATATATATATATATATATATATATATATATATATTGCCAAATATGTGGGAATGTCGATGGCTTCTTCTTCATCTTAGTAGCCAAGCCACAAGGGTAACGTGATAAACAGTCGGGCATCCGTGTGCGCTTTCCCACTTTTATAAAAAAATTCATATTGGTAGTCTTGCAATTTCACACTCCAGCGGGCTAAACGTCCCACGGTATCTCGAACTGTTCGTAACCGGCATAATGCGTGGTGGTCAGTTGCTACTCGGAATTTTCTTCCACACTCACCAAAGACGGTGGAAATTCCACGGAAGACTTCTCGGACTCTGGCGTTCGCAACTCAGTCGATGATCTCCGAAAGACCATCAAGACGAGTTCAAGAACTGATGTCTCCAAGTGATTCTGCGTCTTTTATACCCAAAATCTGGTAATCCGGCAGAATCTCGCAAAATACTTGGAGGGGAAATGTTTCAAACTTAGTTTATGTAAAATGGCGCTGCTGGCGTTTGTACAATAAAAATAAAATATATAAAAATTACTAGAAGTCATTAAACAACCCGATTGTACCAGTTTGTCACTCACAACAATAAACATCCAACAATAAACATTATAAAATAAATAATGACAGCTACAATAACATTGTTGTAACGGTAGACGTCTGACAGAGCGTCTGTTGCTAGTTTCCGTGCTTGTCAAACCATGGCAGCCGCCACAATTTATTGTTGTAACGGTGAAACAACGTAAAAATAAAACAAAGTAAATACACAAATGATACAACAATACAATATACAAGGTATGATTTACATAGCAATATCATCAATCATTGTTCAGGTAAACATGTGCTTTATTTATACAACAGTTTCAGGTTATCTGTTTACAAAATGCGTGACCTAGATATGATTTACATTGCGCGTGGCTCGCTATAGGCCAATGTAAATAACCACAATTGTTAAAACAATGCTCAACATCAATTATTTATAAGTTTTAATCCGGTTTGTGAGTGGCAACATGTTCAAAACACAAACACATGTGATCGGGATTCATGAACTTCATCAGCGGATTATAATGAATTTACAAAAGACTGGAGATGGATACTGTGATCAGGTACGTATCGTCACAATACGTTCTGAATTGGGTGAGTGCATAAACAAATGCCAAGCACTCTTTCTCGGTGATTGAATAATTTACCTCGGCGGGTGTGAGCCGTCGTGAAATATAGGCCACAGGATGCCAAGCGCCATCTTTATTTTGTAGAAGTACACCGCCTAATCTGGCGTCGCAGGCATCTACTCTGAGTTCTATATCGGCCTTAGGGTCGAAATGTATCAAAACGGGGGCGGTTGTTAATTTTTCCTTTAGTATATTTATTGATGTCAATTCTTTTCCTGTTAATCGGAAAGGTACATCCTTCTTAGTAAGATTGTATAATGGTCGAGCTATTTTTGCAAAGTCCTTGATAAACTTGCGATAATAGTTACACAATCCGAGGAAGCTCTGTATGTCCTTCACCTTCCTTGGCAACGGGAATACACTGATAGCCGTTAGTTTGTTTGCATCCGGGGATACCCCAGCGGCTGATACCCGGAAACCGAGAAGGTCAATGGCCGTCTGTAGATAGCAACATTTTGTTGGTTTGAGTGTGAGATTAGCTTCACGTAATCTCTCGAATACATGCCGCAACCGCAGCAGATGCTCGTCAAAGGTTTTACTGAACACGATGACGTCATCTAGGTATATGAGTACCTCCTTCCATTTTAATTCTTTTAATACTGTGTCCGCTAAATTTTGGAACGTAGCGGGGGCGGAACAAAGCCCAAAACTGAGTACATTGAATTCGTAGTGTCCGTCTGGCGTTAAGAAAGCGGTTTTGGTTTTATCTTCCTCCCTAACTGGTATTTGCCAATAGCCGCTGAATAAATCTAAGCTTGAAAAATATTTTGCGTCGCCAAGGTAGCTTAAAATGTCCTCTATTACCTGTAGTCTACACAAAATCTCCACGTTTCGTCCTTCTTTTTCACCAGAACCACTGGCGATGACCAAGCACCATACGATGGTCGTATGATGTTGTCTGTCAGCATCTCTTCTACTTGTTCCTGTATAATTTCCCGCTCTTTGTGCGAGACTCGATATGGTTTTTGGTGAATGGGTACCGCGTCCCCTGTATGTATTTCGTGCCGGACTAGATGAGTGAGTCCAATTTGTTTAGAATTCCAGGCGTATACATCGCTGACATCTATCAATTTGAATTATATGAATATAGTAGTAGTTTCCATGTTTAGCATATAGCTGGCTGAATTATAAAATTTAATTTCTTTAAAATTCTTTAACTATGTATCTATTGAATATGAAGTATAAAATGTAATCAAATCGTATAGAGAATAATATATTCTTTAAGTTATAATAACATTTAATATAGTTGGGAACAGTGACACGCGTAAGTGATCATCTCTAGCTAACTTTAAAAATAATCAAATAATCTTACCAAAAACAATCATAAAAACGTTAAAAGTGCAGTGAAGTGCATAATAGAGTGTCCAGAATAGTGACAATCAGTGATTTTCAGTGAACACTAAACACTAATGTGACATTCAATAGGTCAAAAAATTGTTCAAGTCAAACAGCACGTGCTAAATAAGTAGCGCGCACGCATCCGCGCGCAAGCGACAGAAGTTAAATCAGTGTTGCCAGTCGTTGGAAACCAAAAAAACAAACCTTGAAACTATGCCGGAAACAAGTGGTGGATTTAACTCGACCACAACCACGGTGACAAACATAACGACAACTACAGCTACCACAACTCATTATAGATATTCTCCATCAGTTACCCAAACTACACCAATATGCAGCCCAATAAGACTAAACTCGCTTTCGCCCTTATTTACAAATATGGAAACCAGGCCAATATTACATCTGTCGCAAGCATCCACCTCCTCGGAAACACTCCCCTGGCAAACTATTTCCCAGAGAAACACAGCCAAAAGAACAAGAGAAAAGGAAACAGGTATATTGCATGAAAATGCAAAAAAGAAAAGTAACAAATCTAAAAGCGCGACACCAACATCTTCTATCTACAGCCCAAATAGATTCTCCGTATTAAACTCTAAACCACCGCCAGTATTTGTGCAAGATGTATCAAACTACAAACTGATGTTAGAAACACTCAAAACAGTCTTAAACATATCGGAATTCATATGTAAAACACATACAAATAATAGTATTAAAATAAATACAATTTCTGCTGATTCTTACCGGAAACTAATCAGATTATTAGACACCAACAAAGTCGCATACCACACGTACCAACCCCGCGAAGAAAGATCATATAGGGTAGTCTTCAAAAACTTACATCAGTCTATTCCCGCGGAAGAGATAAAAATATCATTGGAAGAAAAAGGATTTAAAATCAGAAACGTCACAAATATAAGAAGCTGGGAACACAAAAAACCCCTCCCTATGTTCTTTGTGGACCAAGAGCCAAACGAAGACAATATGAAGATATATAACTTAGAACATATACTCGGCACCAAAATTGTAGTAGAAGCGCCAAGAAGGAAAAATGTTATACCACAATGCATGCGCTGCCAAGAGTATGGCCACACTAAACGATACTGCAAAAAACCTTACTACTGTGTAAAATGCGGAGACAACCATCCGACCACAGATTGCAAAAAAGAAAAAAACACGGCCGCACAATGCGCTTTGTGCACAGGTCCTCATCCAGCAAATTATAAAGGATGCAGCGTTTATAGGGACATTCAAAAATTGAGAAACAAAAATGTTCAAAACAAGCCGCAACAACAAACGTATCACTCATCAAACATCAACTATTCACAGATAAGGGAAAATGTAAGTTTTGCCGAAGCAACTAACAATAATTGGAATCAGCCTCCGCAACAATCCCAAACCGAAGACAATACTGCAATATCCAAATTCTTAAATAAATTTGAAGAAATGTTCAGGCAACTTATGCAGCAAAACACAATGATAATAAACCTATTAACAACGCTCGTAAACAAAACAAATGGCTAACTCACTGAGAATTGCACTCTGGAATGCCAATGGCCTCCCGCAACATCGTAATGAAATTGAGATTTTTCTCAAAGAACAAAAAATTGACATAATGTTAGTAAGCGAAACTCATTTCACTCAAAGAAACTACTTCAATATTTACACTTATAAAACCTACCACACAAACCACCCAGACAAAACGGCACATGGAGGCACAGCGATAATAATAAAGGAAAAAATAAAACATTGTGAACTGAAAAATTTTGAAACAGAACATTTGCAAGCTACAAACGTAAAAATACAAGATGCCCACGGCTCACTCACCATTTCCGCAGTGTACTGTCCGCCTAAACACACTATCAAGGAAAACGACTTCAAAGAATACTTTAATACACTAGGAGACAGATTTATTTCAGGAGGGGACTACAATTCCAAGCATAATGACTGGGGTGCCAGAACAACGAACCCAAAAGGAATACAATTACGAAAAGTAATAATGAATAAAGGATATAACCACATAAGTACGGGAAAACCCACATACTGGCCCACAGATCCTAACAAACGTCCAGATCTCTTAGATTTCTTTATTGTGAAAAATATATCGACAAACTATACTAACATCGAAGACAACTACGACTTAACATCGGACCATTCTCCACTCATACTAACTATGAGCTCTACCCTCATTAAAAAGGAGAGAAAAGCGTCACTTTACAATAAAAACACCAACTGGGACAAGTTCTCAAAATACTTAAATGAGAACACATATCTTCACATACCGTTGAAGACAGCAAATGATTTAGACGAAGCAGTAGAAAGTATAACACAAATAATTCAGACCGCAGCATGGCACTCCACTCCAGAAATTGAAAACAAAAACGACAATGTCACCAACATACCCAAACAATTTCGGGATAAAATTGCTGAAAAAAGAAAAATTAGGCGCAAGTGGCAACAAACCCGACACCCAGAAGACAAAAACAAATTAAACCGCTTGTCAAGTGAAATAAAGAAATTAATACAAAAAAATAAGAACGACTCATTCCAGGAGTACATAAGAAATCTCTCTACTCATCCTGAGAAAAATTACTCACTGTGGAAAGCTACGAAAAAAATGAAAAGGCCCACAACACATATTCCACCAATAACGAAAGAAGATGGAACTCAGGCCAGAGAGGACATAGAAAAGGTCGAAACTTTCGCCAAATACCTGACTGAAGTATTCGCACCTCACCCGCCAATAACTTCAACTGACGAAGAAAATTATATACACGAATTCCTGATGTCTCCAATACAACTCTCCCCACCAATCAAGCACTTCACCCCAAATGAAATTAAAAATGAAATAAAGAAATTAAACAACAAAAAATCTCCCGGATACGACCTAATAACTGCAAGAGTATTAAAAGAACTACCTAAGAGAACTGTAGTCTATCTGACACAAATTTACAATGCTATGATAAGAATATGCTACTACCCAGTACAGTGGAAACACGCGCAAATTATACTAATCCAAAAACCTGGAAAACCAGCTCACGAGACCACATCGTACAGACCGATATCGCTGTTACCACTGTTATCTAAGCTATTTGAGAAACTGCTACTCAGTAGATTAAAAACAATAATTGAAGACGAGGAACTAATCCCACCACATCAATTTGGCTTCAGGGAGAGACACTCCACAATCCAACAGGTTCACAGAATTACAAATGAAATAGAAAACAGTCTGCAATATGGTAAAATATGCGCCGGAGTCTTTATAGATATCAGCCAGGCCTTCGATAAAGTTTGGCACACAGGCTTATTATATAAAATAAAAAAGGTATTACCGTACCAATATTTCTTTCTAATAAAGTCATACGTAGAAGACAGATACTTTAAAGTAATCCACGAAGGAACAACCTCTCAGTTATACAAAATTCGAGCCGGTGTCCCTCAAGGCAGCGTATTGGGCCCAGTACTCTACCAGCTGTACACAGCCGACCTGCCCATCTCAAATAATGTAATTACCGCAACCTATGCTGATGATACGGCAATAATAGCGCAGCACATGGATCCTATTGTAGTGTCTCAACTGCTACAAAAATCTCTAGACAGTATCGAAAACTGGGCCAAAACGTGGAGGACGAAAATAAATGAAAACAAGACCACTCATGTAGTCTTCACAAACAGAAGGGTAACTTGTCCAAAAATAAAAATAAATAACAAACTAATAGACACGAAAGAGGATGTAAGATATCTAGGGATGAATTTAGATAAAGGGCTAACATGGAAAAAACACTTGAAAAATAAAAGGAAACAGTTAGATATAACAGCAAGAAAAATGTACTGGCTTCTAGGTCGCAAGTCGCAATTGCTTATAGAAAACAAAATTTTACTTTACAAAGCCATAATCATACCAATTTGGACTTATGGTATTCAGTTGTGGGGCTGCGCCAAAAAGTCCAATATAAATATTATACAACGGTTTCAAAACAAGACCTTGCGAACAATCGTAAACGCCCCCTGGTTCGTAAACAACCATACAATTCATAAGGATTTAAAGATAAAATATGTCCACGAACAGATAAAAATATTTGCTTCTAAATATGAAAATAAGCTCTATGACCACCCAAACCACCTGGCGCTAAACTTGCTAAACAACGAGGATGACCCTAGACGCCTGAACAGAAGCAAACCTATAGATTTAAAATTTCTATGATACGCACAAAAATTATGTATACATATATATTTATATAGAATAATATTCATTAAATAAATAGAGGAAATTCCAGTGGGAATTCACCTCACGCATGACATTGTAATATATATCAAATTTGCTGGTTGGCCCAAGCAGGCCAGTTGTAAATATAATTCTTTGTCAATATAAAAAAAAAAAAAGTTATAATAACGTTAAATGCCAATAAATCAAATTTAACTGTTAAATCTTCAAATGAGGCTACTTCCGGTTCACTAATTATAACCAAATTCTAATCACTTGTTCTTCTGGATGTAAACTTGAGGAATACGAAAAAAATATAATTTGTGGAATCGTGGTATTGCAGTTATGGGAACCGAAACTTTTGTCACACACACAGAGACACACACACACACACACACACACACACACACACACACACACACACACAGACACACATACATACATACAGACATCTTATAAATGATAAAATTGTATTATAGGGACCCTGAAACATGCTTATTCATTAAAAACTCATCATTGAATTTTTAAAGACAATACCTTCCTTACCTAAAGGTGACGGAAGTTAAAAATATCTTTCAAAATAGCACACCAAATATTAACACTAAATTTTCTTCGAAGTCCTCTCTCACGCAAAATTATAGGGTTCTTAGTATTCCAGTAATGATTATTTCTTGCATTAAACATGCCATTATTTGAAAAATTTGATTCATCTGTCCAGATAATAAATTTTAAAAACTCTCTTCCTTCATTTAACAACAAATGACAAAACTCAAGACGTCTTTCATGGTCTTCAAGATGTAAATATTAGACTTTTTTAAGTTTAAACGCTCTGCATTTATTTCTTTTTAAAATTTTATGTACTCTTCCTACACTACACTGGTACTTGGTAGCAGCCATTCTAATAGATGCTCTTGGATTTGTTTCAAAATGCGCCAAAATATCTATTTCAATACCATTATTTATTGTAGTTCTTTGTTTTTCAATAAATGCAATTGTATTGGCACGTAATCTGGCTTCTAATCTTCGAAAATATCTATGTGATGGTACTTCTCTTTGAGGATATTTCTCCTGATACATTCTAATCGCGGCAAAGGTATTTTTTCTTGCTAAAATGTACACTTCATACATATCAACTTTTTCATTATGAGTAAAATTATGCATTTTTCTATTTTATCGAGCTTATTCGGTATTCACACAACAAGAATAATTCAATAATAGCAACTGACATTTGTAAACAATATAAATGTGCTATTGTTTCGGTCACAGCACTCTAAAATTTGAATCCATATTCAACTCGTTTCATCCATGACACACTTATTTTAGCTATAATAAAATGAAGCCAAACATGCATTTTTCTCATAAAAATTGTTATCTGAGGGTATATAAATATTATATCACTGAATTCAGAATAAAATTCTCTATCTAATAAGCAAATAAAAAAACAAGAAGTTACATTAATATGGATACCCTCACACACTGAAATTGCTGGAAATGAGAAAGCCGATATGGAAGAGAACCTAATCAACATCCCAGTACCTGCCCAAGACGTCATAAAAGGAAAAATAAGAAATCTATGGCAAAACAACTGGATTAATACGTCCAATAACAAACTACTGCAAATAAAAGAAGACATCCAGGAGTGGCAAGCACCGAACGACCGAAAAACCCAAACCGTGCTAACAAGATTTAGAATTGGACACACTCGGTTAACCCACAACTACACAACTACCAAGACACAACCCAACACTTGTGACGTAAGCTAAACACTACTTACAGTAGAACATATAATTACCCAATATAACAAATACATAATACATCGAGAAACCCATAGCATACCACCAACATTAAAACAAGTCTTAGCCCCCAACAAAGACAGCGAACAGAATATTATAAATTACCTTAAACAAACACAATTATTCAATGAAATATAATCTAAATATAACCTACCCAAACTGTATATATATATCCATCGTCTATCAAACTCCCCCAGCCAACATCGACGAACTGAAACAACGAATAACATCCGAATGCCGATTAATTCCGCGGCGAGTTTTCGAAAATGTTAGAAGAGAGTTTGAACATCGGCTTTATCATTGCCTAGCAACCAATGGAGCGCAATTCGAGCATCTATTACGATAAATTTAATTGTTTACGTTTGTGAGTTTTAGTTTTAGGTATTTTGTAAATTTTCCGGTTTAATAAATTTTTGTCTCTAATTCATGAACAGCTCGGCCGATTTTAATTTTCTTTGCTTTAAAATATTGAGAATTTTACAACCTTTAAAATGATGTATCACACATGGGGTAGTGCCATTTAAAATTTTGGGGTGGGGGTGGCTGGAGGGGAGGGTGATAGTTTCCCAACTGATTGGAATAGGTTATTAAATGTCCCCCTCCAAAATAACATTGACCTGTTTTAGTGATTTTTGATAATTTTATTAATTAAAGAGTTATTCAAGGTGGGAAGTTTTCAAATGATCACCCGGTATATATATATATATATATATATATATATATATATATATATATATATATATATATATATATATATATATATATATATATATAGAGTTAAAAAAATAAATTAATAACTCAGTGCGAGTAAGGTTTAATATTTTTATTATTTAAACAGATTATTTTAGTACATACATACAAAAATGACAACTGACATATATTTTTACTTTTTACTAAATCAATCACTGACTGTTTTTTTTTTTTTTTTTTTTTTAATTAACTATAATTTTGTTACCCTATAAAAAATATACAGTTGTCCCTTTTTAATATAATTGGGCTTACATTTAAGAGTATGCTTTTTTAACAAAAGATTACTTCTGATCAGAACACAAAAAGAATCTTCCTGTGGTCTCCACTACCAGATTGTTTGGTGTCCCAGGAGTTGTTAGCTCTATGTCAACCATATTTCGCCATCCTACAGTACCCATCTCCAATGTCCCTCTGTCCTTGTCCAATTTGTCTTGGATCTTCTGCAGTTCTAGGTTTAAGGCATTAGTGAGTTGAGCTATTGTTTTGGTCCCTTGAATGACTCCAGTTCTTTTACCAAGCTGTGAGAAAAAATCTTCGCTAAACTTCTGTTTTCTGGCACCACTAAACACTGGAAGTGAGCTCACCTGAGAATACGTTGAGGTTAGAAGCTTTGTTTGGTTGGCTGAGGATAGTTTTGAGTAATAAGTTAGGGTAGGCAAACTTATCTTGGTGCACTTATCGTTTGCAGTCATTTTCTGGAATTTATTGCCTATGTCCTCTCTTCTCCACCATTGTGTATGATTGGTAATCTGAGCTAAGATTCCTAAGTCCTCTTTATAAGTTCCGAAGATGCAATGAAACGTTATCTGGGCTGCCTCAGAAGCTGAGAATTGTCCTTCTACTGTCCACTCTAAGCAGCATGTCCATTTATAAAAGTAGAACCCGCCATTTCCCGACATGTTTATTCCTTTCAAAAGCTCATCTCCTCCTACCCATTTAGTTGTTTTCCCCTCACCATCTTTCATTTTTCCATTTTCATCAACAGGATAGCTCAGGGCGTGTGCTAACATACACAGTGGGAAAAACATACGGTGTGTTTGTCTTGATGTAGCTATGAGCAGGATGTCAGCTACTGTTCCTATTAGCCCGGACAACTCAGAAGCATTTTTATTCTTGCTTACCTCAAGTATGTCGTCTATATACGGGATATGTGACAGAGCTTTCTTTGCAGCCTGGGTCCATTTGTTTCGGAATTTTTCTTCTGACCTGATATGACTCAAGAGAACTGTCATGGGCCCCAAGCTCTGAGCCATTGAACTCCTCTTCTCCGGCGGAAAAGTGCAACCCTCCAGCAATATATGGTGGCTCCCATTCAATCCATATTTTGATACAGAAATGTTTTTCTGTCCGCCACTTCCTCTGCTTATTGGCATAGTAGAGTGTCCCATTCGCAATTCGTCCATTCTCAGCTTGAATCCGCAAAAGAAGTCTAAATATGGACCTGCAGTTCCATACCAGTTGTCTCTGTCAGAGGTTGTATATGAAACGTACTGCAGTCCACTACTACTTGCTGCTGCACAGACTATGGTTATTGTGTCATCTACCTTAATATTTAGACTTCTCCCTTTAGATCTCAGATTGAATTCTTTCTTTTCCGTTGCTTTTTTGTCCTGATTACTGTCTTTGTTTCCGTAGGTTCTTTGTCTCAATATGTTATGAGCCGTGAATATTATATTTGTTACCTGGCAACTTAAGGTAATGTTTAAAAAATCGTCCATGTCGGTTAATCCAATTTTTATCATTATGTCATTATAGCATTTAATTATGAATTTTAACACTTTAACTTTTTTCTCTGGGTCTACTTCAGCTCTTATTTTCTTAGAACTAGCAATAGGCTTTCCGGTATCTGGATCTACTTCTATAGGGTCATCTGTGGCTGGTCTCTTTGTACCCTGCTGTTGTGAAGTTGTGGGCGTCATTTGTATTTTGTATTGGTACTCTAATTGTTTGTAAATTGTATAGAATCCGTTAATACCTAAAACTAAAACTCACAAACGTAAACAATTAAATTTATCGTAATAGATGCTCGAATTGCGCTCCATTGGTTGCTAGGCAATGATAAAGCCGATGTTCAAACTCTCTTCTAACATTTTCGAAAACTCGCCGCGGAATTAATCGGCATTCGGATGTTATTCGTTGTTTCAGTTCGTCGATGTTGGCTGGGGGAGTTTGATAGACGATGGATTTAAGGTGGCCCCAAAGGAAAAAGTCGAGAGGGGTTAGGTCAGGAGACCTTGCTGGCCACTCTACTGCTCCTCTTCTTCCAATCCACCTCTCTGGAAACTTGTTATTCAACCAGTTTCGAACTGGTACCACAAAATGTGGTGGGGCACCATCTTGCTGAAAATAAACTTGATTTTCATCCAAAATTAAGTTTCCTTCGTCGTCTACTTCATTTTCTATTGCTTCCGCAATCAAGGGGTCTATGACATCTTCCAACATATTGAGATAAATAGTACCATTTAAATTTTCATTAATAAATAACGGACCAATGACCGAGTCCCCCAGTATACCAGCCCACACATTAATTTTTTGTGGCCACTGAGTATGCGTTTCTCTAAATAGATTCGGGTTTTCATCATCCCAATAACGACAATTATGACGATTAACATAGCCATTCAAAAAAAAGCAAAACGTAGGTAGATGGGTTGATCAACCACTCAAAATGGGCATACATTTTGTCTCTAATTCATGAACGAGCCGATTTTAATTTTCTTTGCTTTAAAATATTGAGAATTTTACAACCTTTAAAATGATGTATCACACATGGGGTAGTGCCATTTAAAATTTTGGGGTGGGGCTGGCTGGAAGGGAGGGTGAAAGTTTCCTAACTGATTGGAATAGGTTATTAAATGTCCCCCTCAAAAATAACATTGACCTGTTTTAGTGATTTTTGATAATTTTATTAATTAAAGAGTTATTCAAGGTGGGAAGTTTTCAAATGATCACCCGGTATATATATATATATATATATATATATATATATATATATATATATATATATATATATATATATAGAGTTAAAAAAATAAATTAATAACTCAGTGCGAGTAAGGTTTAATATTTTTATTATTTAAACAGATTATTTTAGTACATACATACAAAAATGACAACTGACATATATTTTTACTTTTTACTAAATCAATCACTGACTGTTTTTTTTTTTTTTTTTTTTTAATTAACTATAATTTTGTTACCCTATAAAAAATATACAGTTGTCCCTTTTTAATATAATTGGGCTTACATTTAAGAGTACATACTGTATAATATATATATATACATGTAAAACCAATGTAAATATATAATGTACCGAGGGGCTATTGGCCATAGCAGCCGAAGTTCCTTTAATTTCTTAAATAAATAAAAAATAGTATTTAAAATAACAAAGTTGATATCCACTGTTTGTGAACCACTGGTTGAAAAAAATATTTTTTATGCTCATTAAAATAGTCTTGTAAAATAGAAATTGTTTGCTAATTTAACCGACTTCGTAGCTCTTATAGTTCTCGGTATAGCAATAGTGGACAAAATAAAATGAACACTCTGTATTTGTGAATTAAAACCATTTACCTATATATCTAAACTGGTTTCCATAAAGTTGTTTGAGTAGGGAGTTTTACACCTGTAAACGCTAATTGATGATTTATAATGCAATAGTTCCGAGATATTATGGGTTATACCTTGTCCAAAGAAAACGGCGGGATAGCACAGTGGTAGAGTGCTAGCCTCTGGACTCAGAGTTCGTGGGTTCGAATCCGGGTCAGGTCGAATTTTTCTCGACTAATCTTGATCGGTATCTACTCCCGTTACCTTTCCAAGTTGGGATACAATTAACTTGGCAATCACTAAGCTATTCTGGCACCGGCTAGTGGTTGTAACAAGGGCTTGCTCGGGTGGGAAACACACATGACATCTACGCAAGGAACTTCGTGGCAATTGTAAAAAAATTAAATAGATGTTGTGTGTGAGACCACCCTAGGGATATAACCTGTAAGGGTTGAAAATCCTGAAACAATATACAATACCTTGTCCAAAGATATTTCGTTATGGCTTTAACTTACTAAGCCTGCGGTAAACCTCACACAGCAAGAGATTCTACCTGTTGGCGCACAGGGTAGGATTGCAAAATATCGAACTAATAATAAGTGAAATGAACAATAAACACCAGAACTTAGGGCTAACAGTGTGCGTCATGTGATTGATATAGAAAATCAATATATTGATATTAATAATATTACCAAAGACTTTATTATAAATATTCAAGACTCAAGTGACGATAGTGAAATGGATTGTGATAGTGAGAATGATATTGTCGAATAATTACATATGTATACCAGTGTAATATTATGTATTTATTGTTATGTATGGCACTATTGTTTAATTGCATTATTTAATTAAATGACGAATTGTTATACAATGATACTTTTATGTAACTTTTTTTTTCTTCATTATTATTAATAATATTTGTACAAAATTCTCTGTTTAAAAATAAAATTAAATTAGGAAATATTGAATACATACCTGTCCTTGCACCCCTATAAATCAGGCTTAAATCCCTAACAATAGACCCGCTGAGAGGGCCATAACGAAATATCTCTGAACAAGCTATACCTAAAGTACATAAACCGACTCTTAAATTTAAGACCTATTGTTTCTTCAATCAATACACCTAATAGTAAAAAAGTAAAATAGCTTTTGTTGCTGAAATATTACAAAAAAATCATATGATCAAGATAACTTGTATTTTGTTAAAGATTCATTCGACTTTGCTACAGAATTTCAAAATATCCAACTCCCACTTGACTACATCATAACCAGTTTAGATGTTTCATTGTTCAGCAATATTCCTGTAGGATTAGTGTTGCAAAGTATTACATACAAATGGGAAATTATTTCAAAACATTGGTGATTTAAATTTAGATACAGTCAAGAGTTAGTTAAATTTATTTTTGATACTAGTTTCTATAAATTTAATAATCAATGTTATACACATAACTGAAGGTTCCGCCTCTTTCTAATTTTTTGTTTCGCTCATCGTTGTGAAAGTAAAGTACGATTGACAGATTTGCACAGATTGCACTGCCGTACATATTTCCATTTGTTTCCCTCCTTTCTCGCAGTACGAAAATATGCTTGCAATCTTTCATAATAAACTTGTCACATTCTTCCGTAAACGATATTCTAACATAACAGTTGAAAAGATAAAAACAAACCATATGTCAAAAAATTGAAAATATGTAACGACGCTGATTATTCCATATGTCGGTAATACAGGTAACATAATTTGACATTGCCGGTATATTGATACTATCTTTTTTTTCGTGAAAGATGATTTTGATCATAATCAGAACTTTTACAAGTCACGTGACTCAAGCATTCTGGATCACTCTGTATGTTATGGATAAATTACTAGTAGATTGCATACCTCAAATCTCATTTAACTAACCTTTTCTTAAAAAAATATATGGATGATATTATCTGCGTAGTACGAAATGATATGATTGAAGAGATGCTTAATATTTTTAATAAATATAACCTCGATTATACCTCTAAAATACAATTTACCATCGAATCTGGAACTGCCAGAAGTGTGCCCTTCCTTGACACGAAATTAATTAAAACTATGTCGAATACAATCATACTTGATTGGTATCAGAAACCTATGGCATCAGGAAGGTACATACACTATCATTCCCATCATATCATGGAAAGTAAAATCAACGTAATTTTGGGTTAAAAAATTGTATCTCTCATTCTACACTTAGTGAACAATTGAAAAAAATTAAAAACATTTTAATAAATAATGTTTACCCTGAATTTCTTATTCGTCGTTTACTTTTCAACACTGGGACGGAGAGGTTGAATAATGTTAACAATAATAACAAACACAGTGCTGAGACAGGCTTTAATAACAGTAATATCACTTTTACATCGCTACCTAATGTAAACTCTCTTACACCACAATTGCTAAAATAAGTTAATAAAGTAAAAACAAGCATTTAAAAATTCACATAGTAATAATTCACTCTTTTCTAAGGTTGAAGATCCTATAGATAAAGATCAACAATCTAACATTACTTTACATTACACTGAATTTGAGGTTTATGTTGGACAAACAACATTGAAAGCTAGAATTACATCACACAAAAGTGACTGCAGTGTGTGCCTTATCACCTCTCATTGTATCGACTAGAATAATACATTAATACTTGAAATATATATATATATATATATATATATATATATATATATATATATATATATAATTATATTCTGAAGTATCGGAATGCACATGAGTCTAATATTACTTTAAATTCCACATAAACAGATTTTATAATTTAAATTTTCAATTATACTAGTTTATAACAATTTCTGGCAGTTTTTTCAAACTAACTACACAAAACAACTATTTTTTGTTCTCAGGACTGCTACGTTTAATAATTAACCTCAAAAAGTAGTTAGTACTTACCGCACATTTTTAAACATATAATATTATGATCATTGTTAACCATTGTAGTTATTCTGAGGAAAGATATATTCAGGTGACACTTGAAAATGGCCACCCAAAATAACATTTATTTATAATTATTTTTTATTCTCTTCACATATTTAGCAACTAGGCTTAGAGGCTCATGAACCATGGTATTTGACATAATGACATTAACTTTCATATTTCAAATGGAACGTGCTATATATTTTTATATATTTCGATTCTACGTAAAATTACAAATTCAACGATATGCTTGAAGTGAATTTTTATTGTAGAAAAATTACAAAAACCTAAAAGAAAATTATGAATAATTAATCTGCTACACCACATCAGGCAGGCTGTGAAAACCGTTGAGATAATATTGAGTAATGTTTAAGTTAATTGTTTAAATAGTGTTTTAGTATTTAATACTAATTATACCAATAAAGAGTGCACAATATGATTAGACAGTTTATTTATTATTTATATATGAAAACAGTCTATCATAGTCTCTAATACAATTTGTTTACAAAGATATCTCTATATATATAAAATATTGCAATGATTGTTAAATTCTAATATACAATATTATAACAAAGTTATTTTTGTAAGATTCTATATTTTGTTACAAATATATACAGGTAATTTCAATATATATATATATATATATATATATATATATATATATATATATATATATATATATATATATATATATATATATATATATATTAAAATCCTATGATAAACTCCTATGTTCTACGTTTCGTTGCACATACTGTATAATATATATATATATATATATATATATATATATATATATATATATATATATATATATATATATATATATATATTATACAGTATGTGCAACGAAACGTAGAACATAGGGAGTTTAACAGGATTTTAAAAATGTGTGGAAATTGGCTCTCCTGTACATTTTAGAGCAAAAGTTCAAGAATGAAAAGTTGTTTACTTAAAAAAATCCTCATTTAATGTAATAGAATATCTTTAGCACTAGATATTTAGAAAAGAAGATATGACATTTTCATCAAAAATCAGAGCCATGGAAATAAAAAACAAATAAAACAATCTCATTCTGACAGTTTAGTTCAGTGTTATTGATGTTAATTGTTGCAATCATTGTGTCTACACTGTTGTAATTAGTAAATTGCATCATTGTTCGTTTGTGCATAATAAAATGGATTTGTTCAGTACCGAAGAAAAAATTTTGATTGTCAAATTACATTGCAGAGGAAATAGTTAAGAAGAAATTCGTGCACTTTTTGGTGGCTCTTATCCTGATCGTCCAATTCCAAGTAAAACGACAATATATCGTGTAATTGAGAGATTTAATAAAACAGGAAGTGTTTTAAAACCATGCAAGTGTCAAAGGTCAATTGCAGATGAAGATGAAGAAAGACAATCAAATAAAATTAATGTAATTGCAGCCATTGTAAATTATAAATATTTAAGTTTGCGGCAAATAGAAAGACACTTCAATTCCATTTAGTACTGTAAAAAATTATTTAAAAGAAGAAAAATATAAATCTTTTAAATATGGCAAACATCAGGAATTGAATGAAGAAGATAAGTTTCTGAGAGCAACATTTTGTGAATTAGTGCTGGAAAAAGCAAATTCAGATTCACATTTTATTGAAAATATTTGTTTTTCCGACGACAGCACATTTACACTCAATAATGAGCCAAATATTCAAAATTTTAGATATTGACGTAAAAATAATGAACATCTGTATGTTACGACTCATACACAATATCCCCGAAAAGTCAACGTTTGGCCTGGAATTTTAAAAAACCATATTATTGGGTCATATTTCATTAACGGCACTATAACTGGTCGATCTGCTGATAAATGATATTGGACCGGTAATTGAAGAACTGGCCAATGATCGTGAAGTATGGTTGCAGCAAGACGGCTGTCCAGCTTATAATACAAAAATTGTAAAAGAATATCTTAATGATGTAATTCCCGGTACATGTATTAGTAGAGACGGACCAATTCACTGACGCGCACGGTCTCCGGATCTAACGCCAAATGATTTTTTTTCTATGGGGACATCTAAAATCAAAAATTTACAGTGATTATAAATATCCAGATTTAGAATCACTAAAAAACAGAATATCCCTGGATTGTACTAAAATATCTTGCTACCAACAAGCGAATGTTAGACGTTCTTTTTTTGACAGATTTGGTTATTGTTTGGCGCAGAATGGAGACATATTTGAGCATTTAATTTTTATAAAACTTCTCTATTTTGCTGCTATTCTTTTCTTCCGATTTGTATGATTTATTTTATTATTAAATATTTGATTATTTCCCAATTTTAATATTCATATGTTAATTGTTGTAATCATTGCGACTATTATTATAATTCAGCATTAAATATTAAAGTATTATGATCTTAATTGAAATTTTGTTTTATTTGTTTTTTATTTCCATGGCTATATATATATATATATATATATATATATATATATATATATATATATATATATATATATATATATATATATATATTCTATTGCATTAACTGAGTACTTTTTTTTAAGTAAAAGTTAATTCTAAACAACTTTTAATTCTTGTACTTTTGCTCTATAAAATGTTCAGAATATATATATATATATATATATATATATATATATATATATATATATATATATATATATATATATATATATATATATATATATATATATATATATATATTCTGAACATTTTATAGAGCAAAAGTACAAGAATTAAAAGTTGTTTAGAATTAACTTTTACTTAAAAAAAAGTACTCAGTTAATGCAATAGAATATATATAGCACGTTCCATTTGAAATATGAAAGTTAATGTCATTATGTCAAATACCATGGTTCATGAGTCTCTAAGCCTAGTTGCTAAATATGTGAAGAGAATAAAAAATAATTATAAATAAATGTTATTTTGGGTGGCCATTTTCAAGTGTCACCTGAATATATCCTTCCTCAGGATAACTACAATGGTTAACAATGATCATAATATTATATGTTTAAAAATGTGCGGTTAAGTACTAACTACTTTTTGAGGTTAATTATTAAACGTAACAGTCCTGAGAACAAAAACTGCCAGAAATTGTTATAAACTAGTATAATTGAAAATTTAAATTATAAAATCTGTTTGTTATGTGGAATTTAAAGTAATATTAGACTCATGTGTATTCCGATACTTCAGAATATAATTATATATATATATATATATATATATATATATATATATATATATATATATATATATATATATATATATATATATATATATATATATATATATACAGTGTGTTAATTAAAAACCTGGCCATAGGCGTTTAACATGGGAAATCAGTTTTTCCTTGCGCAAAAGTTCCCAAATTATTTTAGACAAAAATACTTCAAATAAATGTTGTAGAGAATTAAATTCTGCATCCAGATTAGTAATAAGATTTTATTTTCGATGTTTCATAACCGAGAAAATCAATTTCAAAGTTTATCGAAAATTGCTGATTTATAGCGATAGCCATGGAAGTCAAACAAAATTACAAACAATTGTATGACATCTTAACTGTCAAAGAAAGTTTGTGTTTTGTGATTTTCGTTCAGTAACATATTTTTTTGGAAGTATGGAACAGTTTTCTCATGAAGAAAAGCTTCAGATTATAAAATGGTGTTACTGTGGACAAAGCTATAGAAAAATACGTGATTTAATAAGTGTAATGTGGTCACATCGACAAATTCCAAGTAAAACCACAATAGAATCTTATTACAAAAACTTAAAGCTGTAATTTCCAATGAATGTAGAAAAATAAATGCCAGACAGCTGCATAATGTTCGACATGGCTTTTATAATAGACTTGGGTATTGCTTAGCGCAAAATGGAGGGTTATTTGAACATTTAATATAAAATTATATTCATTCTAGTTTTCTGTTTTTCTTTTTAAATAAATACATTATTCTTGTTTTCATTTTTATTTTATTTTGTATATGTTGACAGCTATGTATTCTAAAAAAGTTAAATTCTAATTCATTGTGTCAATGTCATACAATTGTTCGTAATTTTGTTTGAGTTTCATGGCTATCGCTATAAATCAGCAATTTTCGAAAAACTTTGAAATTGATTTTCTCGGTTATGAAACATCGAAAATAAAATCTTATTACTAATCTGGATGCAGAATTTAATTCTCTACAACATTTATTTGAAGTATTTTTGTCTAAAATAATTTGGGAACTTTTGCGCAAGGAAAAACTGATTTCCCATATTAAACGCCTATGGCCAGGTTTTTAATTAACACACTGTATATATATATATATATATATATATATATATATATATATATATATATATATATATATATATATATATATATATACAGGGTGATTCATCGGTCTGTCCTCTCTTTATAACTCTTTTATTTTAAGTCATATAGAAAAACTCTTCAGATAAAATTTATATATTATATTATTGTCTATCCACATACTATATGCACTTGTATACAGGGTGATCCGTTGAAGCGCAACAACATGTAACTTTATATTTCTTAATGGAACATCCTATATATATTTATTTATATTGATAGTAAATTAGATTTCCTTTAAAAAAGTATTAAGTAGTAAGGGGTCTAAAATTATAAATTAAGAAGTTTTTTACCTTTATTCGTTGAATGATATTTTTGTATCATATTATTAACAAAGTAAGCTATGGATAATTTGATCAATAATTTTGCATTATTTAGTCTGTCAATAAATTTTAATAGCCTCTTTCTAATTAGTGTAATGTTTAAAATAAGTATTAATAAAAAAGGATCAAAATTTTATATTAAATTATGGTTTTTTCCACTATGAACTACTATTTTTTATGAACGTAAATAACTTCTTAATTTATAATTTTAGACCCCCATATTACTTAATAGTTTTTTAAAGGGAATCTAATTTACTATCAAAATAAATAAATATATATAGGGTGTTCCATTAAGAAATATAAAGTTATATATTGTTGCGCTTCAACGGAGCACCCTGTATACAAATGCATATAGTACGTAGATAGACAATAATATATTATATAAATTATATTTGAAGAGTTTTTCTATCTGACTTAAAATAAAAGAGTTAGAAAGAGAGGACAGACCGATGAATCACCCTGTATATATGCGTTCCCAAATTATTTTAGACAAGTTATCCAAATTATTTTAGACAAGTTATAAGATTTTATTTTTGACATTTAATAACCAAGAAAATCCATTTTAATTTTTTTTGAAGATTGCTGATTTATAGCGACAGCCATACAACTCAAACAAAATTTGTCCACCATTTTATAATCTGATGCTTTTCTTCATGCGAAAACTGCTCCATACTTTCAAAGAAATATGTTATTGAACGAAAATCACAAAACACAAACTTTTTTACACAGTTAAGATGGCATACAATAATTGTTCGTAATTTTGTTTGAGTTCCATGGCCACCATTTCTGACATTCTTATTATAGTCATATTTTAATCAAATTAATATAAAACTTTACATACATATTTCTCAAACAAAAATCGTTATGTAAGGATATAAAAATATTATATTCACTGAAATCAGAATTAAATACTTTAACGAATGAATTAAAATAAAAAAGTTAGGTCCCGTATTTTGAGAACCAATGATTTGTCTAGTAAAATAGAAATTGTTTGCCATTTAAACGTCTTTGTAGCTCTTATAGCAATGGTGACCAATTTAAAATTAACAGCCTGTGTATACATTATTTAAATACTAACATTTTTTTATTACTACGACAAATATGTATTTTATTTACCAATATTTCCATTAAAAACACAATAAATGCTAAAAATAAACCGAAAAATAAAATGAAAAATACACTTAATAAATGCTTTAAACTTAGTGGTTCTAAATTGTCTTCCTCTGGTGTAGGTGCGTCTTCGTAGACTTTTATCCATTCGAAAATCATACCATTTTGCATAAATCTCTGAATAAGCTCATTAAATCTGTCTAAAAATGGATACCCCTTCAAAGTATACATGTTATAAGTATTTAGCTTTACAGTTTGTTCTAAAGCAATCACAGAATTCTTGGTACCATTTCTAGTCATTAATACGTAGTTCATTACCGATTCGGGATATGCTATCGCCATTTTTCGTTGGAATAGTTTATTTAAATTAATAGAATTATCTAGAGAGGGAGTAAATTTTTCGTATACTATTCTGTCGTCGTGGTTATCACTATCCTTATAGTAGTCCCTTACGTTTGGTACGGATCCAAATATTATATTAGAGACCATTTCTTCTACGGTTGATATTTGAAACCCTAGTATTGGTTTAGAAAAGTAACTTACTAATTTTGATGTATACACCGTCGCAATTAAGAATGTTTGAAATGTCCAAAAAATAAACAGAATTTTCACTGGTCGTGTGGATGGCTGGTTGATTGATACCTGCAAAAGCATACTCCACGTTCTTACAAAAGCCAAAGATAAGTTTTGTCTTTCTAAATTATAGGTTATGAAAAACCAAACAAAAACAAAACCTGTTAAGAGTGAAAATAATGTTATCCACATTATTTTGTTGAAGATTAAAAATATATTCTTCCATTTTTCTATTGGCAGTGCCCGAGGTACATACCAGACTGCTTTATCGTATAAATAAATATCTGATGCATCAAAATCAAAGTCAAAACTGGCATTCCCGGAGAAAAAGCCGATTAACACATGTCCTTTTTTCTTGAACAAAAATGGAAAGAAATGCGATGAACTTCCATCGGGATATTTAAAGCCTCGTGTTGTAAAGTTATTAGGCATATATGTAACTGTTAGATTTGCTCCTTTTATTAAATTATTTACGAGGACTACTTCTATGCCTTGTTTCTTAGGATTATCATCCATTGAACTGGTATCTCGAACATATGGTCCTATATAAAAACCCATTACCTTTATTTCACACCCATTTACTTTCTTTGGGACTTTGCTTGGATACAAATTTTAATGTTAATACGTTTTCAGGGAGTTTGTAAACAGTTATTAGTATGTCAGTGTTATCGAATATGTGTTTTAACATTAATTTAATTTCGGTCCAAACTTGGTTGTCATGTCCACATGCAATTTTTGGTATACTTAAATTTTTTATTTTATGATGCAAACAGAATTTTTTCAAATTTAATAAGGTATAGAATATGTCTTGTTTAGTGGGTTTATTGTAATAATTTTCTTTTGTTATTAAGTACAGTATATATTTTTGTGGGGTTTTTAAATATACTAGGTTATGAAGTTGAGGATTTTGAGATTTTAATGTGTGTACGTTATTAAATTTATTTTTGAAATTTTTGGCAATACCCGATGACATTTCTAAATCTTTGCTCACGCAATGAGCTAGACTAGAGTCGGATGGTGCGTCGAATAGATTACCTATTACTTCTACGATGTTGTCGTTATTGTGATTAAGGTAGTGTTTTTTGTCTAAATAGTCTTTGTATAGAGCTAGTGGAGTGTCATCTAGTTGTGTTTGTAATTGTAGGTTTTGATTATTTTTAGTTTCTACAGGTATACGGCTTAAGGCGTCGGCATTGGTGTTAAGTTTGCCTTTCTTATAGATTATCTCATAGTCGTATTCCTCTAATTTGAGGCGCCATCTTATTAATTTTTGGCTACATTGTTTTAACGAGAATAGCCATTGCAAGGGTCGATGGTCTGTATAGATTTTGAATTTGCGTCCTAGTAAGTATGTTCTAAAGTATTGAGTCGCCCAAATGATAGCTAAAAGTTCTTTCTCGATGGTGGAATAGTTTATCTCAGTGTCGTTTAATGTCCTGCTTGCATAAGCTACTGGTAGGTCGTTGCCTAGGCCACCTTGAGATAGCACGGCTCCTATTGCTACTTGGCTAGCGTCGCATGTCAAGTTAAATTCTTTATCAAAGTCTGGGTATTGGAGTAGCGGCTCGTTAGTCAGCAAATTCTTGCAATTTTCAAAACATTGTCTGTACTCAGGGTCGTTAATGTCAATAACTGCACCTTTCTTTAAGCGTTTAGTCAGCGGTTTCGTTATTTTAGCGAAGTCTTTAATAAATTTCCGATAATAGCCTAAAAGTCCTAAGAAACCTTTTATTTGTGATGTAGTTTTTGGAATAGGAAAATTTAGAACGGCTGAAATTTTGTCGGGATTTGGTTTCACGCCATCAGGGGTTACAATATGCCCGAGATATGCTACTTCTTTTTTGAGGAATTCACATTTATCTAATTGTACTTTAAAATTTGAATTTTTCAAACGATCGAAAACTAATTTTAAATTTTGAATATGTTCTTGAAGGCTGGTGCTAAATATAATAATGTCGTCGAGGTAAACGAGGCATTTTTCGTTTACTAATCCTCTCAGAACATTGTCCATAACGCGTTGGAATGTCGCGGGCGCGTTTTTTAAGCCAAAAGGCATACGAGTGAATTCATAATGCCCGTCTTCCGTATTAAATGCAGTTTTTTGTATGTCTTGTTTGTCCATTTCAATCTGGTGGAAGCCAGATGCTAAGTCTAACGTAGTAAAATAAAGACAACGTCCAAGTTTGTCTAGTAAGTCAGTTATATTTGGTAGTGGATATTTGTCGTTAATGGTCTTTTCATTCAGTTTCCTATAATCTACCACTATACGCCACTTGCGTTTACCGGATGCGTCAATCTTTTTGGGAACAACCCAAATAGGCGATGACCATGGAGAATATGATGGTCTGATAATATTTTGATCTAACATGTTTTGTATTTGAGAACGTACCTCTTGTCGGTGAATTTCTGGGTATCTATAAGATTTTGTGTAAATAGGAATTTCGTCACTTGTTTTTATGGAATGTTTAATTTGATTAGTAAATGTTAAATTTTTGTCGTCTACGTGAAATATATCAGAATATTTGTGAATTAATTTAGAAATAGCTGATTTTTCTTCCGTATTCATGTGGTCTGTCCGAATTTTTGAAATATCAAATTTATTTTTTTCTGATTGAATGAAATTGAAGTTAGGGGATGAGTACGTTTCATAATTGGAGATGTTCTCTACGGTAATTGGTTGTAATTGTGTGAATTTAATATAAGATTCTGAATTATTAATTGCTGTGCAAAGTGCATAGTGATTATTGGCTGTGGTGACACATTCAGGGATAATTAAATTATTCTGTTTTTGTTTAGGTATTAGAATAGTTCCGTTTTGTTGGGTTACTTGAATTTTGATTACCTTTTCAGTTTTGGGATCTAAAGTTACGTTATTATCTGAATGAGAAATATTGTTTGTATTAATTGTATTTTCCGAATTTTGGTGTTGAATTTTTATTTGGCATGTGGGTGTTGTAATTAAATTTTTATTCAAATCTATAATTACTTTTAATGATTTCAAGTTATCTAACCCTAATAAAAGATCAAATTCATCGTGAAAATTGAAAATATGATATTTTAAACTTGCATTTTTCTTTAAATTAAATAATTTTGAAATAGGTACGAGTGTGCTATAATTTTCGATTGATGTTCCATGCGCAGTTGAGATTTGGAATGGATCTTTAAAAATGGAATTTTTGTAATATTTATGCGCTATGGTAGGTTTTATAAAGGATTTCGTACTTCCTGTATCAATTAAAACTTTCAGGTTATTTTCTGGGAATATAATGTACGGTAATTTACTTTTATTTGTCAAGTTCATTAGTTCGATTCTGGGTAAATGTGTTCTATGTGTTCCGAGGCTGCAATGTCTAAAAAATTATCGTCATCAAAATTTTCGGGGTTTTTTGAATTTTCGTAGTCATTGTTATCAATTAAAATTTGGTCAGTTTGTTCGTGGTTATCGTCGAGATTGTAATAAACATATGGGTCATTGGCAGGTTCAGCTGACTCGTTGATATTAAATAATTCTCCCGCTGTGTTAGCGCGGTTTTGTCCGTAGTGGTTTTGTACCTGTCTGGATGGGCCAGGTGTAGGACGGTGTTGGACTGTATTTCGCGTGGAAATACTCATCGGAGTAGGGCCAGGAAGGTTTTGTCTGATTGATGGACCTTGCCGTGGTGTTTGTGGTGTGTATTGTCTTGGTTGTTGTTGGGGTGTATATTGTTGTCTGTATGCTGTTTGTTGCATAGGTGAATGATATGGATTTTTATTGGGTGTAAAATTAAAATAAGGTGTGGGTTTCGGAATATTATATCTTGTTTGGTGTGTTTGTGGTTTTTGATTTAATTTGTGTGTATGCTGATTAGTATTTTTGGATTTGGCATAATATTCAAATTGGAAATCATTTGCTAGCATACTTAAAGCTGAATTTAAATCTGCGGGGTTCTTTGCCCTCATTAATTGGCCTATAGGTTCTTTTAAACCTTTTAACAAAACGCGCAAAGCATAATGTTGGAAATAATCAATCATTACAACGGATGCTTCGGCAGCGGCATTTGTTGAAATACAAGAAATTTGTAAATTTAATAAGTGTTGTAAACGACCATAAAAATCAAAAACGTTTTCATTAGGATTTT